>CM064543.1:10884746-10961214 GCA_032716605.1 Paralithodes platypus
ACAAGTTTTGTTACCTAGGAGATACCAGCTCTGCCGGTGGTGGGGCCGAGGCTGGAATTAGATGTGGCTGGGGGAAGTTCAGAGAACTGCTGCCAATCCTGACCATGAAAAGAATGCCTCTCCCCCCGAAGGGAAAGGTGTATGCCTCATGTGTTAGAAGTGCAATGACGTATGCCTCAAAAACATGGGCTGTTAAAATAGAGGATGTCAACCGAATGGAACGTAATGAGATGAGAATGGTGAGATGGATGTGTGGGGCCAGGCTACAGGATAGAATAACAAATGTTGAGCTGAGGAGACGTTTAGGTATAAAGAGTATTAGCGAGGTGATGCGTACAAGTAGACTGGGATGGTATGGACATGCGGAGAGAATGGATGAACAAAATTGGGTGAAAAAATGCAGGTCTGTGATTGTGGAGGGAGCTGCACCAAGGGGTGGACCGAGGAAGACCTGGGATCGGGCTATAAGTGCCGATCTCAAATCCAAGAACTTGACAAGTGAAGCAGCCCTTAACAGGGTTGCCTGGAACGCAGCCATTAGGACAAGAGACTGAAACTGCACGTGTGTGTGGAACACTCAGTCTTAAAATGTTATGTATTTCATGTATGTATATACTGTATATGGATGGAGGCATGACAGAAAGACGAGGAAGAATAGTGGATGGTGGAGAGAATCTCTGTTATGAGAATGGAGTGTGTGGAAGTTGCCTGTGCTACTGTTTGTTAATGATACAGTTCCGGTGAGTGGCAGTTGCAGTGTTTGGTACCAGGTAAATATGTTAGTTGGTGTGTGTGAGAAACAGAACCTTTAGGTCAATGTGGTAGAGAGTAAGCCCCAGAGACCAACCCCTCTTGTCGCCTATTATGGTTACCCATAGGCCTAGCATCGAACCCCTCTAGTCGGCTATCCTCTCCCTTATTTATGCACGTCAAAAGGCTCGTAGGAGACTCAAATTTGTACACGTGGTTCCTTAGGGTGTGTGGCAAGTATAAACTTGTTGGCAACCCACCTCCCATCACTCTGGAGACCTTGTGAGGAACATTCCAACAGCGCCCTGCAGTTAAGTCACTACTGTATTTTTCTGCGCCAGTGACACAATATGTCAGATCTTGCTTTTTCACAAACCCCTCACCTCTGCATTTTGAGTCTTCCAGAGGCTGTTGAGAAGGCCCTTGAGTCAATTGAGTATTCTGACAATGCCTCTGATTCATTAAGAGACAGCTGTGTGTGTTACTTTTTACTGAGTGAGGGAGAGAAGGGTATTATAATGGGGTTGGCACAAGTTAGAAAAGTAGAGGAGGTAAGGAAGGAGGGAGATAGAATGAATGTAGGGAGGGAAGAAAAAATAGGAGAGGGAGGAAAATGGAAGGTACATACATACATACAGGTTTAAAGACCGCAACCGTCAACAGTGAATGTGGCTTCCATGGTACAATCACAGTACTGCACACAGTGCACAGCAATCATAGCACGGTGGTTACAGTCTTGACTGCAGCACAGTACAACAAAGTCTTACCACAACAACGCCCTATCATGTTATCACGGTGGCTGATGTTGGTACAGTATAGTGCTAACAGTGTCTCAGCAAAACTCAACAAAGTCCCCCTGAAGCACCTGCACGTGGCGAAAATTGCACCACACCAGCCTTAACCGTGCTACAATAGGGCAGTAACAAGAAATCACCGTAACTGCTACAGAGGCTAACTGCACCACCGAAGTGGCGGGCGGTGGGGTCGCTGCATCCCTACGCCAGAGAGAAAGGCCGACTTGTGCCAGTGGGCTGTGAGAGTAAGATAATAGGGAACCATGGGGTACACCATTATGGCCCCACTGCCTTTACCACTCTCAGGAAGAAAGATATAAATAAAAATGATGAAAAAGGTAAAGTCAGAACTAGCTATGGGAAGTAGAGGACACCAACCCTCACTCTGATAGATCCAGCCCACCACCATATATATATAAGGAATAATACAGAAGGAAGGGAGAATAAGGTTTGATTATGAAGAAATTAAAGAGGAAGGTGATTCATCAGGAAACAGCTGTGTGTATTTGGGGTGAATGAGGTAGGGAGGAGAGGAGGGAAGGAAGGTTACAATATTATGATGGGGTTGGTGCAAGTTAATAATGTAGGGGAGGGGTAGGAAGGGTAGCCAGGATATATTTTAATGATGCTGTAACTGTGTTGGTGGTGTAATGGTTTAGATGCTTATGATCTGGGTGTGGTGTCCCGAGTTTGAATCCCAGGAGGACCATATGCTTTCATTAGTTTATTCAAGTGCATTGGGGTTTGTAATTGATGATTAATGTTAAGAACAGGGTGTTACCTATTCTATCTAGCTATCTATATATTCAGGGCCAATCCCCACTTTTCCTTTTCCTTTTTTTTTGGGGGGGGGGGCTGACTCAAGACAGAGCCAGAATAGGGACCACACAACATAAAACAATGAACACGCAAAAACAAAATACAAATTACTCTCTGGTGCCACAGATATGGACCGTTCCGCAAGATGTTTGACAACAAGACGCCGGGCCTGAAGAAGCTGACGGATCGAATATTGAAGGTGCAGATCCAGGAGGGGGAGCACAGTTCGGTAAGCTGCAACAAATATAATTTTAATTGACCACTTGCGATTTTCAGGCTATAAGGAAGTTGGAGCCGTGAGCATCGATATTAACCTCTTCAGACTCATATGATGCAGAGGTTGCCAGATTAGCAATAAGAAATAGAGTTCTCTCACTCTTATAAATACCTCTCCACAATTAGTTTTCTGCCCACAGCTAACTCAAAGACAACTGCAGAGGTTGAAGTAGGCCTAACTAAACTAAAGGTTTCTAAATACCCCTGATGGTAACAAAGGCTTTAAAGTACAGTATCCCTAATAGGCTCAAAATCGTGTCATATGTCGGAGAGGGTTAAAGAGAAATGCAATAATAATGTGGGTTTCTGATGGATAAAAAGTATGGTTAGTTTAGTTTTATGTATTTATGTATGTATTATGACCGTATTTTACCTGATAATTCTGCTAAATATTGATGGTCAACTCACAGCTCCAACTTCCGTATAGACCAAAACTCGCAAGTGGTCAATTGTTGTTTATATTACTGCCTCTTGTTCCTCCTCCACTTCCTTCTCTGTTATTAATTAATTATTATATATTTCTTATGACTATTAATTTCTCCTGCATTTACTTATTAACTTAGGTAAGGTACAACAAACAAACCACTCTAATAATATTTTAGTTGGTGTAAATATGCGTTCCATTATTATTTGTATTGATCTTTTGCCTTATTTTATTAGAATATTTGTATAATGTAATATGCACAGAAATATGAATGATCAGATGGATGAGGTTATCTTCACTGAGTAATGGTACTAAAAATTGAGTACTGAGAGCAAGGGCGGAAGTGCTTTACGGTACAAAACATATTTTGTAATTCAAAAGTGAGGAAAGTTGTGAAGGTGTTAGAGGATGCAGAAGTAGATATATGTGGACTGACTGAGACTAAATGGAAGGGTACATGTGTGGGAGTATGGTGTGGGTATATGTGCTCAAGTGAATGAGAATGAAAGCCAAAGAAGGTACACACCTGGTAATCAGAAAGGGTTGGAAGGAGAAGATAAAAGAGTATGGAACAGTTGGGTCTAGGATGGTATGGGTAGGACTGAAAGTAGGGATACAGATGTAGGCGATTGTGTGTCTGTATGCACCGACTGAAGATAAAATGCAAGAGTGAAAGCAGAGTTCTGGGAGAAGGTGGAAGAGTGGATGGAGAAGTTTGATGTAAAAGAGTTATGATGATTGGAGATATGAATAATAAGGTAGGGAGTGAAAAGGTGGATGGGGTGGTTAGACAGTGGTGGGTGCCAGTGAGAATGGATGATAATTGGAGTGCAATGCTGGACTTCTGTGCGGGAAGAGGGATGTTTATCGCAAACATCCATCCAGTTCCTAAAAAAGGTGCCTCTTCAGATCCATCAAACTACAGACCAATAGCTATAACTTCCACTCTTGGTAAAGTCTTTGAAATTATATTAAATAATCACATAATTAAGCATCTTGAGAATAATAAATTAATCAGTGATAGGCAATATGGTTTTAGACGATGTCGATCAACTGCAGACATGCTTTGCCTTCTTACGCATCAAATCAACCAAGCTACAGACCAACATGGTGAAACACATACAATAGCACTGGATATATCAAAGGCATTTGATAGAGTCTGGCATCAATCCTTATTGTCGAAGATGTCACACTACGGCCTTGCATCATTAGTTCCACTAATTTCTTTTATCTTCATAACAGAAAAATATGTGTAATGGTAGATGGCCTTTATTCTCAATTTCACTCAATAAATGCTGGTGTTCCCCAGGGATCAGTTTTGGCCCCAATTCTGTTCCTCATTCATATCAATGATCTCATATCTACCACTCATAATCCAATACATTCCTACGCAGATGACTCAACACTCCACAGTTCCTTCACATTTACCAATTCTTTCACCCAACCCGATCTTATAAATTCAAAAATAAACACTGCAATTTCTCTGAACCAGGACCTTTCTAGAATTGATGGATGGGGACAAAAGAATCTAGTTTCCTTTAATGCACAGAAAACCAAATACATTCAATTTTCTAACCGACAGAATCTCACTGACTCCCATATATTTTTAATGATGTAAATATTCCCACTTCCCCAAGTATTGACATTCTCGGTGTAATATTAACTACTAACTTGAGCTGGACACATTATGTTAGAAGCATTGCTAAGAATGCCTCTAAAAAACTGGGACTCCTGTACAGAGTTCGAGAATTCTTCACTGACGAGCAGTTGGCTGTGATATATAAAAGTCATGTGCGTTCTCAGATGGATTACTGTTCACCTCTGTGGGGTGGAAGTGGAGTGGTTGCATTGAGGCAGTTGGACAAAATTCAAAATAAAGCTATTAGATTAATCAATAACCCTGCAATCACACAGGACCTTCCTACATTATCCATACGAAGAAACGTTGCATCCCTTGCATTATTCTACAGATATTTTCACAGCAATTGTTCCGAGGAACTTGCTTCAATTGTGCCGCCTCTCCACATCTTTCCCCGTAGAACTAGGGCAGCTGAGAGCGCCCATGAATTTACACTTTCTCCTCCACAATGCAGAACTTCTGCTTATCAGAATTCATTTATCCCCAGAGCTACTACTCTTTGGAATTCACTTCCCTCGAATTGCTTTCCACAAACTTACAATCTACAAATGTTTAAATCCAGTTGTTACAAACATTTTATGAATGGAGGATGCCTTTAGGCACATGGACCTTTTTGTTTTATCTGTGTTTTTCCTTCCTCCGTTCATTGTCTCTTTAAAAAAAAAAAAAAAAAAAAAAATTCTAGCACACATGGAAGGTAGAAAGGAGGAGGGAAGAGGAAGTAGTTGAGAAACAAGCAATGATAATTATGTGTGTGTAGATGAACAAAATTAGGTTAGTAATAGACGCGAGAGCATTTAGAGGAGTGGGGGCAGGTCTGTTGGACCACTTTTTAGTTCAAGCGAGAATGAGGGTATAGCATAAATGGGTGAATAGGAGGGGAAGAAGACAGGAGATGGGAAGTACAGTGAGAAAAGTGAAGCATTGCAGAAGAAGGAGATAGGCAAAGATTTCAGGAGGCAGGTAGAGGAGAGCTTGGGGAGACAACTTGGAACAGCTGAGGGAAGTGGAAGAAGTGTGCAGGGTGTTTAAGGATGAAATATGTGTATCATGTGAGTCAGTGTGGGAGGTTAGGAAGAAGAATAGGGGAGTGAAGGGAACTGTGTGGTGGAGTGAGGAGGGTAGACGAACGGTGGAAGCTAAGAAAAAAAGCGTATATGGAATGGCTGGGGAGCAGAGGTAATGAGACAAAGGACGAAGAGGGAGCTGTATGTAGAAAAATGAAGAGGTGAAGTGAGTAAACAAAGAGTGGAAGAAGAGTTGAAGTCTGAGTGAATAGTGAAATGAGAGCAGGAAACTGTTTTGGAAGGAGGTGAAGAATGTGAGAGAAGGTGGAAAAGAAAGTAGGCCTAGTAGTGGTGTGAAGGAAAAGAATAGAGTAATGATGGTAGGCAAGAGGAAGATAGCACAGGTGGAGGGAACATTTCAGCGAACTACTAAATACAGAAAGTGAGCATAGTGCGAGAATAAGTGGGTGGAGAATGGCAGGAAGAAAAGGGGAGAGGAGGAGATAAGAAGGGCGGAAGTGGTAAAGGAGCTGAAGAAGGTTAAGTTTGGGAAAACATAAGACCATGCTAAAGTATGGAGGAGAAATTGTGATTGAGTGGATATGGAAGATATGCAGACTACCATGGGAAGGAGGAAGAGTGCCAAATGATTGGAATTCATGTATAATAGTCCCCTTGTACAGATGGAAAGGAGAAAGGGGAGTGTGTGGAAGGGACAGAGGAATATGGCTCCTTAGCATAGTAGGAAAGGTGTATGGTAGGATATTAATAGACAGTGAGAGGAGTGACTGAGAGATTGGTAAGCGCGGAACAAGGTGGCTTCAGGAGAGGAAGAGGGTGTGTGGACCAGATCTTTCCGAAATGTATAGTAGAGAAGTACTGTATATGGTGAAGGGTAAAAAGATATATGCAACTTTCATGGATCTAGAAAAGGCCAGTGACAGAGTTGAGAGACAAGGAATGTGAAAGGTCTTAAAGATATATGGAGTAGGTGGCAAGTTGCTGAAAGCAGTACAAAGTATATATGAGGGTGTGAAGGTAGCACTGCACGTGGAGAGCGAGCTCTTTGATTTGAAAATTGGTTTGAAGCAGGGGTGTGTCATGTCTCCATGGTTGTTCAATTTATTCATGGATGGAGCTGTTAAAGAGGTTCAAGAGAGAGCAGTGGATCTGGAGTAACATTGATAAGAGAGGGAAATAAGCGGAAGTTTCCTGTGCTGTTATTTGCGGATGATACCTTGCTGTTAGCGATGATGAGTGGGCGCTGCAAGGTTTAGTAAGTGGGTTCGGAACGGTGTGTGAGAAGCGTAGTTTAAAAGTGAATGTGTATAAGAGCAAATTTATGATCTTTGAGAGAAATGAGATAACCAACTGAGAATGGCTGAATGGTCAGGAGGTGGAGAATGTGAGATACTTGTAGGATCTAGGGAGTCACTGGAGTGTGTTGAGTAAAGATGGAAGTTTGGAGAGTAAGATACAGGACAGTGCAGGAGGGTTGTAGGCACATTGAGGAAGGTGATAAAGAATAGAGAGTTTAGTATGGAAGTAAAGAGGTCATTGCATAATAGTGTTGTATTCCCCACATTGACATATGGAAGTGAAACATAGACGTTGCTAGAGGGTAATAAGTCGAGAGTGAGAGTAGTTGAAATAAGTTACTAAGAGGAGCTTGTGAAGTCACGTGGAAGGACAGACTGACGAACCAGGAAGTATGTGAAAGGTGTGGTGCTGAGGTGGATGTTGTGAAGAATGTCGGGTGGAATGTATGGAGGTGGTATGGGCACATGGAGCGAATGGAGAGCGTGCGGATGGCAAAGAGGGTGTATGCGAGTAAGGTGGAAGAGGTTAGATTGAGAATGAGGTGGAGGGATGGAGTGGAGATATATATAGGAAAGAGGGTGATGGGCTGGTAGGAGGGACGAGTGTTGTCGGGGAACAGGACGGCCTGGAAGACGTTTGTTCTTGGCCACCCCATCTTGGATTAGGGTGTCTGGTAATAGATATATTGATAGAATTCAAACTACTGTACTTAAGAATTTCGAACCATGCCTAATGAACCGGACTGAACTGGTAAAAAATATTAAAATATTGTACCGTAATTCTGTTACTTATATCGTACCTGTGGATTTCTATTATTTTATGGCTACAAGTAGATGACCTAAATATAGTGTTCGTTCATTGTAGTTGAAGATCATGTTTTTGAGCATTATGATATGTAACACATTTACAAATGCAGGTATACAAATGAATAAGGTCAAAGTTAATCAAGTTTATATTAATTGTTCCTTCCAGAAGTCCATGGCCAAGAGTACTGGTAGGCAATATTAAGTTTAATGTGGATGTAAATTAAGACACACTCACACTTAGTGTAAAGTGTATGAATCAAAATATTGGATGTTATTGATAATTACAGTAATAGCTTGAATGCAATAAAGGATATGATTGATAATTGTAATAGTTTAATGCAATTCAAAATGCAAAAAAGGCACACACCAATGCGCTTTGCATATTGATAGCCACTGTACAGTATGCTGATGCGTTTTTTTCCACCATGCACTCCCTGCTCAAGAGCTGGGCTAGGGTGGGTGCCCTGATGATCAGGGACTTCAGTGCATAGTTGCCACAGATTGCTAGACCGCACCATTATGAAATATTAACTATACAGTAATTCACTATTGCTTGACATTTCCCCCGGTAGGATCACATGCTTTCATTAATTTCATTGGGAGATACTTGGTGTTGGGAGTGAAATAGATATATTAGATAATAATATTATATATATTTCTGTGCATGAAACGAGCCTCTTCAATAACATCGAAAGATATATATTAATGTAGTTGACATAAACCGTGTCAGTACTCGGGACTAATAATTAGCTTAGCAGTACAGGCCTCCCTCACTATCCAATAACCCCAATTTACGATATTATCATTGGTTTTTAGGTGTTTGGGTTTGTGGTTTGGTTGGTCCCAGAATGCATCCCAATTTACCCCATTAATTTTAGGGTTTGCTATATGATTTTTTCTATTTAAGATCAGGCTTTCAGGAACGTAACCCAATCGTAAATCGAGGGAGACCTGTATCTACTTTAGTACAGTATACGTACACCCGGATTCAAAAGTTTGTCAATAATCTTGAACAAATATTGTGTATATTCCAGGAAACAAAACAAAATTATTTAGACATATCTACTTCTGAAACAAACAAAGAATATTCAAAGGATGATCAGAAACAAGTGAGGACAACTCATTCTAAAACCAAACCATGTCTTCCACAGATGCAGTGAATAGTTTTTGGTGAAATTGTGTCCCCCTGCTTTAACCTCTTCACAATTGGTATTTCTAATTTTTCTTAATTCTTTTAGCTTTGCTGTCCTATCACTATATAAGTCTTCCAATACTTACAGTATATGGCCTATGTATGTCTCTTCTCCTTGCTTCCGATTTCTTTCACAACATCCAAAATGTTGACAAAATCAAGTTGTTTTTATTTTTCCATGTTTTATGAATGGCATACATAGGGTAATTGCGAGTTGTATTCTCAATTTAGTTGATATAACTACAAATACTTACATAAGGTATGGCATACATAGGGTAATTGCGAGTTGTATTCTCAATTTAGTTGATATAACTACCAATACAGTACTTACATACGGTATGGCATACATAGGGTAATTGCGAGTTGTATTCTCAATTTAGTTGATATAACTACCAATACTTACATAAGATATGTTGTCCAATATCCACTACACTACACTACACTACACTATGATTCCCAGAGAAACCTGAGTGATAGGAGAGATTGGGAATGAGATATTCCCCGGATGAAACATTGGGGCACTACGGGCTCGCTGCGAGAGGATTGTTTGTCACCTAGAGGACCACGTACATCTTTTCTCTGATCAGTAAATATGGAGAAATGGAGGATGAAGTGCGGGAGAGGGTACAACAGGGGAAAAGGGTTGTAGGAACGCTGAATGCGGTGAAAAGGTAGTTGCATGATAGTGTGTTAATCCCAATATTGGCGTATGGGAGTGAAGCATGGACGTTTTTGGAGAGATATAAATCAAGAGTGAGAGAGGTGGAAATGTGTTACGGTACCTGAGAAGTACGTGTGGAGTTACATGGGGAAATAGACAGACGAACCAGGAAGTACGAGAGCATTGTGGTGTGGATGTGGATGTACTGGAGAGTGTAAAAAGACAGACGAATCAGGAAGTACGAGAGCATTGTGGTGTGGTTGTGGATGTACTGGAGAGTGTGAAAAGGAACACCTTGAGATGGTTCGGTCATGTGGAACGTATGGGGAGTGAAAGAATGACTGGGGAAGTATACGAGAGTGAGGTTGAAGGGCAGAGAGGAGGAGGCAGACCGAGAGTGAGAAAGGATGGAGTTGAGGGGGAGTTGAATGAAATTGTCTAGCGGTAGCTAGTAAAGAAAAACGTATTTGTAATCTGATTAAAAGGGTTAACAAGTAAATCCATAGTGTCCTTGATGCATGTGGATGGCTAGACTTCTTAACGATACGTTATAGGTGTGTGGTGACCTATATGATTTGACTTACTAACTCCCCGCCGAAAACTAGCCCTATGAGGGCTTAGGCCCAGAGGGCTAGTATAAAATAAATAAATCTTCAACAACAACAAGGTGTGTGGTGTTGGCTGCTTTGCTGAGTTTTAGTAATATGTTTGGTTATAATAATAATAATAATAATAATAATAATAATAATAATAATATTTATTCAGTTAGCATTTTACAATGTAGATCATGTCTCAAAGTTTTTTGCTGCATGCTTAATTTCTATCCACTGTTCTTGTACTTCCGGAACTTGTTTGTGCCATTAGCCCACTCACTCTTAATTACGAACTACTGGAAGTGGAAATATAACTTCACCAACAAACCCTAAGAATGGCAGTTGTTTACAGGCCTGGCCATCGGGGTACAGACCAGGGCTATATGGATGAGTTTGGGCAGTTTCTTGAGGAATGTTCTGCTAAAACCTGAAGACTTGTTAAGAGGAGATTTTAATTACTGGATGGACAATCCTCACCTGAAACCATTTTCCTCTGAGCTCCTTGAATTAACTGATCAGAATAATTTTGTAAATCATATGTCCCACCCAACTCCTATTTCAGGACACACCCGTGACTTGGTTTTCTTTTCTGTGGGTTGTAATAGTGTTCTGGATGTTGAGGTTGAAATTGCTGACTATTACCTTTAATCATGCTTTGATTACTTTCGGATTTGATTTCCTCCTATATATGAAAATGTAATCAGATTTAGAAACTACACAAATATAGACCTAAATTTGGCCTGCAGTGAAGTGGGACAGTACTTGGGATGTATTGACACTTCCAATCTTTCTTCAAATGAGCTGGTGGAGGTACACAATAGTGCACTTACATCAGTGTTAGATCATCGCTGTCCAGTAATAGAGAAGGGAATCATAGTGCTTAGATGATTCATACTGGTACAGCCCTCTAGTTATAATTCTTAGAAGAGAATGTAAATGGCGAAAAATAATACGTAGGTACTCTATATGGTTGCCATATATTTTAGCTAGGAGAGCCGTAGTCAGCACAATCAACAATGAAAAGAAAGCATATTACCAAGGAAAAGTTGTATCATGTGGTAATGATCAAAGGAAGTTAATTTGTGAATAGTTTGCTTGGCTGTCCTCTTATGCTCCATACCTCCAGAATCAGCCCATATAGGGCCTTATGGCCTTAACCCTTTCATTATGGGACTCGTTCTGGAACGGCATGGCAATTTACTGCAATTTACAGCCCCTTAAAGTCTGTGGAGACAAGTTTGGGTGAGCGGGAGCGCGGCAGGCCCCTCTCCACTCTCCAGTACGTCAGCCGGGGCACTGAGACTCTCACCCCATATCTCGTGAGATCTATGCAGTGCTGCCAAAGACAAATGCAGTGCGGCATTGCTAATAATTAGCGAATATTTGCCGATGTCTGTGGTAGCGCTGCGGTTGAACCCCGAAGCTCATTCTGTTGTCCTATTGAAGCTATTTTCTTCTAGATTTTTGCTGAATAAATTTAATTTCATTCAGGCTCTTGCTTAACCCTCGTGGCCCGGGCAGGTCCTCCTAAGGACGGAGGTCGTATCCGGGCGATCTGGCCGAAAAACGTCTAGGCCTAGGCTACCGTATTTTGGTTAATTTTAACTGCTAGAAATTTCCCACGCATCTATAAATGTAGTGCGGTTTCCAATCTGTAGACTGGCGTTGAGTAGAGCTCTTTAAGTCAATTGGTTCAGTTGTGATGACGATTTTAGTGAAGAGCATTTTCAGGCGATGTTAGCAATATGACGATCTTTTCACTACTGAAACAACGACATACAGACATACAATAACAAGAGAGTCTTCTCCTTCTTGTTTTCGGAGGTGCGGTGACGCAACGATCGGCTTTGTTTACATGCGTTGGACGCACAGCGTTCAGACCAAGCTGAATAGGCTTGAAAGCTTACTATCTCCTGAAAGGACACCCGGGCACTTGCCCTTATTTCGTGGTGTCATATTAAAATGGCACCCGGGCCAGAAGGGTTAAGCAATCAGTAGTGCCTGAATGAGCCCTATTATAGCGGAAATATCCCCACACTGATTGCGTTAATAGCTTAGCAATGGTAAAGGTAGAAAGATCAACTTAATGGGAAAATGGAGTACAGTACTTACTGTTGTCTTGATCATGGCATTGGCTGGACATTGCTATGTCGTCTGGTTGTGTTGTGAGGTTGTGAAATTTGGCTCTCTGTCACTCTTTCGGCTTTGAGGGAGACACTCGTCACAGGCAGCCTGCCTTTGATGGTGACACCAGAGTAATCCCCCTCATTCTTACATATATTAAGGAACACCCCGTTCTTAACATTAATCCTCCATTACAAACCCCAATGCACTTGAATAAATTAATGAAAGCATATGATCCTCTCGGGATTCAAACTCGGGACACCACACCCAGAACATAAGCATCTAAACCATTACACCACCAACACAGCTTAAGGCTAAGTACATGATCACGATTAATATCCATTTTCGAATTCTGGATATCAATCTAATCATGAACTTAGACCCAACTGCATAATGTAGAGGTGTTCCTCACTCCACTCAGCAGTGCCACTAATCACAACATATATTTTGCATATATTCACTAACAGACCACACCTGGCCTGCCACCTTTTGAATTTTATTATGGGAATATAATTTCTTGTTTTCCAACTGGTTGCTTTTCCTGCATCCAACCTTGATGATCAAACAATCCGCTTGTAAAAAAATGGTAAGCTGCCAAATAGTCTAAATCAATCAAACCTACCCGGGCTATTTGGTTAGCCACTAGCATTTATTAGCCACAGGCCGTAGCACGGTTGGTAGAGCACTCGCCTGCAAACCGTGAGGTCGAGGGTTCAAGTCTTGGGCCAGCCAGTGCTGTGGTGGACGGCTTGGTCTAGCAATTTGTAGCAACTGTTCACTGAAGTCCCTGATACATTAGGGCACCCACCCTAGCCAAACTGTTGAGCAGGGAGTGCATGGTTGTAAAAAAATGCATTTTCAATTGTAAGCATGAAGGTGGTTCTGCTGGTTTTCACATTACTGCTGTGTTGCAGTTTGGGATTCCCCCCTGTTTCCAGTAGCACCTTTGGGTGACAAAGGCTCTCATGGACATGCACGTATCTAAGCCTTAAGCCTTTTAAAATAAGCTATACTGTAGATATATTTTGAACATTTTGAGCAGATTTTCTGCTAATATGTGTTCCTCACCTGACTAACTTCAGAGGTAACATCTTGCCTTGGAAATTAAACATGCAAGGATATTATTTATGGCTGGTAATGTATTATAATTGACAATGAGATAAGAATTTGTTTTAATAAATGCTAAAATTATATAAGCTACAAAGGGTAATTGAGACTTTTTGTGGTCGTTGTTGTTGTTGTTGTTGTTGTTGTTGTTACTCTTCTCCGTTATGGATTTCTTTTTAATTATAGTACTCAAATTCATTTGAATACTTGTCCGCAGCTTCAAGATGCCCAGGCCACCATGCGTCTGTACATGCTTCATCGCAAGGAGTGGGAAGCTTGGTTGCTAAAAGGTAACAAGAGGTGGAAAAGTGGGAGAATGAAGCAACATGCATTTAACAAGAAAGCAAGACAGAAGACGAACAGTGGAACTGAAAAGCCGGATGTCGGTAGTGACAACATCGCTCCGAGCCCAGTAATGTAGAGGACCGAGAGAGACGAGGAAACATCGGGAAGAAAAGGGAAAAAGAGAGGTAACAATCAGCTGGCTCAGTGGTACAGTATTAGAGAAGACAAATGATGGTAAGAGCCTTGTTTGGAACCATAGCCAAGTGTAATAGAAAAGAAAGTATTTTTTATGAGAATAGAAGGATACAGACTGGCAATAGTGTTAAAAATTTGAGTTAATAGAGTCTGTGAATGATCAGTGGATATTTATCTTTGATTCACTAATGACTGAAAAGTTAAATTTCTATTAAGTATATAATTGTTATTATGTTATGTTTTTGCTGTAGGCTCTTGTTGAAGTAAGACGCAAATGTATTTTGGTAGAGGATATGAAAATAATTTAAAGGATGGCATATGTGAGTTGACAGCTACTTCTCTATATTTGTCCTTAAAGTGCCTAGAAATTGTAATTGTCCAGTGTATGGTCGCCTTATGTAAAAATCTATACATCAAGTATATTAGAGTTGTTGCTGTTGTAGTTGTTCCCCAAGCTGCCTGTCCGAACAGCCCCAAGGCCCCGAGCAAGGCCAAGGCCACAACCGAGCGCCCCCACAGAACCCTCCCCGCCGACCACAATAAAGCCTGGGTGACCGAAGCCACTCCATGGCGGGGAGCTGAGGAGGGTGCGGAAATGCCGGGAAACCAAAGCCCCACCCAGGGCCCTGTGTCCCTCAGCAATTATGAAGAGAAAGTTGAGGGGCAAGGGAAAAATGTGACGCTTCGGCTTCCAATCTTGGTAGATTGGGAGGTATATTAGAGTTGTTACAATTGTTTACGTTGTGTAAGATAGACAAGCTATCTTATTCAAGTATTTTTAGTTGTTACACTTGATTGACTTGGACAAGATACAAAGCTATCTTGTTTCAGCCCATTGTCATGTTTACTGAAGTATAGTAGTTGATACCACTCAAGTTGAATCATTGTCATGTTTACTGAAGTATAGTACAGTAGTTGATACCACTCGAGTTGAATCATTGGAGGGTGATACATTTATTTTATACTTTTGAAATGTGAACTTATATATAACAGTCAACCTATTCTTACTTCCACTAGGTAGCATCAGTAAAAATTGCCATGCATTAAGTACTCTTAATATGAACACCATTTGAGGAGGAGCACTTTATTCACAACATTAACTTATTCATTTTTCAGCCCAGTAAGTGTATGCCATTAACCTGAAAAAGCTGTAAGCACAATGTTGGTAAACTGCTTCTTATTACATAAGTGTTGAATTCCATCTAATAAAAAGTGTAAGGGTTTATGTTATCTGTTTCCACATATCGATTTTGATTAGTTCTTTCGCGTTTATCTTGTATCGTCCCAGTTTTGGTTTGTTTATTTTGCAAGTTTTACAGTATAACTCTAGAGACAATGGTTTACTTCTCATAGTATCATATAGGCTAACTAATAATTTTTGCTGTTCAACTCGGTCTCCAGTTTACCCCAATCACTTCCCATGGAGTTCTGCACTGACCTCCATACTGTTTATTCCCTCTCTCCACTGCTCTATAGCCTTTGCAAGCCTCTTCTCCAGTTCAGAACTTTTCTTACTCAACCATTCTAAGGATACTGTAATTGTGATGTATTTTTTTACCGCCATGCACTCCCTGCTTAACCCGGGAACTGCGGGGAGACTCTTAAGAGTTCCCCCGGCGGACTGCGGGGAGACTCTTATGAGTGAGTGAAAAAAAAAATCAACTTTTGACATCGATTTTTTTTTTTTTTTTTTTTTTTTTTTTTTTTTTTTTTTTTTTTTTTTTTTTTTGGCCCCTGGGCCATGCAAAATCTCAGTCCTCTACCTCCCCTCCTTCCCCACTTTCCTCCTCTCCTTCAGTTATCACCTATTTTCCCTGTTATTCCCTTATTCTGAGGTATATTTTCGTGCTAACATTAGCGAGTTGCAAGCAGGGTGTTGTCATCACTGATGGCAAGCGAGTGCAAGAGAGAGAGAGAGAGAGAGTATCGATCGACTGTGTCTCAGTGGCCTTGGGGGAAATTGGCGGGAAAGCAGTTTGCCTCACCCATACATTATACAACTCGCGGGCTATATCTCCGATTTTGACCATCCAAACGCTGTGTTTTCACTCGTTTTATTGTTGTTTCAGGTTAATACCTTTATAATCAACCCATAATAGGCGCATATGGATAAGTATTAATGCTATTAATGGCACAATGAATATTTTAGTGACGGAAACACCTCAAATACGTCAGCACAGGGGGACGTTTCCAATTACCCCCATGCGCACTTCAGAGGTTAATAGCTGGGCTAAGGTCGGTGTCGTGATGATCAGGGACTTCAATGAACAGTTGCCACAGATTGCTAGGCCGTGCCGTTCAAGATAGCACCTTCAAGACTTGAAACCTTGACATCACGGTTTGCAGGAGAGTGCTTTACCAACCGCACGACGGCCTGTGAATAGAAAGTAAATTAATAAAGTCTATCTATCTATTGCCGGACGCCTTACTCCCCTTACGAGGGTGGCCATACACAGAATGCCCCCAAGCGGACCTATTCCCTGTGAGAGGGACAACCCAAGCCAGTTTAGTGAAGGACATACAGGATTGACCACTCAATTTAGGATCCGTCCGACTCCGAGGCCCTCTGTGTATCTCTTTAGCACTATTTTTCTACAGTGGTGTTCGGCTAATCCATCCACTAACCTGCCTTACCCTTAGGTAAGCAGTACGGATTTGTATCAGGTTTACTCCCCTAGACAGGTTGCCAACCAAGGCTGACGAGTCCCATCCACCCGGATTTGTATAAGGTTGTCTCCCCTAGATGAGTTGCCGACCAAGGCTAACGAGTCCCATCCATAAATAAATTACATTTGGTATTAAAAATACTGGTATTTTAGTTGCAATAGCTAAATACATATATGAAAATGCAATCTTATACAGTGCAATGTATTGGTCTTTTGTCAGCTCAGCAATGTGATTACTTTTTTTTTGGTATTGTTTATATTTCTTTCTGGTAATGTGACACTAAACTGTTTACCTTCTAATTTTGATTGAATATCATTAACTCAGCCTTGACCCACCCACACTGTTTAGTAAAAGACATTTGAGCACTGGGCCAGACTCACATTTTCCTATTTCATGATTTGGTGTAACAGTTGAATTAATCTAGTATTGAGTGAGTAAATTAAATATATTTTTAGTTAACCAAGATTACACAACAATGATAATTAATTTGTTTTGGTGCAATTTTGTATTAATAAAGCAATATTTGTTGTATACAGTAGTACAGTATGCTGAATACTATAGTCTATTCGCTGCAAGTAGGCGAGCAATCATGAACTCTAACTTCTGTAACTCAAAAAAGGGCCAGAGAAATTGGCTGTAAATTTCCACATCTATTCCTTAACTGGCTCTTCCCAAAGGGTAGAAATGTTAGCTCGATTACTCTAGTTGTTTTATAGTTACAGAGGTTAGAGGTCATGAGTTTTCGCCTACTTGCAGCGAATAGACTATAGAGCAGTTACTATACCCTGTTCAAAATAAGTAGGCCGAAACTCTTGAACATTAACCTTTATAACTCGCAAACGACTAGTAATCTGGCTACTATTTCTACCATTTGGGAAGGATCTACCAGGGAATAAGTGTGGAAATTTATAGCCCATTTGTTCTAGCCCTTTTTAAGTCATTTAGATTAGGGTTTCTGATTTCTGGCCTATCTATTTAGAACAGGGTATAGTCTTGCTCATATCTCCTGATAGTATGGGTACAGTACATTATTACACTAATGTACTGTAATCCGTTTTGGTTAAGGGGGCTGGTTCACTTTTTGGTAAAAAATTCATTTATTCATTATTTTTCTAGTTTCCTCCTTAGACCTCCATCAAACTTAAAAAAGAAACATCCATTAGATTCCCCTTCTAGATTAATTGGTACATTTTTCGGTAGAACAAATTCCCGGCCGAAGGCCGGTTCTTCCTAAATTACGGCTCACTATCGTTCGCCAGGAAAAAAAAAGTTGACGCCTAAATAACACAGTAGGTCTTAATATTGACAAAGAAATGGGCCGAAAGGTTTTAAAATTGACAAACTAATGGAGCAAACATCTTAAAATGTGAAAACTAATGGAGCTAAACATGAGGGAGAAGGGAGTCTATAAAAATGCCCCAGCTCCCCTCAAGATAATTGTTCAGAAGATGTATGTGTGTACAGTATATGGTTGGAGAATGTTTTCGCTCACATTTAAAAATATATATTTTGTTATTCTTATGAATATGTATTTAAATCTAAATATAATATTTTGGTAAGATATATAATTGCTGAATTGTGATGAAACAACATACAGTATTTATTATAGTCTGCTAGTTGATTAATAGAATTGCAATAAGACATATTTGGATATTATATATTGTATAATTAGACAAGTAAGTCTCTATCTATCTATCTATCTATCTATTGCCTGACGCCGTGATCCCCGAAGGGGTGGCCACGAACGAACCGCCCCCATGCACCTCTGTTCCCGGTCAGTCAACGCCCCTCCCCCCAACCAGCACCGCCTTCGTTCATATACTTCCTCACTCCATCCTTCCACCTCTCCCTCTCTGTCCCTCCACCTCGCTCTCATACACCCTCTTAGTCATAGTGATGGTAATAATAATCGGTGTCATAAGTACATTTTATTAATTTACAATTTATACATATATTTTGTTATCATTAATAATAAACTTAATAGAAAGCTCAGATTAATGTACAGTATTGTACTTTGAATTTACAAAGTACAGTATGGTACATAGTATTTTGTAATATTCTACAGTATTTTTACAGAAATAATTCCAATTCACTAGTATATGAACTAAGAAAAATGTAACCACAAAAATATGTTGAATAATTGATTAAGACAAAATATAACAATAAAATACTTAAGAGATAATTTTCCTGTTTTTCTTATAACAAATACCAGTACTACCAGGTTTTCTCTATGTGTGGTAAGCCAGATAGGGAGTTATTTAGCCTGGACACGGGTATAGGTAGCACCAACGAACTTGACAATAATTTCGATCCCTGACCTCTTCGTAACTCAAAAGGGACTAGAGCAACCTGACTGTAAATATCCACACCTATTACCTGGTGGACTCGTCCCAAATGGGAGGAATTTCAGCTCGATTGCTTTCATTCATTCTGAGTTATAAGAAGTTAAGGGGTCCAGATTATTGTCAAGTTTATTGGCGCTACCTATAGTATATACCACATATGTAGCCTGTTGTGGCGAATCTGGAAACTGACACTTAACCTCTTATAACTTAAAACACTGAACAAACAAGCTGATACATCTACCATTTGTATAAAGTGAATCGGTAAATAGGAAAGTTTGGAAATTTACAGCCTGTTTGATACATTCGTCCCTTGGTTACAAGAGGTTAGGGATCACAATCTCTAGATTTGTGATAATAAATAGATTGTAGGTTAGACTAGCAAAATTATGTACGACAGTCTAATAAGTATGCAAAATTAAGAAAATTACATACAAACCAAAAAATTGAGTCACATTAATAAATTTACCCTTTTGGGTGGTAAGGTGCGCAACTGGCAAGCCAATCCCACTTAAAGATTAATAGCCTGGTTAGCCAATGAATCTGGCAGACTAACTTGATATCTCCTCCCAATAACAATATTATAATGTAAAATTTGCAAAATAAACAAATCAAAACTTGAACGAGCATAGTCAAAAGACAAAACAACTTATCAAAATTGCTATGTGGAAACAACGCTTTAGCAAAATAATAATATATAAATAAAAGAACACAATCCATATTTAGTATCAATATGTACGATAGTTAAGGTATATTTTGACACAAAATATAGCCCATTAATCAAGCTCTACTAATTGTTATGGGTGTTTTGTTATCAATTTTGCATAGTAATTGGGTTACTGTGTACTAATTGGCTAGTCTACCCTCTACAATTTTTGTACCATATTTGCTAGCATAGAAGATGCACTTCTTTCATTAACATATCCAGGGTTACTAAATCCGTATAAAAATTATATTTTTTCACCAACCAACTTCACTTCTAAACTCAATTATTGAAATCAACAAATACATGTGGCACTCCAAGGACTCGAACCTAGGATACTCACACCAAAATTCCGCGCACTTATACTTTACGCTATCAAGACAATACTACTAGAATGTGACTAGTGTATACTGTATAGTATAAGCTGTCAAAAATTACTAAAATAAGTCAGAATTTATATAATAATTGCTTAGAGTCGGCCACCCCCAGTAAAAAAATAGAAAAAATGGAGAATGGGCCTGAGCAAATAGAATAGAATAGCTTAGATATGGACCAGATTTCTAATAAAGATGCTAAATTGGCAACACTAAACACAATCTTGCATCGGCACTACCATAGTCCATTTTCTTTTACCTGAATATTCATGCCCATATTTGAGGGTGCACCTTCCCACATAAGGTCGTCTTCTATGCCCGAAATATACGGTACATATATACAGTATATATATTACGTATAATAAATTTATCACAACTATTGTATCAAAGAACACGCACCGTTTACAATATACACGGCAGAAGCAGGATACAAGAGGAGTTCTCGTATACAGGGGGCCATTTTTTCAAACCGTTTTTTCCAAGATCATAATAAAAACTAATATCAAAATGTTATTTTCTTGTGTGGGTTCTTTGGACTTGGAATTATACTATTTATTCACAAAAACTCAGAGAGGCATTTGCAAAAGAATATGAACTGAATAATGCAGTGAAAGTAGTATTAAGTAACACCCCTTTCTTAACATTGATCATCAATTACAAACTCCAATGCACTTGAATAAACTAATAAAAGCATATGGTCCTCCCGGGATTCAAACTCGGGACAACATGTACTGCCCTAGATGTATTTAGTGGGAGTTAACCCGAAATGAATGTGTGAAAAAATGGCCCACAATGATGTGAGGTAACGCTGACCACACCGAAAGGGAAAGAAGCAGAGCATGGTGAGATGTTTGTGGATACTTGGGATGGTCGGAAGATACAGGCATTCCTCAATTAAATACATAGTGAAAGTCTTGTAACCCACATACTAGTTTGGAATCTGGTATGGGCTATCATTGTTATATTTTAATACCAATGCTCTTTTTAATAAAAAATATAACTGATACATCATGTGGATTTGAAACTTATTATAATGCCTAAGTTATTTTTTAATTACTGTACTGTATATTATTTTTAAAGATGTACAGATTGGCAACAGAATTGCCATTAAACGAGGAATAACCAGGACCCTCGGATAAAATTTACGATAGACTTATATGAATGTACTTCTGTATAGCAATAGGAAAGTGAGGTTATTTCAAAAGTGCTGGGATTTTAGAAGTATCAATTCCTGTGATATGAGCTGCACCAACAGAAATATGATTTTAAAACTAGAAAAACATGGCTGCTTAATTTACTTTGAAATTGTCAAGAAGTTTTGTATTAGAGACATTTGATGGATCATCAATATTTTATTAATTTCACCACAACACCAAACACCTCCAATGAAATTAATGAAAGCATATACTTATGTAATTCCCCCCCCCCCCCCCCTCTAGTCATTGGAGAAAGTAAAACCTTGTTTATAATTGCCCTCATCAGGTAGTGTTCATCACAATTTACTTGTTTCATGCTTGGGCAAACCAGAGGCATCTCAAGCAGATTGATGAGACTTAACAGGTACTGTATTAACACACATACAGAAGAAATATAAGATATTTCAGTTCTTGCGTGTGCCTCAAACACATCCAAACAGAAGACGACGTAGGATTGTTTTTATTACAGGAAACTATGTGAACAGTCAATTTTTACCTTTATCCTTTGTCAGTGCGCCATGATGCTTTTGCAACCAATTTTGACGATCCAGAGAGTTGTTAGACGTTTCTCATGTGCTTCTTCGCCTTCTACTCGTTTGACTATGACATTTAAGAAGATATATTTTTTTTATTGTAAATGCCATATTCAAATGAGTGGAATCATTACGAGAATCGATGAGAAACGTCTGTCAACTCTATTGTGGATATTGGTTGCCAAAGTGTCATGTAATACTGACAAAAGGTATATTTATCTACAACCTACTGTACAAAGTTAATTGGGAGACTTCAAGATGGTACAGGTCTCCCTCACTATCCGATGACCCCATTTACAATATTTTTATAAGGTTTTGAGTGTTTGGGTTTGGGTTTAGGCTGGTCAGAGAATGCATTCCCATTTACCCCATTAATTTTAAGGTTTACTATACAGTACAATTTTTCTATTTAAGATCGGGTTTTCAGGAACGTAACCCAATCGTAAATCGAGGGAGACATGTAATACATTAAATTAATATGATATTAGTCATCATAAACTACTGTTCTTTAATTGTGCTCAAAGAAATTACAAGTTAATGTGGTGCACTCTTGTTGTTGCACAGATATATACTCATTAAGATTGTAGGCAAACTATAAATTGAACTGTTCACTACTTTCCTGCTGTTGCACTTGGGATATTAGGAAAGGTTGTAAACTCAGACTAACAGTGGTGAGTTGGTACAGTCCGTTCATTCTAGGTTGGGCAGAAATCGTAACCTATAACCTCTGTAACTCAAAAAGGGCTCGAGCAAATGAGCTGTCAATTTATGCACATCTCTCTTGCCAACTCTTTCTATTTGGTAAAAATATTAGCTCTATTACTTTAGTCCTTTTTGAGTTATGAGAGGTTAGGGGTTACGATTTCTGCCCAACCTAGCATGAACGGACTATAGTTATATTCTTCAGTCTATAGACGGTCAAGTTCAGGTTTCTTTGAAGGTACAATTTTTTTCTGTTTGTCAAATGTTATAAATTTTATTTGCTTTATTCCTTTTTGTATCAAACTCCCATATTTCCTGCTAACCTATATACTGTATCATAATTGTATATATATCCTTCGGACTAACCATCACTAAATGAAGAATCAATTTATGATTTGCTTAGTTAAATTTCTAGCTAAGTTACTAGTATCTAAATTTATATTTAATTACAATCTGATATATTTGTTATCTTGTGCAAGCATCCTCAATCTACTAGACCATACAGCTAACCTGATAATGTTGGTTTCATCTAAAGCTATGAAAAAACTATTCTCCCTAATGATATGGAGAATTTATTATTTGCTCATTACTGAATATATATACGCATAAACAGTACTTTCTCCATTCTATAGTGAGACAATATTAGTATGCATCATACTGTCTTAAGTTAGCTATGGATAATTCACTAAGTTTTATTAGTATAAATGACTTCTGAAATATAAGAATCATGCACGGAACCAATACACATACAGTACAACCATATTCACTAATGATTGTCACATGGTTACAAGTTCACAAATATGTATATAAGAAAGTAATATTATCAAAATCCAATACAGGTTCAACATCAGCATGCATGTTTGTCACTTATGTATGTATATAAGCCTATTATAATATTTTGATTGATTATTTGGTGGATTTTAAACAGATCCTCTGCTAACATTTTGTCCTTGCCGAGTTAACTTCGGAGGTAGATTATGGCCTGGAAATTGACCATACATATCATATCTATAGGCAATAAACATAACAAAGGATATCTGCAGTCATTTGTGAATATGGCTGATCATATAATGTTAAATATAAACCCAAAGGTTATCACACTAGACTTTCCCTCTTCAAACTAGTACACAAAGCACTTCTTGTTACATAAAAATAGTAAAATTTATCTTTCTTGTGCTGTTTAGTATCAATGTTTATCCTTATCTTGTACTATTAAGATGATGATGATAATGCAGCTTTTACCACCATACACTCCCTGCTTAATAGCTGGGCTAGGGTGGGTGCCCTGATGAATCAGGGACTTCAGTGAATAGTTGCCACAGATTGCTAGACCGCACCGTTTACCAACAGCACTGGCATCTGCCAATACCGTACTGGCTGGCCCGAGACTCGAACTGTCAACCTCTCAGACAGCAGGCGAGCGCTCCACCAACCGAGCTATGGCCTGTAATTTAATTAGAAGACAAAATGCAGAGTGTGATAGCCCCTTAACGGCTTGTAAATTATCATCCACTAAACCACTGTTGGTTGAGTTAAAGACAAAGGGAAACATTAGCTGTACTAGACACTAAGAGATGAGAGATTATTTATGTATAGGTCCTCTAGGAGTTGTTGCCAAGATCACTCGTTATTTGCCTTCAGGGCGCACGATGCTTCCCGGTCCCGACAGTTGACTAATTCCATGAATGTGACGATAGTGCGTTGTTATATGTGTGATTAGTTTGCTTGGGAAACAGATTAACTTGCTCATGTATTAATGGATTGTGTTCTATTTTTCATAAATTATATTTTAGTAAGCGTTATTTCCACATAGCGATTTTGATACGTTATTTTACCTTTATCTTGTATTGTCCCAGTTTTGGTTTGTTTAGTTTGCCAGTTTAACATTTTAATTAGTTTATTACAATGTTACAATATTTTATATCTATTATGTTTTCCACAGTTTTTCTTCAATTTATTCTTATTTTCATACATATATTTTTTAACTCTTTCTCTCCTATCTTGTGATGAAGAATATTCGCTGTGAAAATATTGGACTGGACTTGTTGAGAAAATTATGTCTTTTGCAGTTTCTATCATCTACATTTTTATCTTCAATATATTTTGGTCTACAACATACTTGTTCTCTTTATTTTCGTCAAATCAACGTTTTATACTCTAACCATCGGGACCCTGAGGCTTTGTGAACTCTTTCTTAGTGCACCTGTCGATAATCTTGACCACAACCCCGTCTCACACATACAGTCATCGATAGTACAGTCGCGCTAATAAGTGATGTCTTGGCACCAAGTATGTTTTGATCAACAATTGGTATCAGCAATATCTAATCTTCATTTCTTCATATCAAGTGAAATATACAAACATGGTCCTACACTTCCCCACATTATTCAACATCTGACAGATGTTCATACAGCACGGATCAAGCCAAATGTAATGACAGCTGGGACATGACTTATTAGCGCGACCGTACAGTAACATACACAGTTGATTGGGCCTGTGCGAATACACTTCGTTTTCTCGCACAACACTGAAATGGATAATAGCGTTCTTTATTTATTACGACACTAGATGGGTCAGGAAGGCATGAACTTCACCTGTTGTTCATATACCGTACATGAAGATGAGAGAAGACATTTTTACCTGTATATTATGGTAGATTGTGCTGTTATCCATCAAGGCAGTTACATAATATTAGCTAAAATATATGCAAATATCTCATTCATAGTTAAAGATATACTTACGAACAAATATGAAAATTAAGTTTTGCAATTATATATTATATTAGGACAAGGGTTAAAGTTGCATTACATAGTATTTTTGCCAGTTTAGTAATTCAGTACTACTGTATAATAAGTACTGTACAAGTTATCTACAACAGGACAAAAAAATATATATGATAGATTGTATTTAAATCAACACATACAGATTGCTGGTTACATTATAATATAAGACAATTAATGGTATTGATGTATTGTAACTGGTACAAGTCTACTCTCGACTGCATATACTATCCCATCTGGTGTGACAGCAAGCATGGGAAGGATTTGTTGTTTAACATAGCCATAATTGGGTTGAAAATGTCACTAACACAGCAACCCACATTATCAAAATACTCTGCTCTTTACATAGTTTCTGTTTTTCAATTACAAGTTTCTGACATCGGAAAACAGTCATTCTGAAGTAGATTACTGAAGCTGTTGAAGGCCTGGCATAAACATCCATACATTACAGCAAGTGACTTAGAAAGATATTTTCTGGTGGATAATTTGCAAGAAGGCAGAATAGAGAAGGGCAAACCAATCCCATTTAGTTTACTCCAAAGCAACTACCTGCTTACTGGAAGGTCA
The DNA here is from genome assembly GCA_032716605.1 of Paralithodes platypus. Taxonomy (NCBI): domain Eukaryota; kingdom Metazoa; phylum Arthropoda; class Malacostraca; order Decapoda; family Lithodidae; genus Paralithodes; species Paralithodes platypus. The sequence goes on from CM064543.1 coordinate 10,910,603, forward strand.
CTATATAAACAAATATATTCTGTGCAATTATTTTTGTGACAAATATACGGACATGTGTCGTGTATATGGGCTCGCCCATTAACAACTGCTGCATGCTAGTGGTACTATGCTATCCCTTAAACCTCATAGCAAGGGTTTGGCCATTAGCGTGCTCTTAAAAATATATGTTGATGGAATTGAATGATACCAGGGTGTCAAACCGGAGCAATATTGTTTGAAAACTTGAATAAATATGAGAAGGAATACAAGAAAATTAACAACAAATAGGTTTGTTTGGGCCATTTTATCACCTCCAAAGACACAATATTGAACTATAAACCTTAATTTTATCTTTGCATATACAATAATAGAGACTAAACAGACTGGACTCGATTATCGTTTGACTCCTTGAATGATACTACAGTACTCTAGTTACTTGATATGGAGGGGCCATCTGGTGACCGATATGGACCCAAAGGATAATGCCCTTGAATGTACCTGTAGTTTGAATTTTTAGTGATATTCATTCCATCATTCTGTATTTGACTGCGAAAGATTTGTGATATGTTTTGAACCTGCAGTATTTGAGAACTACACAGTAGTTATCAAAGTAGAAATATTACTAACGTACTGTACGCTGCTATAACTTTGAGGTATTTATCAAGCTTGAATTCTAAGAGATAAAGAGTGTCTATCACCCATATAACTGCTGAATGTCTATAGAAATCTATAAGTTTATTTAATTTTGCACCTCTTCATTACTATTCTATTATCTTGAAACTTATGATGTGGCAGTCTCAAAGTAAATAACATTTCCTTTAGGTGAAATTTTAGTCTTGCATTTCTTTATCAATTTAATAGTGTTGCAAGGGATGCATATATTAATAGAGGCTTTGGTGTACTGTATTTCATTAGTAACTATGATATTTAATTGTGCATGAGTGCTTCTGTGGCAGTGCAACAAATAATCAAAGCCACAATGAGGTGCTTTGGTGAGAGGTGCTTTAGTTTTCCTATATTACTACACAACTTGTAAATATTTATTGGTGCATCATTTAGTGCCGTAGTGATGGTTCTGTGGTCAAATTTTCCATTAGATGTTTTAGAGATTGAATTTGTGCAAGTGGTGATTTGTTAGTGCTCTGTGTTTAATAGTTCAATTTTTCAGTATGTTGCAACACAAATGCTGTGCAAGTTCAGAGACAATGACACATATGAGTGCAAATGCTTGGTGCCATAGCGATAGGTCTTTACAACCTTTGCTTCCCAAAAGATGACAAGTTTAATCTTTCCTTAATGGTATGTAAGAACTATGCCATTATAGAAGTGCCATTTTTATGAAGATTTTGTCTAGTGTCCTGTATATATTGTAGTTCCCATCCCATGATGTAGAATTTCTAACCTTAATATTTTGGGAGAATGGGTGTACAAGTGCTGTACTTTTATAGTGTGGCTAACACAAAATGAGATGTGCTCTACTAAAATGTGGTGAAATGTGCTAGAGTTAACTGCTGTGAAATGTGCTGTACTAAGATGCTGTAAGATGAACTGGTGAACAGCTGTGAAATGTGCTGTTTTGCTGTGATAAGCTGCATTCTGTGATGTGCTGTACTGAAATGCTGTGAAATGTGCTTTGGTGAGATGTGCTGCAATGAACTTCTTTTATATGTGCTGTTGTGCTTTTGTAATATTTTGTGAGATGTGCTGTATTGGGATGCTGTGAAATGTGCTATTCTGTACTAATGTGCTATGAGGTATGCTGTGAGATGTGCTGTTCTAAAATGCGTGAAATGTGCTTTAGTGAGCTACCGTGTGATGTGCTGTACTAAGATGCTGTGGTGTGCTACTGTGAGGTTTGGTGAGCTTAGTAAGGACCTCTGATAAGCCAAGCCAAGAGTGTCTGTGCATTGATCTTGTGAATGTATCTTGTGCTCAAGTGCCTCATGCCTTTTGTGTCTCAGTTTGTGTGTCTTTAGAGCTGGTTTATGCTGAGTAAATATTATGTATTCTATGTTTGTGTTTGTGCATGGCAATGGTATTTCTTTTGTGTGCATGTGTGGTATTATTGTGGATGTAAATGGCATGGGTGTGTGTGTATGTGTGTGATGGTAGTGTTGTGTGTACACTAGTGTGGTTATGTGCATGGCAATGGTCGTGTGTGTGGGGGGAATGTTGATGTGCACATAACAATAGTGTTTGCTTGGTGGTGGTGTGTGCATGGCATTGATGTATATCTAGTGACTGCATAATAGTTGTGCAGGCTTGACCATTGAGTGTACATGTTGGTTGAGGCAATATATGTGGTGTAGTGATGTGTAGGCTACATATCAGTGGTATGTTGAGGGTCTTAGTATGAACATTTCATTGGTGAGTAAATTAAGTCCAGAAATAAAATTTCTCTCAGCCTGCCTGTCAGTTAGTGAGTCTCTGAACTTTCTACTTGTGTATATGCATAGCGAAGCTATTTCATAAATCTCAGATTAACTAGTTTGTTTGGGTATGATATGTATTTGTTGGTGAAGTAACACTTGTAATAAAACTGTGTGCATGTGCTGATATGAGTGCATGTGCTAGTGTGTGCTTATGATGGTGCATGAGTGGTGCTTTGGTGTGTGTGCGTTGTGGTGCAGGTGTGTGCAATTATGTTGATATGCAATGCAGTGATTATGGTGCAACTCAGTGCAAGTGTGCAGGAGAATTTTAGACAAGATTAGCGTGGGCAAAATGTCAGAAGAACTGTACTGTAATGTCTTGAATATGCATCAAATATGAAAAAAGTAATGCCCCTCATGATTTGATGGTCAGTTCATAATTTTCCATAACATACTGTAGTTTTCATACATTATAAAGTAATTATTTTCTGCTTTGGACAGATGCAATCTGTAAGAATTAATTACAGTAAGTGATTCGTGAATCTGGATTTTTATGTAGGATCATTAAATGTATAGAATTTCTAAAAACAACGACAATCTACAGATCAATGATAGAGAAATATACCATAATAGGAAGAAATGGTACCGGTAATTTACAGAACTACCATAGTTTCTGGACGAGTTTGTATAAAATTACTTTTTTAAAGAAAATTAATTATCACAGTATTTTTATTTTATTAATTCTCCTGTATTTTAAGGTGTATGAATACTGCATAAGTGCCCCAGAATCATAGTAAGAATGTCTACTTCTTCCAAATTCCACCAGTATTTATACGTCACTTTTCTTAGCTGCACTGCCTTTTCGATTGCCATGGCCTGTCAATCCTCTCTTTCTTCATAGAGACATACAGTAATGGAAAAAATTAAATCAATGGGAACTTAAGCTGGCGTCTATCGCTCTTCTGTTTTCTGACAGTATTATATAGTGTCCCATGGTTAAGTTTGTCCATTATGTCCAATATTATACTCTAATTAGCATATACATTTCAAATAACCCATCTCCATTTGGTTATAGTGCTGCTTGTTTCATTCTCTGCCTTGTGATAGTATTTTATCCCCCACCTTTGCACGGTTAGATGTGCAGTTTTCTGTTCTGCATTATGTGCAAATTAACCCTTTCAGTATGGGTGACGTCCTTTTACACTGTAATTTTATTCTGGCTACTATTAGATGATTTTATTCATCCTAAGATGAACATCTGGTAGTTAATAGCTACAGGTTATCTTAATAAACTGTTTTTATAACTACCATAGATCCATCCTAAGCTGCAAAAAATTGTCTAGATATATTTGAGAATAAAATGTAAAAAACGCCACCAGTACTTCACAGGTTAACATCGTCCTTCCGTTGCTTGTCTTATTGTATTTTACACATCTCTCATCTCCAGTCCTATTTACACCCTGGTCCCTATTTATTGATATTGGTGATTATAAAGTCCTAGTTTAAAGTACTATATATCCTTCCTTTCATAGACTGTCACTAGAGCTCCTATAGTAAACATAGATTGGTCAACTTCTGCCATATTGTTGACTATTTCTTCCAGGGGGTTTGTGTTCTTTTATTTTGCTAAAGCGTTATTTCCACATATATTGTGTCGTCCCTGTTTTGGTGTTTATTTTGCAAGTTTTACATTATAATCCTTTATGTTGAAGGTGTAATGCAAAACATAATCCCAGTTATTCTGTTTTTGGTCATTCATAATAATTAATTAAAATATATAACTTGAAAACGAACTCAAAAGTTACTGTTCAAATTAATATAACGAACTCATTAAAATTAAAAACTATCGAACGACAACACACTAAACAAATTTGTTGCAAAGAAAATCACAGAGCTTCAAAAACTAGTGCTGTAGTTGTAATATATGTATTAATATAATAATATGTATTGCAATACAAATTATATTAATATTATTGTGTTGTGCTATGCTTAAATGTGTGAAAATAACTGACTGAATTAAATGGCCTTCTATATATAAGAATATTTGAACAGTGCTGGTTCTATATAAAACTAATAGATCAAGTTATAATTATAAAGTTTAAGACATTTGCTTGGGAAACAGATTAACTTGCTCATGTAGTAATTTACACCCTATGGGCCTATGTGGTGGATTGTGTTCTTTTATTTCATAAATTTTATTATAGTAAGCGTTATTTCCACATAGCGATTTTGATAGTTATTTTGACTATATATTGTCTTTGTCCAAGTTTTGGTTTGTTTAGTTTGCAAGTTTTACATATTAATTTTATGTGTAATTATGGTATCAATATGGCAGTAGCTTTGGCGTTGACCAAGCTCTTCACTATAAGGACTAAGTTGCTTATATGGAGTCTGGCTTACTGTTTTTTATATTTTTTTATATACAGTATACTGTATATATATATATATATTTTAATACGTTCTACTCTACTCTAATAGGCTTAAGGGGAAGTGTTTTTTTTTTTCTGGACCCCTTCTCTTTCAGGTTTAGCCCAATTAGTTATGAGATTTTAAGACATTCACCCCATTTGTTGGCAATTTTAAGACCTTTCGCTCTATCTAGGTATTAATTTAGGAGGAACCGGCTTTTGGCCGGGACATTTTTCTACCGAAAAATGTACACATTTATCTCAAAGGGGGATCTTGGGGGTCTTTTTGTTTAAGTTTGATAGAGGTCTAGAGAGCAAACAGAAACAAATATATGTAGCCTACTGTACCTCTAAGAATAAAAAAAATAAAAAATATATATATATATAACGTCCCCTTAAATTATGGTACTCTCCACTTACAGTACATCTAGTTCTTTCCTCCTCCTACAATATTTGCTCTCCCTCTGCCATTATTGTATCTTAATATCCTTTTCGTCACTTGTTTGATTCGTCCTGTCTGTCTAATATATCTCCTCATTTGCCACCTTCATTATATACTATATGTAAATACCAATCTCTTTCTACTTCTCATTCTTATTAATTTAGGCATATGCAAATCTTCACTGCATCTCCTATACACCTTGCAGCGTATATTATTAGACTATCTTCAAACATTATCTGCATAATACTTGTACGGTATATTATCTTGATCATTAAATATCTTTCTTTAACATCTGTCCTCATCCTTAATAAATTCTATCGTAAATCTTCCTGGCAAATCTTAGACTTTCTTATATTCTATCCAAATCCACATATTTATCTCATCTCATCTATGCTTTCCACTTTAAATCTTCTTAATTCTATTACAAAGCTTCCTTGCAAATCTTAGACTTTCTTATATTCTATCCAAATCCACATACAGTATTCATATCATTTCATCTATTCTTTCCACTGTAAATCTTCTTAATTCTATCACTTATATTCTATCCAAATCCACATATTCATCTCATTTCATCTATTTTCCACCTTAAATCTTCTTAATTCTATCCAAATCTTCACCGCAGCTTCTACTCCTTCCGCCTTCAATCGGTGTCCTGGCTATCCACCTTCCAACTGGGGTTCCCGGCCGCCCCCGTGGTGGTGGTGGTGGAAGATCGTGGCTGGGAGCAGAGGGGGGAGGTGGGGGCGGTACGGGAGGTGGTGGGTGGAGTAATTGTGATGGGGAGGATGTTGAGGTTGGTGGAGGAGGAGGGGGCAGAGGAGACCCCGGCGTAGTTGATGCACCCGCTGTCACTCTCGGATCGCTTCAGTTCCCGGATGATCTGGTCATGCTCATCCAGCAGCCTCTCCAGCTCACTCAGTCGGGCAGCAGCTTCAGTCTGCCGAGAGGGAGAGGGTGTTAGCAGTGTTGGCATTTGAATTATATATAACAAAACATAACATGTGGAACGTATGGGAATCGAGAGAGTGTATGAAAGTGAGGTGGAAGGACAGAGCGGGAGAGGTAGACCGAGTGAGAGGTGAAAGGATGGAATTAAGAAGTATATGAGCGAAAACGGTGCTGGATGGGAGGAGGGGTATCGACGTGATCTAGGCATACCATATTATATGCCAAATAAGATACATTTTTAACTTGTAGTAATACATTAAAAGTAGCCCTGCCTCTTGCACAATATTGGAAACTTGTTTTTGTTTTGTTATTTGTTTTGTTTTTTTCTAAATATTTCTTCAAACTATTGGAGGTACGTCTTGTATGTTGGCAGAAAATATGGTGATCAAAATATCGAATTGCCTTTCATGCGCTAGATCTATCCATCGATTACCAGACACCTTGATCTCTGAGGGGATGGCCACGAATTAATCGCCTCCATCGAGTCAATTCGTCCATTTTTCTACCTTGTTTCAGGGAAGGGTTGCTGGCCCAAGCGCCCATTGTTGTATATAGTGTGTGAGGTGCATGTGCAGTGTTGTTGTACTGTTGGAATGGCTGTGGATGTGAGTGTAGTCTGTAACTAGTTTAATCAGCTCAATCATGCTGATTAGGTGATACCTTTCACATTATCAATGCGACACTAGTCTACTGCACCTCTGATGTCTGCCATTGCAGAGAGGGTTAGGGAGGCCATAGGAGTGAGTGTCAAATAACAACTGCTCCGTGGGGGATCAATCCCCGGCTTCCAGCATACCGTATGACTTTCACACGGTACCACCTACTTCATGCAGGCGATAGGTAATATTAATATTAATCATAATAATTATAATAATAAGAATATTAATAATAATAATAATAATAGTCTATTTCTTTGTTACAACAGCCCCTTGTTTCTGCAAAAAACAAAACACAATAGTGATTGTAGAAAGATTAATGTAAAAGAACGTAAGACTATGATTATAACATAAAATGGAACATAACATAAAGCAAAAACTCACTGGAACCTAACAAAGTCATCCACAATTCTGACATCCTGCTTTAGCTAACTCAGAACACCTCATAACAATTTCATATTGTTTAAAGTATTATAGTGGGTTGGGATGATTTTGATCCTGCTGTGGTAAGTCCTATATTCAGGGACACTGAAACCTCTCATTGCTATATTTGGAGTTAAATCATAACTTTTTCACTTATCTTTTTCGGCAATTCTAGTGTGATAGATTGTGCATTAATACTATATACCAATTCAACCCCATTCAAGAACCCACCTTCGTTCTAGTTCTTAATAGGTCTACCAATGCATTATAATAATATTAATACAACTCCACCACCACTACCACCAACAACAATAATTGCTAGACCATGGATAAATCATCGCCTCCACACTTCTCTGTCATTCATCAACCAGAACCCTTCCCATCACCCAACTCCACTTTCATGTGTATGTCTCTCAACTCCATCCTTCCACTTCACTCTCGGTCTGTATCTCCCCTGCTGCCCTTCCACCACACTTTCATACACTCTTTTAGTAATTCTTTCACTCACCAAACATTCCACATGACTGAACAACCTCCATTTTTTTTTCTTTTTTTTTACCTCTTCAACACATCAACATCCACACCTTATCGCTCTCGTACTTCCTCATTCGTTTGTCTATCTGTCCTTAATAATTTCCTACTCTCTCCCTCTTGATTTATGTTTCTTCAATAAGGTCCATGCTTCACTCCTGTACGTAGATGTTGGGATTACTGTACCATAATATCATGCTGTGACTTCTTTACATCCATGCTCTTTACCCTATGCCTTGTCATTGATTTCAGCTTTCCTACAACCCTCCTCCCCTGCAGTACGCTCTCTCGCCCTTTGTCCTCTGAATGCCTATCGTTAATCATCACACTGGCTAAATACTTGAATGAGCTGAAATTTCCATTTCCTAACATTCAACTTCACTTCACACTCTGTGACTGCATACCTGTCAAAGGTCATAACCTTACTCTTTAACACATTGACACATTTGGCACATTGGGGTTGGGCGGGTCGCCCCGAAAGGAGTTGAAATAGGGGAGCTATCCCCCCGCCAAAGGCGGCTTTCTAGGGCCTTTCCTAGCTGATGATGAGAGGATTGGGTTCTAGTCATGTGGTGATGGGCTGGTCTATCCGAGTGAGAACTGAGCGATCTCTGCCATACCCATAGCTTACTCTGACTGTTCCTTTTACTTATATATCTTCTAGATCTCAAGTGGCGGCGTCTTTTCCGTGGATTGACCTCCCTACTGCCAACCTAGAAGTTGGCAGATTGGGAGCCAAAGCGTCACATTTTTCCCTTACCCCTCAACTTTCCCTTCATAATTGCTGAGGGGCACAGGGCCTTGGGTGGGGCTTTGGTTTCCCGGGCGTTTCCGCACCCTCCTCAGCTCCCTGCCTTGGAGTGGCTTCGGTCACCCGGGCTTTGTTAGTGGTAAGCAGGGAGGATTTTGTGGGGGCGCTCGTTTATGGCCTTGGCCTTGCTCGAGACCTTGGGGCTGTTCGGCCAGACAGCCTGGGGAACAACAACAACAACAACAACACATTGACCTTCAGGTTCTGTTTCTCACACACAGCACTAAGCATATTTACCAAACCCTGAAACTCCTATTAAGGGGGTCACCTGCTTTTTTTCTCTTTCTCGCCTTTTCTCTCTTTCTCTGGATTGTATCCATTCGGCCCCATTCAGTCAACTTTTTTAAGAGCGAGCGATAGCGAGCCAGCATTGTATGGAGAAATCCGGCTTCGCCGGAGACATTTTTCTATCAAAAAATTACAAATTTAGCTTGCTGTCAATAACAAAAATTGTATATGCTGGCTTGCTCCCGCTCGCCAGGAAAATATTGACCCCTGGATGGGGGTAAACGTCTTAAAACAGTAGGCTGAATGGGGCCGAATGGATACAAGCCAAAGAGAGAGGGAGAGAAAGAGAAAAAAGCGAGGTGGGTTCCCTTAATTATAATTCATCAGAACTGTATCATCAGCAAAACGTATTACAGGAAACTCCTGCTCCCTCCTTTCCCTCACCAGGGGTACTTTAACCCCTTCAGACTCGTATGACGTAGAGGTTGCCAGATTAGCAATAAGAAACTGAGTTCGCTCACTCTTATAATTACCTCTCCAAAATTAGTTTTCTGCCCACAGCTAACTCAAAGACAACTGCAGAGGTTGAAGTAACTAAACTAAAGGTTTGTAAATACCCCTGATGGTAATAAAGGCTTTAAAGAATCCCTACTAGGCTCAAAATTGCGTCATATGTCGGAGAGGGTTAACATCCACTGCTATATGTAACCGTCTTGGTGGTGTAATGGTTAGAGTGTTTAACAATCTGTGTATTTCATTAATTTCATTGGAGGTGTTCAGTGTTGTGGTGAAATTAATAAAATATATAATATCACATTCGATCACCCTGTCCTCTTCGACCCTTGTTTCCCTCGGTATAAACTACCAGGCATAACATATATTCCAGTTTATATTAATTTGATCAAAATTTATGAAAAGCAGCTGAGTTTAGTAGTTAATAGGCAAAAGATTCTAGCAACAGGTTACAGTATAATGATATATTTCTAAAAATATGCAGATACTACATACATAGGCCTACATACATGGCATAAATACATGAATAATCTAAATTCAATTTTAGGTTAGGTCGATTTAGTATGCATGCAACTCTGAGAGAGAGAGAGAGAGAGAGAATGATAATTAAAAATCAAGTGTTTTCATAATGCTATCCCGAGTGCTGTAGTAATGGAAACTAAAGAGCATGTACCTACCACTGAATAGAACAGAGACAGATTAAAGGGATATCAAAGCCAATAGAGATGATCGGAACTGATAACAGTAGGCTTGAATGATAGATGGTGGATATAGGAATATAAGATACACATCTATGTTATGAATTTGGTGTGATGATACGAAGATGGAAATGGAAATGGTCAGTATTTAAAATAAATATGATTTATTGTTATATATATATATATATATATATATATATATATATATATATATATATATATATATATATATATATAGAGAGAGAGAGAGAGAGAGAGATAGGTGCATGACTTACTGTACTTTTCTCTGTAGTTGTGTGATATTAATATGGCAGATAGGCCGGAGGGTATTCACAAATGTTTAAACGATTGACAGTGTTACAGAATGGCTTCGTATACGAGTTGAAAGAGATATTAATTATTTTGTAATGTGTTAGGGACTAAAGTTAATCATGAATATTGATAAATACGATAAGATTATCCTGCATTAATGGGTATAAGTAACACCCCGTTCTTAACATTAATCATCAATTACAAACTCCAATGTACTTGAATAAACTATTGAAAGCATATGGTCCTCCCGGGATTCGAACTCGGGACACCGCACCCAGAACATAAGCATCTAAACCATTACAGCACCACCACATGATTTGCGTTAACAGTGATAGTTTGCCTATAAGCTGTAGGAGGTAACTTAACCCTTTGAGAATTATGACGCGTTTATCACTGTTTATTCTGGCTATTATTAGACAACATTATTTAGCTTAGGAAGAACTTGTGGGAACTAGAGAGTTAATTGACATATATTTGCACCCTTTAGATTCCCAGAGAGCCTTCCTAAGTTGTAGAACATCGTCTAATGACAGCCAGAACATACTGCCCAAAATGCGTCACAAACTCACAATCCTCCAAAGGGTGGGGTGGGGGGGTTAACACGGTAACCAGAATAGTACGACCGAAAAAGATAAGCCATTGGCAAAGAAATAACGAAAAAGATAAGCCATTGGCAAAGAAATAACGAAAAAGATAAGCCATTGGCAAAGAAATAACGAAAAAGATAAGCCATTGGCAAAGAAATAACGAAAAAGATAAGCCATTGGCAAAGAAATAACGAAAAAGATAAGCCATTGGCAAAGAAATAACGAAAAAGATAAGCCATTGGCAAAGAAATAACGTCGATAACAAGTGGATCGGTGTGACGTTAAGGGGGGATAGTTGTTTTTATCTGGACCCCCTTCTCCCTCATGTTTAGCCCCATTAATTTTGAGATTTTAAGACGTCCGGCCCATTAGTTTGGCGATTTTAAGACCTTTCACCCTATTTCTTTCTCAATATTAAGACGTTTCGTGCAATTAAGGTGTCAACTTTTCCTGGCGAACGATAGTGAGCCTGTAATATAGTAGTAACTGGCCTCCGGCCGGAAATTTTGTCTAATGAAAAATGTACATAATTTATCTTGAAGCTGGGTCTTGATGGTGTGTTTATACAGCACGATGGAGGTCTAAGGAGGAAAATAAATACAACATAGTAAAAATATCAATAAATAAGCAAATAAATACGGCGCCTTAAGGGGAGGTTTTTAGTTTGGTCCCTAGATATCCTTCAAGCTTAAGATTACACCCCCTTGAGCCCCTTTCAAGATAAATTTGTACATTTTTCGGGAGAAAAATGTCCCGGCTGAAAGCCGGTTCCTCTTAAATTACAGGCTCGCTATCGCTCGCCAGGATAAAATCGACACCTAAATGGCACGAAAGGTCTTAAAATTGACAGAAATGTGTTGAAAGTTCTTAAATTCGTCAAAATAATGGGGCAAACGTCTTAAAATTAGAAAAACAATGGGGCTAAACATGAGGGAGAAAGGAGTCCAGAAAAAAAATCCCTCAAGTGGAAATCTCCCCTTAAAGACCAGGCTGGAAATTGTGAAATGGTGTTGGCGCTGGAAGATGAGAGCGATGGAAATTATCTCCGTGCATAGTGATGGCAGGGAGATTAACATTGCAGTCGGAGTTCAGAATTTCGGGAATTTTTGTTTTCGCCTATTTTCTAGCTAATTAAAATGCACAAACTGCTATGCAACTTAAGGGGACGTTATTTGATTCATTTATCTATCTTTGTATTATTACCTGTACACATATTTGTTTTAGTTTGCTCCCTGGACCTCTATCAATAACACAAAAATAAACAAAAAATAATAACATCCCAAAGACCCTCCTTGTGTACATTGTTAGGTAGCAAAACGTGACGGTTCCTCCTAAATTACAGGCTCCCTATACAGTAGCTGGTCTAACGTGACGGTTCCTCCTAAATTACAGGCTCCCTATACAGTAGCTGGTCTAACGTGACGGTTCCTCCTAAATTACAGGCTCCCTATACAGTAGCTGGTCTAACGTGACGGTTCCTCCTAAATTACAGGCTCCCTATACAGTAGCTGGTCTAACGTGACGTCCTCCTAATTACAGCTCCCTATACAGTAGCTGGTCTAACGTGACGGTTCCTCCTAAATTACAGGCTCCCTATACAGTAGCTGGTCTAACGTGACGTTCCTCCTAAATTACAGGCTCCCTATACAGTAGCTGGTCTAACGTGACGGTTCCTCCTAAATTACAGGCTCCCTATACAGTAGCTGGTCTAGGAAAACATCGACGTCTAAATTACAGGCTCCCTATACAGTAGCTGGTCTAACGTGACGGTTCCTCCTAAATTACAGGCTCCCTATACAGTAGCTGGTCTAACGTGACGGTTCCTCCTAAATTACAGGCTCCCTATACAGTAGCTGGTCTAACGTGACGGTTCCTCCTAAATTACAGGCTCCCTATACAGTAGCTGGTCTAACGTGACGGTTCCTCCTAAATTACAGGCTCCCTATACAGTAGCTGGTCTAGGAAAACGTGACGGTTCCTCCTAAATTACAGGCTCCCTATACAGTAGCTGGTCTAACGTGACGGTTCCTCCTAAATTACAGGCTCCCTATACAGTAGCTGGTCTAACGTGACGGTTCCTCCTAAATTACAGGCTCCCTATACAGTAGCTGGTCTAACGTGACGGTTCCTCCTAAATTACAGGCTCCCTATACAGTAGCTGGTCTAACGTGACGGTTCCTCCTAAATTACAGGCTCCCTATACAGTAGCTGGTCTAGGAAAACGTGACGGTTCCTCCTAAATTACAGGCTCCCTATACAGTAGCTGGTCTAACGTGACGGTTCCTCCTAAATTACAGGCTCCCTATACAGTAGCTGGTCTAACGTGACGGTTCCTCCTAAATTACAGGCTCCCTATACAGTAGCTGGTCTAACGTGACGGTTCCTCCTAAATTACAGGCTCCCTATACAGTAGCTGGTCTAACGTGACGGTTCCTCCTAAATTACAGGCTCCCTATACAGTAGCTGGTCTAGGAAAACGTGACGGTTCCTCCTAAATTACAGGCTCCCTATACAGTAGCTGGTCAAGGAAAACATCGACGTCTAAATGGCACAAAAGGTCTTAATATTGACAAAGAAATGGGCGACAGTTTTCAATTTCGAAAACTAATGGGGCTAAATATGAAAGAGAAGGGGGTTCAGAAAAATTAATACTTTCCCTGAATCCCATTGGTTAATTAAGACTTTCTCTTATTCCGGTTAACATGGGGCGATTTTATTCAGCTTAAGGAGTACTTGTCATAATGGATTTTAAAATAACTCTGATAACTCCTCCATTACAAATACTGTAGGCATATATTTTGTCTTATGATCTTGCAAAATCTTTGCGATTTTTATATATATAGAAAATGTCTCGTATGTTAAGACACACACACCCCCACACACAGACACACACACACACACACACACACATTAGAATAATAATCATGTGTGTAATATCACCGATCATGAAAGGGTACAGGTAAAGCCTCGGTTAATAGCGATGTTAATAGCCTATAGCGTTACAAAGAGAATATGCAATGAAGGACATTACTATGGAGATGGGTCTATGTCTCACAGGAAGGGTAGCGGGCGAAGGGGACGACTGTGGTAAAAAAAAAAAATATATATATCTATATATATATATAGTATATATACTATATATATATATATATATATATATAGTAATTTAATATAATATATATATATTATAATTATATATAATATATATTATATATATATATATATATATTATATCAATATATATATATATATATATATATATATATATATAATACATAAAAATTGCTTCGTCTATTAAATACTGACATGCAATAGTTTTCATCGTTATGTTTTTATTTTATCGTTTATGGAAAGTGATTGTTTTTTAGTTTTATGTGGGGTGTTGTGTGCATGTGTGATACGAGAGAGAGAGAGAGAGAGAGAGAGAGAGAGAGTATAATATCATAACAACAAACGAGATAGCAGGCATGATAGATAGATAATTTTCCCCTCGCCTTAAGGGGGTAGTGCTTGTTTTTTTGGTTTATATATTTATTTATTAATATATTTGTTAGTTTCCTCGCTAGACCTCTATCAATCTTAAGAAAACGCCCCCTATACCCCCTTTCAAAATAAATTTGTAAATTTTTTGGTAGAAAAATTTCCCGGCCTCCTTCTAATATTACAGGCTCGCCAGGAAAAAATCAACACCTAAATGGCACGAAAGGTCTTCAGGTTCAAAAAGAAATGAGGTGAAAGGTCTCATAATCGCCAAACTAACGGAACAAACTTCTTAAAATCTCAAAACAAATGAGGCTAAACACGAGGGTGAAAGGGGGTCCAGAAAACCCAACCATCCCCCCTTAAAGGTGAATTCCACCCCCCCCCCCCTTCCAGCGCCCTTTTTATAATCTTGATTTTTCTTCACTTTCTTCTTCTCCTCGTCCTCCCTTTACTCTTTATTCCTTCCCTTTATCTTTCAATCTGTAACGTGGATATATAGTCTACTAATTATGTACTTAACCTTAAACTGTGTCGATGGTGTAATGGTTAGAGTGTTTATGATCTGTATGTGGTAACCCAGGTTCGAATCCCGGTAGGATCAAATGCTGTCATTAATTTCATTGGGAGGTGTTTGGTGTTGGGAGTGAAATTAATATATTAGATTATTCCTTCTCCCTCCTTCTCTCCTTCGTGTTATTTTGTATTTCCTTTCCTCCCTCCCATCCTTCTTTCACCTTTTCTACGCCCTCTCCTTCCTTCCCTTCTTTTCCTCTTCCTTCTACCTTTCCCTCTCTTTCCAGCCCCCTCCCCCCTTCCCTCTTCTCCCTGTGTTCTTTCTTTTCCTATACCCTCCCTTCCCTTTCCTTCTCTTATTCTCGTTTGTGTTCTCTTTCTCCAATCTCATAATTTCTTGTCTTATGCACTATTTTCCACCATTTATTTACCTTCCTTCTGTTTACACTGTGTCTTTCCCCTCCCTTTCTGTTCTCCCTTCCTTCACTACTCGCTCTAGTTCTCGCTCTTGCTCTCTCTCTCTCTCTCTCTCTCTCTCTCTCTCTCCTTATCTAGTCGTCTTCCCCCTTTAACACAAATTGCCAAACTTAATATACCTACTTAATATTATTACACTCGATCATTACACTTACCTGTAAGTACAGTCAGCCTAAAAGGTGATGTCTCGGCATCAATTATGTTTTGATCAATAATTGGTATTAGCAATATTTACACATGATTTCTTCTTTTTGAGTGATATATACAGACATGTTCCTACACTTACCTATCCTATTCAACATCTGACAGTCATTAATACAGCACAGAGCGAGCCAAACGTAATGACAGCTGGGACATGACTTATTAGCGCGACCGTACATTTTACCTACCTTCATATCACATCATTTTGAACTAACATACCCATACTCATTACCTATGGGGGGAGGATTTATTTTTGGGTCGATTTATATATATACTGTATAAATAGTTATCATTATTATTATTTGTTCTTAGTTTCCTCCCTTGACATCCACTAAGCTTATAACAATACATCCCCAATATCCCCCTTCTAGATAAATGTGTACATTTTTTGGTAGAACAATTTCTCCTAAGTTACAAGGTCACTATCGCTCGCCAGGAAATAATCGATAATCGACACCTAAATGGCACGAAAGTTCTTAATATTGATAGAGAAATGGGGCGAAGTCTTAAAATCGCCTATCTAATTAGCCTAACTATGAACCTAACACACTCACCTCTCCACCAACCCACCTCCCCTTCCTACATACCTACCTACCTACCTACCTACTGAACAGCCTACCACTAATATTACCACCCACCTACTAACCCACTTATCCACCTCGCTACTAACCCACCTAACCACCAACATGTCACCCTATCCACCCACCTATACCAACCTACCTACCTTACCCACTTACTAACCTCCCCCCCCCCAGAGAAGCGTGATCAAGCGTAATTAGGACCATTGTTGGGGGTGCCTGTTTCAGGAGGGTGTGTGTGTGCGTGTGTGTGTGCTTTAGCCAGATACACTAGATACAGCCAAACAGGAAAGAAAAATAATCAAACAAATAGATGGATGCACATATATATACAGTAAATATATATATATATATATATATATATATATATATATATATATATATATATATATATATATATATATATATATATATATATGCAGAGTGTCTACCTGTGTATGTGTTTGTGTGCGTGAGCTTCACTGTGCATCTGCGTGTGTATGTGCGTGTGTGTGCGTGCGAACTTTGGCCGTTTGTTCTGAGAGCGAGGCGGAACAGAATAAAAGTTAGAATATAAAATAAAAATAGCTAAAGCAAAATGGGGAAACATGGGACAAAGGGCATGAGAGAGAGAGAGAGAGAGAGAGAGAGAGAGAGAGAGAGAGAGAGAGAGAGAGTGTGTGCTTACGTAAATAAGAAGATCCGGAAGTGAACGTGAATGAACAGATAAACCTTTTCAGTATATACTACGGTGCTTTATTCACTGTTTTCTGGCTTCCATTAGGCGATTTTACTCAGTTTCGCAAGGGCCTCTCGGGATGGATTGGGTAATATTTATGACATGAACCCTCCGATTCCCTTCATCACTTCCTAAGCTGAGTAAAATAGATTAATACCAGCCAGAATATGAGGAAGACAATCAATCATTATATACTATACTTTGCGGTGGTATGGTCATGTGGAACTAACAGAGAGGGAGTGCTGAACCAAAAGGGTTTATAGAAGGAGGAAGAGAGATGGGCTAATTATGAGGTGGAGGGAAAACGGGGAGAGGTAGACCGAGGATGAGGTGGAGGGAAGGAGAGGTGGACTGATAATGAGGTGGAGGGAAAGAGATGTAGACCAAGGATGAGGTGGATGGAAGGAGAGGTGGACTAATAATGGGTGGAGGGAAGGAGAGGTAGACTAATAATGAGGTGGAGGAAAGGAGAGGTGGACTGATAATGAGGTGGAGGGAAAGAGATGTAGACCAAGGATGAGGTGGATGGAAGGAGAGGTGGACTAATAATGGGTGGAGGGAAGGAGAGGTAGACTAATAATGAGGTGGAGGAAAGGAGAGGTGGACTGATAATGAGGTGGAGGGAAAGAGATGTAGACCAAGGATGAGGTGGATGGAAGGAGAGGTGGACTAATAATGGGTGGAGGGAAGGAGAGTTAGACGAATAATGAGGTGGAAGGAAAGAGGGGAGAAGGGCGAGGGGGGGGGGGGGGGGAGGAGGAAATTGCTAATAAATCTTCATTTTCTTTTCCTTCCATTTCTCTTCCTCTGACTGTAAAATTCCAGAGTCCTCTATTGGGGTTGCTATAGATACGAGAGAGAGAGAGAGAGAGAGAGAGAGAGAGAGAGAGAGAGAGAGAGAGAGAGGGAGACTCCTAGTATATTAAAAGCGTTAAGGTATTTTTTTTTTCTGGACCTCCTCCTCACTTGTGTTTAGCCTCATTAGTTTTGATATTTTAAGACATTCTCTCCATTTGGCGATTTTAAGACCTTTAGCCACAATTTGTTGTCAATATTATGACCTATCATAGGGCCATTTAGGTGACGTTTTTTTCCTGACGAGCTATAGCGAGCCTGCAATTTAGAAGAAACCGATCTTCTACCGAAAAATGTAGAGGTCTAGGAAGCAAACTTTAAACCTCTTGTTAAGGGGGGATGGGCGTATTTATTTCCTCATTTATATATCTTATATATATATATATATATATATATATATATATATATATATAAACTAATGGGCCAAACGACATACAATCTGAAAAACTATTGGAGCTAAAGATAAGGAAGAAGGGGGACCACAAAAACAAACCATCTCCCCTTAACGTCTTGAAGACAGAAGGGATATCCTGATCCTTATACAATCGTCCTTATAAAATCCCTCTCCGGAAGGGTATGCCATCCAGGTGAACGTCTGAATTAAACCTTTGGACTGGAAGACCTATTTTGGAAGCTGAATGCAAATATAATTTTAGCCCCCCATACTTCCCCCCCACTCTACTCCCCTCTCTTTATCTTTCTCTCTCGCTCTCGCTCTCTTCCTCTTTCTCTTTCTCTCTCTCTCTTGAATATGGCGTTCAGTTCGGGTCCCCGTATCTCAAGAAACACATTAAA
The DNA here is from genome assembly GCA_032716605.1 of Paralithodes platypus. Lineage (NCBI taxonomy): Eukaryota > Metazoa > Arthropoda > Malacostraca > Decapoda > Lithodidae > Paralithodes > Paralithodes platypus. The sequence continues at coordinate 10,929,131 of CM064543.1, forward strand.
AACACTCGAATCTGTGCAGCGTAGAGCAACTAAACTAATTCCCTCTCTGAAAAAGAAGCCATATTATGAAAGATTAAAAATAATATGAGTTTGTTCTCGCTTAAGAAAAGAAGGTTGCGAGGCCAACTTATCGAGTGTTTTAAGATACTTAAAGGATTTGACAGAGTAGATATCAGTGCACTGTTCACGATTAATAAAAATGCTGCAACCTGAGGTAATGGAATGAAATTAATTAGAAAAAAGGCATCCTTGGATGTGACAATTTTTTTATTCACATACAATGTGGTTAAAGAGTGGAATAGTTTACCTAGGGAGGTGGTCAACAGTAATTCAATTGGTACGTTTAAGAAAAGACTGGACGATCATCTTATGAAGATTGTATTGATATGAATTAATCAGTAGGCATGTGTAATTTCCCTTTAAAACGAATTATTCCTATACTATATACAAACTTTCCTTGTAGGCATTTCCTGACCCATAAGGTTACACTTCATCCTATTTTCCGGTACGGCCTATTAGCCGGAGGGGGCGGAGGGTGGGGAGAGAGCCTTCTGCTTTACTGTCCTATTCTTCCACTATAAACTGTCCCTGTATTAAGGCCGGACCACCTAGTTGGGACCGCAAGATCTGTGTGGTCTGAGTATCTGTGTATCTCTCTCTCTCTCTCACTCACTCACTCTCACTCTCTCCCTTTCTCTCTCTCACTGTCACACACACAACTCTCTCTCTCTCTCTCTCTCACACACACTCTCTCAAATTTAGTTTGTCTACAGAGTGTTCTATTTCCACCAAGTTCCTCAGTCCATTTGCCCCGCGGCTTCGGGAACGCTTGGGTTGCTATGGTTACGAGGGAGAGAGAGAGAGAGAGAGAGGGAGAGAGTGAGTGTGTGTGAGAGTGTAAAAGTGAGGGTGAGTGAGAGTGAGAGAGAGAGAGAGAGTGTGTGTGTGTGTGTGTGAAATCAATGAGAGAATGGATGTGTGCGTCACAGATTTATAGTAAATACAATTGAGTTATAAATTAATACTGTACATGAAAAAGTTGTTGCAAATTTATTCCTTCGGGAAGTGATTGGATATAGCAGTTATTTGTATAATGTATGTGACATTATTTTAACGTGCGTGTATATATAATTATATATATGTGTATATATATATATATATATATATATATATATATATATATATATATATATATATATATATATATATATATATATATATATATATATAAAGAGAGAGAGAGAGAGAGAGAGAGAGAGAGAGAGAGAGAGAGAGTATGTATATATAAATATTTGGCACGACTGTTATTGTGCATCAGTTGTATTGCCGTCAGTCTAACATGGTGAGGTAAGGCGGTGTGAATATTTGATAGTACTGGTTGACATTGTGAGTGGCTCGGCCGGTTTCACTAACGACACACCGTAACGCTCCGTTGGCTACACCGGAACACACCTGCCGGTTTCACTAACGACACACCGTAACGCTCCGTTGGCTACACCGGAACACACCGTACGTTTGATGGCACAGCTTCCAGTATCACATGCTCGCTAGGCTGAACACTGATGCTGCCTCGGCAATTATTCCGGTGCTGGATGACATATATTAAGGAACACCCCGTTCTTAACATTAATCATCCATTACAAACCACAATGTACTTGAATACACTAATTTAAACATATGGTCCTCCCGGGATTCGAACTTGGGACACCACACGCAGAGCGTAAGCATCTTAAACCATTACACCACCAACACAGGGAATATAATTATAAATGGCGCCTGATGCCTCTATATACCTAGCAGTGTATAGGAGTTAAGTATAAGATTTAGTAGACCTTTATAAGTATCTTCAAGGACAGGTTTAGTGGATGTTCTCTTTCCTCTATGTATACACAATGTATGGATACTTTACCAAACAAGACGAGTGGAGAGGGTAAACAACGAGAGTGGAGCAGGAAATATGGAGGTGGAGATGTGGAGGTCTACTATAATATATCAGTCTCTCAGTATTAGGACACCCTTTTCCACTTTATTCATTAGACTACTTTATTCAGCTTGGAAGTCTCTGAGAAAACAAAGAGGTATAATTATCTCCATTAATCCCTTCACCACCATTACGTAATTGTCATCATAGTCTGGTTACCATAAGACGATTTTCTTTAGTTTGTAATCTACCTATACGACTCATATGGGTAAATACAATCTCAATAACCCCTCTTCGTAACATAGGTCCTTATTAAACTGCATAAAATCATTTAAGTTTATCCAGAATCAGAGGTAAAAAGGCGTCATGGTGTCAAAGGGGTTAAACCTCTGACTTCCAAAATTCCTTCCTAAGGTAAATAAAATCGTCTAATGATAGCCAGAGTATATGAAATTAATACGTCCTCAAATGCAGAAGGGGTTAAGTAACCAACACAAAATAACCAAGCCCAAATTTACGTAGATGAATGTGACACAGCTGGAACAATCGCTGGTCAACAAACATAAACACATAAACATAAACACATAAACATAAACACATAAACATAAACACATAAACATAAACACATAAACATAAACACATAAACATAAAGAAGTGGTCGGGGGCCGGGGGAGTGCTGGAGGGACCTTGGTGATCACTGGTCTCTGGCTCTTCTCCTGGGTGACTTAGATGTGTGTGAATTTGTGTTTTGTTTATGTGTGTTTATTGTTTTCATGTTGTGTTGTCCCTGTTCGGGCTCTGTCTCGAATCGGCCACCCCAAGGGGTAAAACAAATGGGGAATGGGCCTGAGTAAATAGATAGATAGATAGATAGTGACAGGGTAGCAAACGAAAGCCAAGTTCATTATTATTAGTCTATATTATTGTATATCTAAAGACAAAATTATGGTGTATAGTTCAAATTAAGCCTTTGGAAGTGATAGAATGGCCAAAACAATTATATTTCATGTTAGTTAACTTTCTTGTATTCCTTCGCATATTAATTCCAGTCAAACGAAATTGCAAAATTGAACCAAGTTATCTAAACAACTTACAACAACCAAGATAGAAATGGAAAAGGTGGAATAGATGATGGATAAAGAGGATAAATAAACAAGAAGTGGAGTAGGCTATACCTATGTGGAGAGGTGGAGAAATGAAAGCAAAATAGAACCAATGTATCTTATTATTCTTTACTTTTGTATTATAGGGATATATACTTCCCTTTTCGGTTTATTTATTTCAAGTAAGATATGGAAAAGGTGGAATAGATGACGGATAAAGAGGATAAATAAACAAGAAGTGGAGCAGGCGATACCGATGTGGAGAGGTGGAGAAGTGGAAGTGACCCCAAGTGCCAAGGTCGGAACAATTTGGTGGAAGAGTCACCTGAGAGTGTTGTGTTGTGTTACCCTCCTAGCCTTATATATCGTCTCTCTCTCTCTCTCTCAACACATACACCTAATACACATACGCACGCACAGCACATACACACGCTCACACAATACCCCCACAAAAGCACTCGCTCACATTCACGCAATACTCACACACAAACCTGAACACGCACACAAACACACACGTATAGCACACATTTCACATTCCCACACTAATTATGTCTTACACATAACACATGCCCTCATACACATACGCACACACTTACAACACACACCTCACATTTAGAAACATGGAATTTGGTTTGATTATAAGGCTCCTCTTCTGAACCTAAACTATTATTATTATTATTATTATTATTATTTTGTATTGCAATTATTACAAGTGCTACTATTTCTTTGCAATCAACGCCAACTCAGTTATTCATAAAAAAGCAATATATTTAATTATAATTCGTAAAGTAAGACACATACCTGAGCATACGTGTTTCTCGGGGGGGGGGGGGGGGGGGGGGGGTAAATATGCAGGGCTGTCTCGCGCGCATCGATTCATCTCGCTCCGAATTAATTAGTCCTATTTTTATACGCCCTCAAAAGAAAGAAAAATTAGCTGGCGAGTAACAACAACAACAACACAAATGAAGCAAGAGGAGGGTGAAAAGAAGAAGAAGACGACAACGCAACGATGACGACGACGAAGAAGAAGAAGAAGAAGAAGAGGAGGAAGAAGAAGATGAAGAACATGACGACGACGAAGAAGAAGAAGACGTGAAGAAGATGAGGAAAGAGGAGGAGAAAGAGGAAAAAGATGAAACGAAGACAAAATATATAACGGAAAAGAGGCAGAGGGAGAAGCACGAAATTGAAGTTGATAAGAATGAAGAAGAGTACGAGGAGTAGGAAGAGGAAGAGGAGGAGAAGGAGTCGGAAGAGGAGGAGAAGGATGAGGATGAGGAGGAGGAAGAAGAGGAGGCGGAAGAGGAGAAGGGGGAAGAGGAGGAGGAGGAGGAGGAGGAATACAAAGGAATACAAAGGAGAACAAACTGCACCTGACCTATTGGTCCTTACGGGGCAGTTTGGATATCTAAAACTACTAATCTACTGACTACGAGGTAGAGAAAAGGATAGCAAAGAAAAAGGCTCCTTCCACACCCACCACTCCCTCCAGCTAATGCTGGCATGGAAACAGATAGGACAAATACCATGTAGTATTGAAAAACTGACACGGAAATTCGGACAGGACAGGGAGAAAAAAGAAGTTGATTTGTAATCTAAGCTAACTCTATTACTACAATTCTGAAAGGGAACAGATGTATGAAAATCAATGTGCATTGCGGTATGCGTTGACACTTCGTTGCGCGTTATTCTGAAAGAAACTGTTAATCGGGGGGTTATTTGCCATGTTTTTATCCAGGTTCTTAAATGTTTCGACGGTATTACAGTTTACAATGTTCGAGGGTACACTGTAATCTATATTTTATTAATTTCACCACAACACCAAACACTCCCAATGAAATTAATTAAATTAGGCCTATACTGTATATGATCCGCCAGGATTCGAACCCGGGTTATCACACACAAATTTTTGCCACCTTAACCATTACACCACCAGGATATATGTATTTTTACATGTTTTTCTCTGTATTTATCAACAGAAAATTCACAGTAAACTTAAAATACGGATAATGTCTGTATTTTATATTACAGGCATGGACTGTAAAACCATGGTGTTGAATAACTAAAGAAATACTGACTATATACCATATTTGTACTTTATGAACTGTAGCAGCCTATACACTGATTATATTAAGTTCACTAAATACTTAATATGTGTTTATATAATGGTCAAATTCAATTTATACCCTTGCAATGTATCTAGAAAACGAGGCAATAATTTATCACTAGAGTTGCCGGATACTTCTATTACCTTCATCTATATATGAAACTTTTCAATCATCTTTTTCAGGTTATATTTCATGAACCTTCTTCTATATAAATCATTGGAATTCATTTTGACAAAATATAGGTGTTGTTGTATCAATAAACTATATGTGTGGCGATATATACGAGCGGGGAGTCACATGACTTTTTGGCGGGAAAACCGCTTTGAGCAGAGTAGGCCTTGCTTCTGGGAGAGCAGGCAGGCTGTATTTTCGTGTGATAATTTTGCTAATTTCCAACTCCACACATATAATTCCTTACCTCAATTACTACCACAACCTTATTAACCGTGATGGGCTGTGGAAATGCTCAGTATTATCGCCAGGAACTATGTAACATGGACAATAAACAGTGTGATTTGCTGTATCTCTTGCTGTGGAATGTCGAAACTGGTAAGAAACTATTAGTTGTTGAGCCCTTGTTGGCAATATTGTATGCACATTTACATTTGTAATAAGATATAGGCTAATGCCGGAAATACAAGAGTTCTTTCTTAAACTGAGTAAACACGTCTAGCTTTAACAAAAGTAGCCTAGTACAACAAATAGCTACCAGATGTGTATGTGTTTCTGGAAAAGTTTTGCTTAGCCTAGGCCTATTTATATACCCTTGACCAGTTTAATTTCATCAGCTGAATACAATTGCTTAACGTTTGGTAGAAAACTAAAAGATCTATCCTACTATATTATGATTACATATCTATATATCTGACTAGGCTATCTATCTAATTGCCAGACGTTGTAATCCATGAGAGCAGGGTGCCAAAACAGAAATTATCCAGTTCTGGATCATTTTTCTAAGCTTACAAGGATCAACTTTGCGCGGCGTCTGCGGGGGGCGCAGTCCCCCGCTTCATAACTGGGGGTCCGGGGGGCGTAGCCCCCCGGCCGCCGGAGAAATTTTGAGATGTGAAGGTAAATATATGCACAATACATGCTCAAAATTTATTAAAAGGAATGAATAATATTGTAAGTAAAAGGGATGTTATGTATGTTTACTGGTGTTTAATCAGGATACTAGGGGAGCTGGCTGCCTGTACTTCAGTCTCAAAGAGATGCACTTCAGGTCCACTAATATAGGCATTGAAAACAGGTTTTTAAATTATTCTTAGCAGTCCCTGTTTTAGTTTTGTAACTTTTGTCCAATAAAGATTTCATGTATATTTGTTGTTGCATTCCAAGAACTATTACATACTTAATTTATATCCTTTCATATGATACATGAGTTACTATAGAGTACTGGTTAAAATACATACCGGTACCAAGTTTCAAGAATAAACTTTGATTAGAACATTTGTTTGTCTATTATTTTCCCTGGGCCGAGTAAAAAATACCTGGGTAGGCTATTCCCATCTCGGGTTAAGTACAATCAGTAGGAACGTAGAAACTTACTTTAATTTTCACAACTTTAAAAGACTCAAGATTCTGCGAGGCTAATTCCGAAAATATTCGATCAAGTCTCCGTTACCCCCATGAAGTCAGGTTATAGTAATGACAAGACATACCAATAATATATGTTAGTTAGCGGGTGTGTGGACTGTGGGGATAGTGGCAGCCCCCACTTTGGACACTAAGACTAAGTAAAGTTAGGTTAGGGTAAGGTAATGCAAATTATCTACTCATAACATGATAAACAATTGAACAATAAACTACTGTACTATATTCCTTGAAGAAATAAAAACAAACAATTGTACATAAGGCTGCGGAAAGATTCTTTAGTGATACCCAAGTCATGGCCGGGATTCCGGGAAATCTATAAATGCACTGTAGGCGGTAGGCCTAGCTGCTGGCTGTACACTTATTAAATTGTACCGGTAATCTGGCTAAAAAGTTACCGGTATACAAAATGAGAACATAGAGGCAGGGTGCAGATCCCACTTTGGACACTAAGTTTGGACTTTGGTTAGGGTAAGTTATTGCAAATCTTCCACTCATAATATAAACTACAATAAAATAAGATACCAGTAGATAAGATACTACTGTAGCCTATTCTGCCTATAGCCTATACCTTGAAAACAAAAACAAACGGTAAGACTGCGAAAGTATTCTTCAGTGACAGGTCTACCCCTATAATCCCACGGCATGACGGCAAACTGTTATTGTCATAGGCTATAGCCTAGCCAGGGTGTCGAGCTGTTTTTTTGAGTGATACAACTTTCTGTATAATGATAAAAAAAAATTAATCCTAGCCTAGGCCTAGCCTACGTATTTTTATATTATTATTTTAAAAGTTAGACATCTAAAATAGGCCTAGGCTTAGGCCTACTGTGTTCCAAAACTCAAGAGTAGCCTAGGCTAGGTTAGCCTAGCCTAGCCTTACAAAAAAAAAAAAAAAATACAGGCATGTTGGTCTAGGCTAAGTTTAATATACACTTCCCAGGTCATTTTAACAGTTCTATTGCTTCTATATATCATATAATACACCATAGAGTAAGTTTTTAATAACTAGAAAAAAAGGTCATCTTCTAAATAATTACCATAATTGAGGACCTTCGCCATTCCCGGGTTAAGAGTGGGCTCTGAGTCTTAGACTACCAGAACCAGATTCCCAGCTAACCTTATTTTTTACTGTCTTTAACCTCAAATCTTCCTTGATCTTCATTAGCCTATCAATACATTATACATAGCCCCACTAGTGGGGGCAGTCCTAAGATTGTTGGATAATGGGTTATCCTAAGCCTAATATGCCTAGCCTCAGCCTAGGCTACTCATTTCTGCTTCAAATTATCATTATCATCATAGGCCTAGGCTAATACAAGTAGGCCTAGGCTTATCTGAAAAAATAATATGCTTGGCTACTTACAAAATCGCTGTTTGGTGCTTGCTAGAAGTCAGGTTTATCCAAAGTATCACCTTGAACTTATACCTTATATATAATGAGTTCCCCAAGATTAATATGCACAATTTTAGAATGTGTAGGGCACTCGCACTTCACATGAAGTCAATGTTATATTCCAGCCCCTTAATTCACTCTATTTTTCCACAAATATATCGGTAAATAACAGCTAACACATTTCCAAGTGTTCCACAGTTGATTGGCGGCAAGCTAATTTGACGTCATCATTGGATTATTCTCGGAAACACCACAATGGAAAACATTGCTGATATTCGTTCGTTGTTTTCCATTGATCCAACCACATATATACCCCTGAAAAACCAATAATTCATCATAAAATCGTACTAATTTATAGCTTACCTTATGCCTCAAGGTCTTGCGCTCTTTGTCAAACACATAAATTTTATATTCATTCACTATTTTTAAGAAATTAGAGACCCCATAAAATTAGCACATACGAAAAAATATCGTGTATTTTGTGGGAGTTTAATTAAGATCAGATCAGATCAGAAAACTAACATTCAAACTTAAATTAATATTTTACATTATTCATTTCAGTGAAATTTAGTCAATATATTAAACACATGGAGTAGTTTAGTTAATATATACATAGTTTTAGATAAATACCTATTATTATCCTTTAATCTACATATTATTGAGCATTCGAGTGCCAATAAAATTACGGTAGTTGTGTTCGTCTTGACTCAGCCTTCGGCGCAATATAACATCGGAGTGTAGGGGTACATTGGTTGTTTGTTTGTTTGTTTGTTTGTTTGTTTTAGCGGACTCTCTCATCCAGGAGTTCGTTCTATGAACGATGGCTGTTTCCTTATTGTAATATATATTTGTTATATTGGTGCTAAAGTCAGTCACCTCATCCGAACCGAACAAGTTGTGTTTTCACAGTGTAAACAAATCGCTCTCATGACTCGAGCTCTGGATTTATCCGTCTATATTTACATTAGTAGCTGCATTTGGACTTCAATACAGGTGATATATAATAGTTCTAAGATCATAGCCAATGTAGAGTACAGTGTAGAGCAAAGAAACTATCGTTTGATGAGTGTAATGTAGAAATAGAATGGCAGGTTTAGCGGGGCTCCCGGCCGCCCCGGGACAGTCACAGGCTCTTAGCCTATTTCAGTATCAATATTTGTTCAATGTTAGGTTCGGGATCACGAAGAAAATGGGCGAATTTTGGCACACTGCATGAGAGGGGGTGGACGTGAATGAATTGCCTTCATATGCGTCCATGTGCCGAGGCAACTCACTCGATTATCTAGCTTGTAGCCTATACTTCTTTGTTTTAATGCTAGGCTAAAAAAGTAGTAGTAATGTACAGTACAGTGTCTTGTGTATATTTTCCAACAGGTACCGGTATAGCAGAAGTAAGCAACCCTATAGATATTTAATTGGATATTGAATGAATGACAGTGCAAGTTAGTTAGTTTCTGACAATGCATACAACTGTACACGTCTATAATGTGTAACCAAATACTTTCACGGTTGCTGCCTAGCTGGGTTTTAGGCAATGTTTACTTACGTAACAGGCTACCATAGGCCTAATCAGAATTTTGTTCTGCTATAGGCCTATTTGTAGACAACAGCCTTTGCGTGACACAAGGTAAGGTTGTGTTATATTATATCAAACAACTCACGGTGTTTAACGTAGCCTAGCCTAACTAATATAACGGTTTATATTCAGTATAACCTCGCCAAGGCTAGGTTATACTGAATATAAACCGTTATATTAGTAACAATGTTGGTCAATTACCAATTATGATTATATGATGTTATTTCTTTGTGTGTTGCAGATATAAGCCTATTGTATTTATGTAAGAAATATTACTGTTGGCAAAGTATAGCCTACATCAATGTCCCGGTAATGCATATTGTGGATTTTCCGTTTCACATGCACATTTTTATGACCACTCAGCTACCCCTACCCATACCGGTATTTTAGTGAGGTGAAAAGTATATATATACCCGGTATATATATATATATATATATATATATATATATATATATATATATATATATATATATATATATATATATATATATATATATATATATATATATATATATATATATATATATATATATATATATATATATATATATATATATATATATATATATATATATATATATATATATATATATATATATATATATATATACACACGGTGTGTGTGTGTGTGTTCATTGTTCATTCTAACATATCTTGCTTTGGAAGAACTAGGTGACCAAGAATGACAAAATATAGGCTAAGTGTAACTACAAGATTCTGTAAAATTTACGGAACAATTTCTGGCAATTAGGCTGCCAAACATTATCTGTATAATTTACATGATTCTGTAAAAACTTTGACAGAAACACTTAATTATACAATTGAAATGTAAATTTAGCAGATATACAGTAGGCCTATTGTGTAACTGTTTTACAGATAATTTTGTAATTTTTACAAGATTTTCTGTAAAAATTAACAGATTAGCCTATATCTGTAAAAAATTACAAGTCAGTCTGTAAATTCCACGGTGTATTTTTGTAAATAATTATACAGAATGCTGTAAATTTTACAGAGAATGTTTGGCAGCCTAATTGCCAGATATTCTCTGTAAATTTTACAGATTTTTTTTACAGTGTAGTCTGTTCCAATTATTCACAACGCGGTTGACGAAGAAATGCTTCGCCTCGTGAGAATGAAAACAAAACGCTTGCCTATAATCTTATAACCATTGTTTCTCGTGTTTGCTTGATTAATCGTAAATAATTCGCTTACATTTAGGTTGCTGAATCCCTTGAAGATTTTGAACACCTCTATTAGGTCACCTCTCATTCTGCGCTTTGTTAAGCTAAACAAATTTAGTTCTTTTAAGCGCTCTTCGTACGGTTTATTACGCAATCTAGGTATCATTTTAGTGACTGGGTTGCACCTTTTCAAGTTTATTTAGGCCTAGGTCCTTTCGGTAATACGGTGACCAGATTTGCACGCAGTATTCGAGATGGGGACGCACCAATGAGTTGAATAGAGTATTATTTTTTCTGATTTGAATTTGAATGTTCTGCCGATGAAACCCACCAATTTATTAGCAGTTTCATTACCTCTGTACACTGTTTACTCGGCTTCAGGTCACTTGATATTATATCTCCCAGATCCTTTTCATCATTTGTATTTGATAGTTGAATGTTGTTCATTGAGTAATCTTTTTTAGCGTTGTTACTACCGATGTGTAATACTTTGCATTTTTCTATGTTGAATTTTATTTGCCATTTTTCTGCCCAGTTTACTAAAGTGTCTAGGTCACCTTGTAGTTTTTGCCAATGTACTGTTGAGGTTACTTTATTAGTAATGTTTGTATCGTCAACAAATTTCGAAATTTTGCATTCTATTCCTTCGTCTAAGTCGTTTATGTAAATTATAAAAAGAATAGGACCTAATACCGAACCCTGGGGTACGCCACTATTTACTTTACACCAATCAGATTCTTCACCATTTATTACAACTCGTTGTTTACGGTCTGAGAGCCAATTTTCGAGCCATTTCAGAGTTTTTCCTGTTATGCCATGAGCTTTTATTTTGTCAATTAGTCGCTTGTGGGGTACGGTATCGAAAGCTTTCTGAAAATCGAGATATATTATATCAACTGCTCTATCCTTATCATATGATTTGTAAACATCATTGAAGAAATCGAGTAAGTTTGTTAAGCATGAACGTTTATTTCTAAAACCGTGCTGGGAATCTTTTATTAAATTATTTTCTTCCAAATGTATTACTATTTTGTCCCTTATAATGGTTTCCATTAATTTGCCCGTTACCGATGTTAAGCTAATTGGTCGATAATTGCCGGGAGAGGACTTATTTCCTTTTTTGTATATGGGCGTTACGTTAGCTAGTTTACATTCGTTTGGAACTATCCCAACATTCAATGATTTGTTGAACAGATTTGCGAGTGGGTTTAATAATTCGTGTTTTGCTTTTTTTAGGATCCTTGGGGAAATTTTTATCAGGGCCTGGGGTTTTATTAACTTTCAAATTGTTGATTGCGAACACGATATCGTCTTCATAAATCGTAAAGTTTTCGAGCTCAGTGCCATTTGATTGATTCGTAGGGGTAGGTCGGCTACCGGTAGTATCTTCCGACGTGAAGACTGATGCAAAATAGTTATTTAGGATATTCGCCATTTGTACTTTGTTATCTGTATGATCTCCATTTTCCTCAACAAGTGGGCCTATTGTTGAAGTTACCGTTTTTCTGTTTCTTATATAGCTGTAAAATTCTTTCGGATTGGACTTGCTGGAGCTGGCAATATGAAGTTCCAGATTCTTCTTACTTCGTTTGATGAAATTTTTGGTTGTTCGACGCAGTCTATCGTGTTCTAATTTAACGCTATTATTTTGAGTTGCCTTATATTTTTGGTATGCCTGCTTTTTTACTAAGAGGATATATTTTATTTCATTATTCCACCATTTTGGCTTATATTTGCCTGCTGGGCGCCGGTTTCGTAGAGGGATGCTTGTATTTATTGCTTTGTTTAGGTTATTAGATAATATGTTCCATAATCGATTTACATCATGAGTTTCGGTCATTTCACTCCAGTCAGTATTGGCAGGATGCCTTCTAAGTTTGTTAAAGTCGGCCCTTCGATAATCTGGTACTTTTTCCGTGCTCTCGTTTGCTTTGGAGGATGAGGAGGAGGAGGAAGAGGAAGAGGAGAAGGAAGAGGAGGAGTAGGAAAAAGAAGAATCAAGGTCAAAATATACTGTATACAGGAACAGAGGCAGAGGAAGCATGATATAAATGTTGATAAAGATGAAGAAGAGAACGAGTAGAAGGAAGAGGTGGAGAAGAAGGAAACTAAGAAATAAATGTTTTAAAAGAGGAAAAATTAGCAGAGCAAAAACACGAGGGTCTTAATACAGCCCCTCACAGCCCCTTCAACTTGAGAAGCTTTGAAGAAGAAAAAGGTAATTGCCGTTGTTCAAATGAGGGAACATTCCTTTACATTATCAAGTCTATAATTATGAACAACAGAACCACCACCAAGAAGAAGAATATGAAGAAGAAGAAGGAGACGAAGACGAAGACGAAGACGAAGACGAAGACGAAGAAGAAGAAGAAGAAGAAGAAGACGAAGACGAAGAAAAAGCAATAATATTAAGAAGAATGGTAACCGCAAAAATAACGTTACTCAAGATTCCTGGGGGGGGGGGGGGGAGTATCCGCAATAACAACAAGTTATGCAAGATTCCCGGAGAAGAGAGAGAGAGAGAGAGAGAGAGAGAGAGAGAGAGAGAACAAAATCTCTCTCTCTCTCATCGTTTCCTCTCCACCCCCCATTTGCTTTTCCCATTCAAGGACACCAGAATCCCTGGAGACATCTACATTTCCTCCACCACGTACAACACACATTTCGTACTGTACTTGTTTGATTTTGGGGTTTTCCGGTAATTTGTACATTTTTACTTTGGTATTCTCTCTCTCTCTCTCTCTCACTTACACACACACACACACACACACACTCTCTCTCTCTCTCACACACACACACACACACACACACACACACTCTCTCTCTCTCGTTTCTTTTTGCTTCATGCAGTACCTATATTTGTTTGTGCCTCGTTTTATTTTTGTTGTCTAAGTTGTGTTCGTATTAGCCTCAACTTGTCATTATAGTGCATTTATTTGGATCTGTATTTTGTATCAAAATATATTACTATTTGTTTTAGCTGAACATTATTCCTATAATTTCTCTCATCAATGGTTGTCTATGTCCCTCAATGTTTATTCCATCTTTCTTGTACATTGCCTTTATGTTGTGTTTATTATATAATGTTAATCTTGCCTTGGGGCTTCAGATCTCTTCCTTTTCTGTTGGTGTTTGAGGATATTTTTTAATAATTCAAGTTTCAGCTATAATGATTTTGACAACTTATTTATAATTATCCTTATTTGAACTGCATTCCTCTTTTTCGAAAACTCTCTTACTTACAACTTCTGTTTTATTCTCTCTTATTCTTTTGACAGTTCTCTTTTTATAGTTTTCCCTGTATGTTCTTACTGTCTATCTCCTTTCTCTTAATTGTATCCTATAGAGCAAGGGTTCCCAACCTGGGGTACATGTACCCCCAGGGGTACATTTGCACTTCTCAGGGGGTACATAGGGGTCTGAGAGAATAACCATAGTGTACAAAACATGGTGTTCTAATCTACAGGCAGATTGCACAAAGTTGTATTTTTATCAATTTCCTCATTTCAGTAAGCGAAACTTATATTAAAATTTGGCAAGAATGTAGTTACCGGGTGGACCGCCCGCCTTACACTATGCGGACGCTTGCAATCATGTTCCCGTCTATTTTGACTGCCGTGGGATACAATAATAGGTTGAAGGGGGCTTTTGCGCCCCTCACCCCCCATGACTTATTGTCATCATCATACATATTGCCAGCAGGAGTCAAATAACAGAAAAAATATACGGGAACTTAACCGCGAGCGATCGACCTATGTAAACATGACTACCGTTGGACCGTACACTCAGATACTACATCCTTCCCTTAAAATTATATCAGTGAGGTGACTAGGCCTATTCCATTGTTTTCACTATTATGTGACTTCCTGCGGAATAAATATTATTCTCCTGTTATCTATGTATGTTCATATTTTCTTCTCTTTGCACGTGATATTGTTTAAATAAATTAACAAAGAAATACAAATATCCCCATTTTTAAAGACCTGAAGATAATTTTTAACATTATTATTATTATTATTACTATTATTATTATTATTATTATTACTTTATTATTATTATTTGTATTACTATTATTACTATTACTATTATCATTATTATTAACCATATTTTCTGTGTATTTCCAGACGGAATTAGCAAGAATGGAAAATCCAAAAAGACAAAGAAAAATACGGAAACAAATGAAGGAAACCAATGGTAAGTCTGGCCGGAGGAGCACAGGCCCTGCAAAACCCTCCCCTCGTATGAACTCGGTTTATGTGACTGCCGGATTGATAAAACGCACCTTATTATATTTGTGAGAGATCTTTGCTAAGCCGAATTTATGGAACTGGCCTTGTTTTTAGCTCTGGAGTTGATTATTTGTGATGAGAGATCTTTCCTAAGCCTAATGACTGATAGACAGTGTTCGCCAATATTTACTCTACCGGTACTTTAAGCTTATATATGAGAGGACTTTACTAAGCGAGATTAATGTTTAAATATTCGCCATGCTGCAGTAATAAGATTCAATGTGAGATATTACTTAAGTTACTCAAGAGAGAAGAATGACAAGAAGACCAGAACAAGAGAAGAAGTAGAAGAAGAAAAGACGAAGGAATAAATATATGAAGAGGAAGCAGTGAAAACCATAAATTAAAGAAGATCAAAAGTAAGAATATGAGGAGGACTAAAAGATCTAGACAAGGCGATTTGCAGAAGTTTCCGACATTTCTAATAAGTATCCACATCTCTACAAATTGATATGAAGAAGCTTATAATCTTGCAATTTAGGATCTGCATCTTGACACAGTGAAAAGCTAAAGTTCCAATCTCTCCATCAAGTATTAGAATCTGAAGCTTTGGACAATTAAGGTGTTCGTTTTGTGACAGACTAAAGTTCCAAATCTCTCCATCAAATATCCGAAAATCAAGCTTTGGGAAATTCAGGTGTTCGTTTTGTGACAGACTAAAGTTCCTAATCTCTCCATCAAGAGTTCGAATCTGAAGCTTTGGACAATTAAGATGTTCGTTTTGTGACAGGCTAAAATTACAATCTGTCAAGAATCCGAATGTTAAGCTTTGAAAAATTAAGGTGTTTGTTTTGTAAATGTGGCCCCTGTATCGAATAGTAGCCGGAGATTTTGTAGGGTCTGTGCTGCGATGGGAGTCTTCCAAACCCTTCCTTCATCGCGGAACATAAGAAAACGGGAGTCTGCAGAAAGCCGAATGATCTACACATGGCAGATCTCTCACATCCAACCCATCTCTTCATGTTCATGGTCCTGTCAATGCTAAGGTAGGTACAAAGTTTATCAATTAGTTGGTGATACTAATGTTGTCACCATATTAATAGTAGACCTATTATGTTGGTAACCCCTTCTCTACCAGCGACGTCTTTTGTATTTTATTTCAGCTACATTTAGGCGGTTTTATGAAGCTTAGGAAGGATATATGGTAGCTAAAAGGATAAATTGAGATAGTCTGTAGCTTTTAATTGGTAGACGTCCTTCCAAAGCTGAATAAAGTCGTCTCATGGTAGCCAAAATAAAGTGAAGAAGATGTAGTCGGTAAAGAAGGGGTTAATAGTCAAATTTACATACTATATTCTGTTTCTTTTCAACTGACGGTAAATTGCAAAGTTCCCATCAAGATTTCTCAGTTATTTTGAAGATTTTGTTGTGAAATGTAGTGCTAATTATATAAACTTGGTCTTATTATGATGCACAGACATAGTAGTTTCATATTTGTCCAACCTTAAGTATCGAGAAATTAGCTGCTCAGGGATTCACTTTATCGTCAGCTGAAAATAAACAGAGTATAGTTAATATGTTAATTATCCAAAACTAGCACATCATTGTAATCCCTTCTCATATAGTAATTTGCTTTTGGAATTTTGTCATTGTTACTACGGTACCTAGTTGCTAAAGATTCTCTCTTCGGAAAATGAAGTTGTATATGTGTATACTCTGGCACCTTCCCCAATTATCCTTTTTTTTATGGGGGTGGCTGACTCGAGACAGAGCCCGAATAGGGACATCACAACACATCAGAAAAAACAAAACAAAACATAAAATCTCACATCTAGGTCGGTTACTTGTTGGACCGTACACACGGATACTACATCCTTCCCTTAAAATTATATCAGTGAGGTGACTATTCCATTGTTTTCACTATTATGTGACTTCCTGCGGCCCACAATCTGTATTGGAAGTGAAACAATCAGGTATGTATACCAACTCGAGACAGCTGCAGTACCGCCCGATAATGTCCGAGTATGTGACAGATCAAAATATTTTATAGTCACTGAGTTAATTTTATTGATAATATCAATGCTAAGATCCCTATCAGTCTACACATACATATTTCATAATAAATAATATAAAATTGACAATTTTATCCATTTTTATCCTAAATTGTTAGGGGTACATGGGTACCTATCAGAATGCCCAAGTGGTACAGAGGAACTAAAAGGTTGGAACCCCTGGAGTATGCTCTCCTATTATTCTGCTCATTCTCTACTATTGTTTCCCCTCTTTCTCTTTCTTCTTCTCGGCTTTACATATTCTCCCCCACCCATCTCCTTTTAATCGTATGAGTTGTTTCTTCTCCCATCTTCTACATAGGACAAAATATACCATCACTTAATTTGAAATCCAAGTGTATTTATTACTGTAATTTCACAGATGTTTTCATTATATTCAAGTTGCTCATCTGATTACAAATGCTATTATATTTATATTTTTGTCATTAGCCTTATCATATTTTCCTCTTCATACTTACGATAACCTACCACTCTTATTTTAACTAGCTGCTTGTTCTTCTCTTGTTCCATAATTTGTTCTGTCTTTTCTATAAATTCTCTTGATTTTCGTTGCACACCTACTTCACTTTTTGTTGGACCTTCCTCGGCTGTTTTTCTTGCTTTATTTCGTCCTGTTTCCTCCTCTCTCTTTATTGTCTTTCTCTGCTTCACCTTCCCAGCCTCTTCCTTCTATTCTGTTCACCCTTCGGTATCCTTTCCCCTCTTCCCCCTCTCCATTTCCTTCCCTGCCCTTCCCCCTCCTATTCTCTACCTACAGCACAATACCCCCCCCCCCCTCCTCTGCTCCCTCCTTGCCCCCCTGCCCCCCCTGGTGGTGTTGTCGCTAGGTCCAATAGAAATGTAGGGTGGGACTTTCTTTTATAGCTGACCTGTCAAGGGCACCACAAGCCCCATCATACCAGACCTCTCTTTTACCTAACAGATACCTTCTTTAACTTTTATATATATATATATATATATATATATATATATATATATATATATATATATATATATATATATATATATATATATATATATATTTATATATATATATATATATATATATATATATATATATATATATACTATACGTGCGCCGATCTCAAATACAAAAACTTGACAAGTGAAGCAGCTCTTAACAGGGTTACCTGGAACGCCGCCATTAGGACAAGAGACTGAAACTGCACGTATGTGTGGAGCACTCAGTCTTAAAATGTTGTGTATTATGTGTAGGCCTATGCATGTACTGTATACACACACACACATATCGAACAAATATAACCTCCATTCATTATAGGTATACGCCGGAAATAGTTAACCCCTAACCTCTGTAACTCAAAAAGGGCTAGAGAAAATGGGCTGTAAATTATCCACACCCATTTCCCAGGCTGACCCTTCCTAAATGGTATAAATATTAGCTCGACTAGTGTAGTCGCTTATGAGTTATAGAGGTTAGTAGTTACAATTTTACGGCCTACCAGTTATGAATGAACTATAGCCATCTCTCACAACTCTCCAAGCCATTCATAAAAAAAAAGAAACATCCATGAAAATCTTAACAATTTTCACAACGCCTCTATCCAATCATCTGCCGACAAAATATAAAAAAGGTGCAGCCATACTTCACCCCCCCCCCCCTCTTTTTCCGTTGTAGTTCTCCCCTTCTCGTAAATCCGGCCCATTGCTCCTCTTTAAGGGGTTAGTGCTTGGGGTTTGGTCTATATATTTATATATACATTTATTTTTGAGTTTCCTCGCTAGACCTCCATCAAGCTTAGAAAAACCCCCTTTCAAGATAAATTTTTATATTTTTCGGTAGAAAAATGTCTCGTTCCTTCTAAAATTAGAGGCTCGCTATCACTCGCCAGGAAAAAAATAGACACCTAAAGGGCACGAAAGGTGTTGATATTGACAAACACATGAGGCGAAGGTTCTCAAAATTGCCAAACTAACGGAACGAACGTCTTAAAACCTTAACACGAGGGAGAAGGGGATCCAGAAAAAACTAGTAGTACACCTTTAATTAATTATCGAGGGGGCATTTGTCAGCCTTCCTCCCACATGTTTTCCATTCTTGGGGATGTTTGGCCTCTTGTCTGCTGGGCCTGCTATGTCCTCCCACTCACTCACTCACACTCACTCTCGCTCTCTCACACACTCTTTCTTTCTCTCTCACTCGCTCACTCTCACTCACTCACTCACTCACTCACTCACTCACTCACTCACTCACACACACTCTTTCTCTCACTCACTCTCTCTCTCTCATATATTCACACACATACAATTATATTCTTTTTCGTGTTCCCTATCCTTTGCTTTCCCTTCGTCCACAGTCCCACTACATTTTCCTTCTCCCTCATCTCCCAGTTTATCATCTCTTCCGGGTCTTCCTTGATTCTCATATACTCTTTCTAGCCCTTACATTCACTTCCCTTGTTCTTCGATTTTGTTTGTTCATCCACTATGGCTTGTTATTCATTAGAAATGAGTTCGTTCACATTCTGTCTAGTTCTCTGACTTTGTATCGGTATCTCTACACATATCTCAAGTTAGCTAACTGTTAGTCGTGTATCTGTAACACACACACACACACACACACACACACACACACACACACACACACACACACACACACACACACACACACACACACACACACACACACACACACACACACACACACACACACACACACACACACACACACACACACACACACACACACACACACTCTCTCACCTCCCTCGGGCTATTTTCATCCCTCTCCAAGTATCCAGTGTGAGGCAGGGGAGCTTGGGGGATTACCTGCAACCCCCCCCCCCCTCCGCTCTCTCTCTCTCTCTCTCTCTCTCTTTCTCAAAGGAGTACAAAGGAGTACAAAGGAAATCAAGCAACAACAGATCTAGTGACCCTTCTAGGCTGCTTGTCCTCCAAAACACTGAGGATCAAGTGTCCAAACAGTGGTTTAGAGTGGGTAAGGGAACATTGGAAAGGGAACTACTGCCCTGCCACTAACGTGGCGGGACTAGGAAGTTAGTAGGGGACATATGGGTTAGTAACTGAGGGGAGGATAAAGTTATTCATTTACAAACGCAGTCAGTCGCGGGTTTGATGCGAGATACTTGTCTAGGCGGAATTTAAATGAATCAACGGTGCTGCAGTCTATAACGTCTCTGGGAAGCCCATTCCACAAGTTGACAACTCGATTGAAGAAGAAATTCTTAGATTCGTGCGAGTTAAAAGATTTACCAATAATTTTGCAACCGTTTCCCCGCGTGTAATTAGATTGGTCGATAGTGAAGTACTTACTACAGTTCATATTGTCGATGCCTTTGATGATTTTGAACACTTGAATTAAGTCGCATCTTAATCTGCGCTGGGTTAAAGGAAATAGATTTAATTCTCTAAGACGCTCTTCGTATGGTTTGTTCTTTAGGCTAGGTATCATTTTGGTAACTCTACGTTGAACTCGTTCTAGCTTGTTTATATCTTTTTGGTAATAAGGGCACCAGGATTGAACGCAGTATTCCAGAAGAGGGCGGACTAAGGAATTGTAAAGGGTTAGGATAACTTCTTTGGATTTATGCTCTCTCTCTCTCTCTCTCTCTCTCTCTCTCTCTCTCTCTCTCTCTCTCTCTCTCTCTCTCTCTCTCTCTCTCTCTCTCTCTCTCTCTCTCTCTCTCTCTCTCTCTCTCTCTCTCTCTCTCTCTCTCTCTCCTCTCTCTCTCTCTCTCTCTCTCTCTCTCTCTCTCTCTCTCTCTCTCTCTCTCTCTCTCTCTCTCTCTCTCTCTCTCTCTCTCTCTCTCTCTCTCTCTCTCTCTCTCTCTCTCTCTCTCTCATAAAGAACTTAGAGTTGCAGCCCTTCAGAAAAGAGAGGCCTAAGGAGTTATTTAGCTATCTGAACAGCAGGAAGCCATTCATAAGTAGACTTCTAAAGCATCCAACAGGCCAATTACAAAGTTCTGACAATGATATAGCTAAATCCCTAAACGACTATTTTGCCTCATTTGCCTATTTTCACAAGGGAAAACAGCAGTGACATGCTAAGTCAAGGTTTAGTGCATGAGGGTGAAGTTCTTGGCAGAATTAGATGCATCCCAGAGGAGGTAGCAAAAACATAGATAAGTTAAATAGGTTCAAATCATCTGGCCTAGATGGCTTTCTTCCCCGAGTTGTACGAGAAGTGTGAGATGAAATTTAACCTTTTTAAGCAGAAATCTCAATAAATCACTAGAAACTGGAAATATCTCTGAAGACTGGAAACTGGCCAATGTGACCCAAATCTTTAAGAAAGGGGATCATGAGTTTGCAGATGACATAAAGCTTGGAATGAATGTGAACGACCCAAGGGGTTGAACAGCTCAGGATGGACCTCAACAGACTGGGTCAGAGACATGGCAGATGCCTATAAACTTGGAAAAGAGCAAGGTGATGCATGTCGGCCAAGCGAACCCCAAGTCAGGCTATTTATTCTCTATTGGGAATGCCTCTGGAAGTGACTGACTTGGAAAGGATTTGGGTGTTCTGATTAGCAGTGACCTAAAGTTTTCCAAGCAGTGCATTGATGTAGAAAAGAAAGCTCAGAAACTATTGGGTTATATTAAGAGGCAATTTAAGTATAAAAATAAGGAAATAGTCCTCACACTTCACAACGCTCTAATACGGCCTCTCCTGGAGTATGCTGTTCAATTCTGGTATCCAGCACTCAGGAAAGATATAGAGCAACTGGAAAGAGTACAAGCTAGGGCTACAAAGCATATTCCATCAATTAGAAGACAGCTATGAGGACCAGTTGAGAGCTCTTGATCAAGTTGGAAACACGCAGACTACGAGGTCAGCTCAATGAAGTTGTTAAAAATACTTAATGGGTTTGACAATGTGGATTATAGCAAAATGTTTAGCCTCAATGTGACTACAACATGTAACCATGGCTGGAAATTAGAATTGAAAAGGTTCAGCACTAGTACTTGTAGAAACTGTTTCCCATATAAGGTCTGTTCTACATGGAACAAACTTACCTCAGAAGTTGTAATCAGTTCCTCAGTAGAGCGGTTCAAGAAGAGAGTAGATAATATTTTGCACACTCTGTAATGTGTGTAGTGCACGAAACAGTCTCTCTCCTTCCACTTCGAGTATCTCCCCGGAATGGACCACAAAGTCTCTGAGATACTAACTATTTCTTGTAACTCATTGCAACTCTCTCTCTTTCTTACTCTCACTCTCACTCTCTCACACACTCTCACACACACTCTCTCTCTCACCTCCCCCTGGTTATTTTCCTCCCTCTCCAAGTATCCAGTGTGAGACAGGGGAGAGAGGGGGATTATGGCGCGCTGGGGGATTACAGGCAAAGGCACCTCCTCCCTCCCTCTCTCTCTCTCTCTCTCTGTAGAGCTACGACGCGAAGCCAAAAAGTTAATTAAGCAAAGTAAAAAGACCCTGGAGTTACATGTTGCGAATCAAAGTAAAACAAACCCGAAAGAATTCTATAGTTATATCAGAAAGAAAAAAGTAGTTACTTCAACTGTTGGACCGTTAGTCGATGGAAATGGAGAATACACCAAAGACGAAGTACAAATGAGTAATGCCCTCAATACCTTCTTTGCATCAGTTTTTCCAACCGAAGACCTCAGTGATATCCCTACACCATCGCCGATTCAGATTGATAATTCAGATGTTCTAAGCAATATCACCGTTACAGAGAGAGAAGTATTGAATTGTTTAGATAAACTCAAGGTAAATAAAACGCCTGGACCTGATACAATCTCACCTAGAGTTCTAAAGGAAGCTAAGGATGAGCTCTCCAAACCACTGACATTGCTATTCAATGAATCCTTGCAGTCTGGGACTATGCCTGATCAGTGGAAGCTAGCCAACGTAACACCGATATTAAAAAAAGGCAGCAAATCCTTACCCAGTAACTATCGTCCAATTAAAAATGCTAGAAACGGTCATAAGAGACAGACTCGTAAATCACTTAGAGGTAAATAACTTACTTAAAGATACTCAACACGGCTTTCGTAAAAAACGTTCCTGTTTAACAAACCTCTTAGACTTCTTCCACGATATCCTCAACCTCTACGATGAGAGTAAAGCTGTAGATATTATATACCTTGATTTTCAAAAGGCCTTTGACAAAGTTCCCCACAAACGTTTACTGCTAAAACAAAAAGCGCATGGAATACAAGACGGTGTGTTGAAATGGATAAAAAATTGGCTCAGCGACAGAAAGCAAAGAGTAGTCATAAACGGTAAGGCATCTAAATGGACCAATGTAAGTAGCGGGGTACCCCAGGGATCGGTACTAGGACCAATTCTCTTTCTAATTTACATCAACGACATAGATGAGGGTCTCACCTGTACAATCTCAAAATTTGCTGACGATACAAAAATTGCAAATAGCGTACTCTCAAAAGAACAAGTTGACGATATGCAACACAATCTAGATAAATTGTCATGTTGGGCCCAAATTTGGCAAATGAGTTTCAATGCGGATAATGTAAAGTACTACATATCGGATACCTAAATGGGCAAGCAAACTATTCGATGAATGGCACTCAGCTTAAGAATGTAAACAAAGAAACCGATCTGGGAGTAACAATATCGAGTAACCTAAAACCGAGTCAACAATGTTCAGAAGTTGTTAAGAAGGCAAACAAAATAATTGGCTTTATAGGCAGGTCATTTGAGCATAAATCCAAAGAAGTTATCCTAACCCTTTACAATTCCTTAGTCCGCCCTCTTCTGGAATACTGCGTTCAATCCTGGTGCCCTTATTACCAAAAAGATATTAACAAGCTAGAACGAGTTCAACGTAGAGTTACCAAAATGATACCTAGCCTAAAGAACAAACCATACGAAGAGCGTCTTAGAGAATTAAATCTATTTCCTTTAACCCAGCGCAGATTAAGAGGTGACTTAATTCAAGTGTTCAAAATCATCAAAGGCATCGACAATATGAACTGTAGTAAGTACTTCACTATCGACCAATCTAATTACACGCGGGGAAACGGTTGCAAAATTATTGGTAAATCTTTTAACTCGCACGAATCTAAGAATTTCTTCTTCAATCGAGTTGTCAACTTGTGGAATGGGCTTCCCCGAGACGTTATAGACTGCAGCACCGTTGATTCATTTAAACTCCGCTTAGACAAATATCTCGCATCAAACCCGCGACTGACTGCGTTTGTAAATGAATAACTTTATTTTATCCCCCCCTCAGTTACTAACCCATCTGTCCCCTACTAACTTCCTAATCCTGCCACGGACATTAGTTCTAGGTCAGTAGTTCCCTTTCCAATGTTCCCTTACCCACTCTAAACCACTGTTTGGACACTTGATCCTCAGTGTTTTGGAGGACAAGCAGCCTAGAAGGGTCACTAGACCTGTTGTTGCTTGATTTTCTTTGTACTTTGTACTCTCTCTCTCTCTCTAATTAAAATTCAACGTTGTATTGCCTTTTTTAGAATTCCGATAACATAATTGTTAACCCCTTGAGGGTTATGACGCGTTTTGACAGTTTATTGTGGCGATCATTAGACGCTTAGGAAGGATCTGTGGGAAATAATAGGGTACAAACTTCCTAATCTGAATAATATCGTTTTATAAAGGCCGAAAAAAAGACAGAAAAGAAACGCGTCATCGGATCCTGAGAGGGTTAATATAATACAAACATTCATAGCCGAGGTCATTAAATGATAATTTTTTTATGAGAGCTCCATTATTATTACAAGACACATTTTATGAGGCAAACATCACATGTACAGTACGTCTGTCAATAAACAAAGTTGACCATATATTCATATATATTTAATTTCTGTTTGTATCATCATATTGCAAGGAATTTGGCAGTTCCAGACCTGATGTTGACTAACTCTGATATTATTGGAGCTAACACAGATATTGCCTGTATAAAAACAAATATGTACACCCTCATGACCCGGACTGAATTCCTTCATTGTTGTAAATATGTTCGTGATTTACTCCGAGGTTGTTTGAAGGTTTATTGAAGGTTGGATATATACCGTCTAGTTTTATGTATGTATCTATCTATCTATCTATCTATATCTATCTATCTATCTATCTATATTTGCATACAGATATTTATGTATGTGTGAAATATCTCTATGCATGTATATTTTGTGTATATATATTTGTATACATGTATTTATGCATGTGTGAAATATGCCTCTCGATGCATATATTTATCTATAAAGCTAGCTATCTATCTATCTAAATCTATCTATCAAGCTATCCATCTATATATATCTATATATTTATCTATCAAGTAATCTATCTATCTATATATCTATATATATCTATCAAGTAATCTATCTATCTATATCTATCTATCTGTCAATCAAGTAATCTATCTATCTATATCTATCTATCTACCAAGTAATTTATCTATCTATATCTATCTATCAAGTAATTTATCTATATATTTATTTATCAAGTAATTTATCTATATATTTATCTATTTATCTATCAAGTAATCTATCTATCTATATCTATCTATCTGTATATCAAGTAATCTATCTATCTATATCTATTTATCGTCCCCCTCTCTCCCTTCTGTCATTTATTAATTTCCTGGTTCCCTCCCTTCCTCTCTAGCACTATTTCCATCCCTCCACTAAATGGAGAGAGAGAGAGAGAGAGAGAGAGAGAGAGAGAGAGAGAGAGAGAGAGAGAGAGAGAGAGAGGGGGGGAGGGAGGGAGGGAGGGAGGGAGGGAGGGAGGGAGAGAGAGAGAGAGAGAGAGAGAGAGAGAGAGAGAGAGAGTGTAGAACTATGGTATGGTCCCTTTCTACCTTCTCTGTCTGCCTGTCTGTCTGTATCACAATTATTAATACAGTAATAGAAGATCAAACTAAACAATATGCCTAATCAGAGTGCCAAGACAAATCGAGCCTAGACAATACAAAACTGTTAAAAGCGACGGACAAATTAATACAGAAAGGAAAAGAGGTCCAGCCCTTCTGATCTCTCTCTCTCTCTCTCTTTTATCTCTCACTCACACACACACACACACACAGCCAGCCACACACTCACTCACTCACTCACACACACACACACTCACTCACGCACACACATTTTCTCTCGCTCTCTCTCTCTCTCTCTCTCTCTCTCTCTCTCTCTCTCTCTCTCTCTCTCTCTCTCTCTCTCTCTCTCCCTGCCACTAAATCACTCTCTAGTTGATGGGATCTTCTTTCAGGCTTGAGTAATGGATCGGGTTTGTTGTTTATTTTGGTTATTCTTGAGATTATAGGAGAGGGGGATATATATATACTGTATATATATATATATATATATATATATATATATATATAATTATACACACTCACACAAATACAGAGAGAGAGTGAGAGTTAGAGTGAGAAAGAGAGAGATTATATTGGGATGTGTGTTTTATACTTATAGAAACTACAGGTTTGCGTTTCCGCTAGATGATATGGTTTAATGAGTTACAAATATTTTGAATAAATGTCAGAGAAAGGTGTAGACTAGGTAGAATTTCCGTTCCGTTCCCTTTTCATATAATATTTCATAGTTTCTCTCGGTATTCAGTAAATAGTCATGACATTTACGTAACAGGTGAACATTAGCTTTAACTGTGGTATTCTACGCAACCCAGCACAATATTTTAGTGCTGAAGTCGTACTGGAGAGATAGGACAGGTAACAGCGATAAGGTTATGATCGGAGGAGCCCAACGGAAGGAGATTTACAGCGTAAGCAGAAGGGTTAGAGGTTAGAAATAAGTCAAGGATGTTAGACCTATCTGCAAGGTGGTCTCGGATACGGATAGGGTGTTGAACTAACTGCTCTAGGGCATTTAGGATAGAAAAGATGCATGATTGTTCACCAGGTTGGTCAGTGCAATGAGAGGATAGCCTTAGGTGGTGGTGAATATTGAAATCAACCAAGATGGAGATTGCAGAGAAGGGAGAGATGGATAGAGTATGGTTCACTGTATTGTGTTCCACAGGGAGGAAGTTAGAGGAAAGGCCGCGAATGTTACAACAATTAATAGCTAGAGTAATAGGTTGTGTTCGAGGCCACTTAGAGGAGTCTAAACCAGGGCTCGACATCATATTTTGCAAATATAGTGTACCGGTAGTAGCAATGTGTTTGTTTGTGGTATAATGTATTGCTAGGAAGAGAAGGTGTTTTGGATGGCTGACTGGGGTTGCTGTTGACCGTCCATTATTGATGATAAAAGGTCTATTGTGATACTCCCTTAAGGGGGGTCACCGGCTTTTTTCATCTTTCTCTCATTTTCTCTCTTTCCCTGGCTTGTATCCATTCGGCCCCATTTAGCCAACTGTTTTAAGACGTTTATCCCCATCCAGTTGTCGATTTCTTCCTGCCGAGCGATAGCGAGCCAGCATTGTATGGAGATATCCGGCTTCGCCGGCGACATTTTTCTATCGAAAAATGTACAAATTTAGCTTGCTGTCAAAACAAAAATATATATATGCTGGCTCGCTGGGTGCTACTATAGTCTGTATATTTTCATAGGACGCTATAAATTATGTACGGTAATCTTTTAGCAGCTGATTTATCGATACTTAAGGGTAGGTTTCTAGTTTGCTTCCTGCTCCTCCAGCAATCTTAAAATTTCACCCCCTTGACCCCCTTTCAAGATAAATTTGTACATTTTTCGGTAGAAAAATGTCCCGGCCGAAGGCCGATTATTCTTAAATTACAGGCTCGCTATCGCTCGCCAGGATAAAATCGACACCTAAATGGCACGAAAGGTCTTAAAATTGACAGAATGGGGCGGAGATTCTTAAAAATCACCAAACTAATGGGGCAAACGTCTTCAAATCTCAAAAGCAATGGGGGCTAGACATGAGGGAGAAAGGGCTCAAGAAAAAAGTCCCTCAAGTGGAAATCTCCCCTTAATGGAAAAATATGAAACGTTTATGTATCTGCATTATATATATATATACCAAGTTTTCATAATTAACATCACATTTCACTACAAAATCTTCGTAATAGCTGAGTAATCAAGATGAGGACATGACAATTTACCATCCGCTGGTTCAATCTTGACCATCCCTGTTAATATATCCAAATAACAACACTTGGCCCATTCCAGCATCAGCGAGAGAGAGAGAGAGAGAGAGAGAGAGAGAGAGAGAGAGAGAGAGAGAGAGAGAGAGAGAGAGAGAGATAGGTGGGGGGGGGGGGGAGAGAGGAATGCATAAGCTTCTACGATTGCGTGCTCAGGTGTATGTGTACATGTGTGTATGTATGTGTGTGTGTACGTATGTGCTCTGAAGATGGCCCTGCTTATGACGTCAATTGAGGTTATCGACTTGAATTGTTTGTTATGACTGAGTGTGTTTGTTTGTGTGTGTGATTGATTGCGGTCTGATGAGGTGTGTGTATGGGTGTATGTGTGTGTGCGTGTGTAAGTGCGGATGTGTGTAGGCTATCGGTATGTCATCTGCCTCATTTTCAATGATTTTGTGTGTGTGTGTGTGTGTGTGTGTGTGTGTGTGTGTATGTAATATACATTACATATTAATAATAATAATTGTCAATTTATTGTTCACTTGAAGCCGTGAGATTGAAAATAGACAGTTTTTCTTAACCAACTTACAGTACAATGCTTATTCTAACTTAACCATGAGGTCACATGCGACCTTTGGCGACGGTGAGGTGCCTGAGTTCCAATCTTAGTACATACACAGATGAACTTGTGTGAGTACGTGTAGGCTAACGCAAGCTGATATTTGAACAGCATGGCTAGGGAGGGACCACGATACAATCCTGTCCATCGGGATAGCCGGAAATAACTTTTAGGATTCTGAGTGACTTGAACCCTCGACCCCGCGTTCAGAGCAGGGCGCCTTAGACCACTTGGCTTGTGTATGTGTGTGTTTGAGAGAGAGAGGGGGAGAGTGTGTGTGTGTGTGTGTGTGTGTGTGTGTGTGTGTGTGTGTGTGTGTTACCGTGTGCGTGTACGTTAAACTGTGTATGTATATGTATGTGATCAGTAAGCTGGGCAGGCCATCCATTCATCTGGGTGTCACGGTAGCCATGGCAACGGATGACTGTCTTCCTACCTAAGACCTACCCCCCCCCCCCCCCCCCCCACCTCCTTCCATTCCTCCTTCCTTACTTCCCATTATACGCGCACATATTCTCTTTCTCTCTTCTTCCTACCTATGCCCCATCTCATTCCATTCTTCCTTCGTTGCTTCCCATATATATATATATATATAGAGAGTATACTAATATTATAACTGAGATACTAAAAAACACTCACTCTCTCTATCTATCTCTCTATCTCTG
Source organism: Paralithodes platypus (assembly GCA_032716605.1). Taxonomy (NCBI): domain Eukaryota; kingdom Metazoa; phylum Arthropoda; class Malacostraca; order Decapoda; family Lithodidae; genus Paralithodes; species Paralithodes platypus. Next base: position 10,958,603 of record CM064543.1, read on the forward strand.
TCTCATCTATCCATGCATCTACCTCCATACCCCATCCCTTCTTTCTTACCACCTCCCTCCCCTTAATCCCTTTTTATATCCACGACGACTAATTTCCCGCCGTAATCCCCTTCCTTTACTTTTTCCCCATCACTAATGCTCGGTTCACACATGCACGAATTAACGTCCCGTCCGTCCCCGACCCCTTAATTCGCCGTGCCTCGGCGGCGTCCTTTTTGTGCAGCATAAAATGGTCCGTGTGGGTCGGGGACACTGCCAGAAAACGTATTATGTCGGGGACACTCACGGAACACACACGGAAGCAGTCGTCGTCTAGACGCAGCCTAGACGACGACTGCTTCCGTGTGTGGTGTGTCCGTGTGTGTTCCGTGGTTGTCCCGGCAAAAAAACTTTGGAACGGCCCTAGTGGCTATCGTGGCCACATGGGGCCTCCAGATTGATGCCATCCTGCCTATTTTCTTGGTTGGTCCCCGACCCCTTAATTCGCCGTGCCTAGGCGGCGTCCTTTTTGTGCAGCATAAAATGGTCCGTGTGGGTCGGGGCAACTGCCAGAAAACGTGTTTTGTCGGGGACACCCACAGGACACACACGGGAGCAGTCGTCGTCTAGACGCAGCCTGGCGGTGTCTAGACGATGACTGGCGGCGTTTAGAACGATTAACGGGATGAGAACGGCGAACGGCGGCAGAAAAACGTTGGAACGGCCCTAGTGGCCATCGTGGCCACATGGGGCCTCCAGATTGATGCCGTCCTGCCTATTTTCTTGGTCGGGGACGGACGTGACGTTAATTCGTGCATGTGTGAACCGAGCTTAAGGGGACAGTGGCTGGTTGTTTGGTTTATTAATTCATCTATTAATTTATATTACACTTTCCTCGCTAGACCTCCATCAAGCTTAGAAAAACAGCCCCTAGACCCCCTTTTAAGATAAATGTGTACATTTTTCGGTAGAAAACTTTCCCGGCCGAAGGCCGGTTCTTCTTAATATTACAGGCTCGCTATCGCTCACCAGGAAAAAATCGATACCTAAATGGCACAAAAGGTTTTAAATTTGACAACGAAATGGGACAACAGGTGTTAAAATTGTCAAACTAATGGTCCGAACGTCTTAAAATCTGAAAACTAATGGGGTTAAACACGAGGGAGAAGAAGTCCCGAAAAAGCGAATACCTCCCCCCTTAAATCCCCCGTCCATTAGTTAATCCGGTAGAGGCACAAGAGTTGCAGATCTCGGCCAACCTCCGCCATTTTGGTAGAGTTCCCCAAATAAGTGATGTCGCGGCACCAAATATACATTATTTCGATCAATATTTGGTATCAGCACTATCTAAACATTCATTCATCGTTTCGAGTGAAATATAAAAACATGATCCTATCTTGACACACCCTATTCAACATCTGACAGACATTAACCCCTTCAGTACCGATGTTGTCCTTTTAACTACATTCTGGCTACTATTAGACAATTCTATTCAGTTTAAAGTGGTTCTCAAACAATAAACAGGCTTCAAACTATCTCTCTTAACCCTTCTTACTACTACAGATCCTTCTAAAACTGCACAAAATTGTCTAATTATAGCTAGGATAAAATTGATAAGACGTCGCCGGTACAGAAGGGGTTAATACAGCATACAGCGAGCAAAACGTAATGACAGCGGCGACACGACTTATTTGGCCAACTGTACCCCTGCACTTATTTGGCCAACTGTACCCCTGCACTTTTGAATATGCTGTGAGTGGAAAGGGCAGGGAAAGGGTTGACGTAATAGTTTACCCTTTTAGGGGAGGATGGTTGTTTTTTATGGTTCCCCTTCTCCCTCATGCTTAGCTCCATTAGTTCTTAGATTTTAAGACGTTCGGCCCTTAGTTTGGCGATTTTAAGACCTTTCACCCCATTTCTTTGTCAATATTAAAACCTTTCGTGCTATTTAGGTGTCGATTTTATCCTTGCGAGCGACAGCGAGCCTGTTATTTAGGAGTGACAGGCATTTGGCCGGGACATTTTACGTCTTACAATCACCAATTCAGTGTTGCTACATGCCTTAAAATCGCCAACCTAATGGGTCAAAACATCTTATAAGAGAAGCGGGGAGGTCCATCCCCCCCCCCCCCCCCCCCCCTTTGGCATGATACAGTTACATGAGTTTTGTAATCTATCTCAGGTGTTGTAAAGGTCAATCACCTTATGGTGGGTTCACACATTCACGTATATTGCTCCCGTCCGGCGTATCGCCAATTTATGTAAAGACGCGAGTAGTTTCTGCCGTTGAACGCCCGTTCTTCCACGTCTATTGCACTTACCGACAGACGTAGAGTAACGGGGCCAGTGTTACGTCAGACGTAATGGAGTCGTATTGAACTACGTACGTGTTTGCGACGTGCGTAAGCATAGCCCCGTTCGACCTCATGGGCTGCACGATTTGCGGGAACACAGGCCACGCCCATGCCACGCCCCCTCAAGACCGGCGTAGATGAGGCCGCATGTCTTGGGATTTGTTAGGTCGTACCTGGACCGGTTCTGGCCAATCGTAGGCACACCCCGTCTGACCAAACACAGACAAAGACAGTCTTTGTCAACAACGTAGGTCTGGGTTGGAATCTGGGAACTACAAA
>CM064543.1:10961314-11154920 GCA_032716605.1 Paralithodes platypus
AACGTTACGCTTAATTAATACAAACGCATCACCCCTGCGTGAAAGAAGGTGAAAGCAAACAGTCCTCAATAACAACGTACAGGTACGAACAAGATGCAGGTGTTCTCACTGCATGCGGCTACTGTAGGATCTGATGCGCTAGCAAAGAAAGTAAGTTACGGATTTAGAAGAACGTTAACTCATAAGCAGGAATAAATACTAGTGATAGGCCATACCTTGTATAATGGCATAGGTTATAATTAAATAAAGGCAGCTAACTTGCAACATAACCACATACAGGTGTGCTTCTCACTCTTAGTCAGGCAAGCCTGCTCGAACCAGAGGCTCTAAGCCACACCCCGACTCAACATGGCTCACAAAAACGGTAAACTTTGGCACAATAACAAGCATACAGAAATAAGAACCCCCTAGCTGGTAATCTGCCAGGTGGCAGAGGGTCTAGCCGGAAGGATATAGGCTTCGGATACCCGGGCTGAGCCACCTGCTCTAACCGCCTAGGAACGTTCCCAAGTCCTGTGCGCCCAAATTGACTCTAATTGAAAGGGTGCTCTCTTGAGATACTCAGATCCCAAGTATCTGACTCTCTCCTGGCTCCCTAAACCCCTAACACGCAAGACGGGCAAGCGCAGTGCTGAGTGGACTAGGCAGGGCCCCTCACTACAACACAACACTAGACACACAGGCACACAGACAAGAAAATGCCCCCAGACCGTTTTCCCACGGGTATCCTAGTAAAGTCGTGCAGGTCCACAGTAGCCGCACCAGCATACTTTACTTAAAGGATCGCAAAAAGCCTCCCCTCCGGTCTAGCCCCTGCTAACCTGCCACAAGCACACACTAGCAAGCATGGAAACCACCAAATATGATACAACAAAAAAGCTTCCTAGTTCTCATTAACAATTACATCTCGGCATAATGGCCCAAAATCCTATCTAGTTATCTCGAAGAGCTCGTCGTTAATACAATGACGAGATAAGGGCTATCAAGGGGAAGGGGTAATTAAATAGACTGGTGGACGTAGTGGAAAGAAGGTATACAAAGTAGGAGAGAAAAGTTCTAAGTGGGCGTTGAGATGGATAACATATCGAGGGGGTCCGAAGGGTAGCGACAGTGAGGTGAGCTCTGAGTCTTTGCATCTGTCCTGACCCCACCTTAGGCATGCAACATAGATCCCATGCTTGGCAACACTCAACACCGGGGTTGCCTGCCGGTCAAAATCCTCTAACCCCTTGAGTGAGTCGAAACTACGCCTAACATTGCGATCAATTGGCAACAATCAGGCTCGTCCCAAGCTGTCTCTCCGCGCCCCAAACCTCAGCGCGAACTCAACGTCCCCCATCCGGTCTCTCTCTCCGGCCGTCGTCTCCTCCCACTCTCCCTATACTTACATCTTATATCTAATAATGAACCAATCAACTATCGTAATAAAATATAGCTAAGATGCGTTGGTTAAGAATAATGCAAGCTGATCAAGCTGTGAAACAACATCGAATATCCCAGACATTAGTTTCATTGTCGTAGCCTATATACTACGCAAAAGCCCGGCCGGCCGTCTGCCGCCAGCCGGTTTCTTAAACGGCTTTTGGCAGCGTACACTTGCGCATGCCCGCACGTGGCTTACTATGCAGCGAAGCGTCCACAGGATGTAGTCAAAAAATAAATAAAAAGGAGAGCAGTGGCTGTTTGTGTATCGATGATAAGGGAGGCAATCTATTGGAAGCTATCTATACTGCCTGTTTACTGATGATACAGCTCTGAGGAGCGATAATGTATGGGAGTTGCAGGATCTGATTGGAATAGTGGGTGGGCTAAAAACGGAATCTTAGGTACATGCAGTGGAGAGCAGGGTTATTATCTTAAAAGGGGTTGAAGCCACTGAGAGTGAGGTAAAGTTGAACGGTCAGGCTAATGGAAATTGTCAGATCATTGAAGTGTCTGGTGCATTGGGGCTGCGTAAAGATGGGAGTATGGATGAAGAACTCCGGGAGAGGGTTGCCCAGGGGAAGAGGGTTTGTAGGAATGGTGAACAGCGGTAACAAGAACTAGGGTTGTCAGTGTGGAAGTGAAGATGTCCTTGCATGACAGTGTGGTATATCCCGACACTAACTTACGGAAGCGTAGCATGGGCGTTTGTGGAGCACCGTCAGTATCAAGAGTGAGAGTGATGGGAAATGAGTTACTTGAGAAGTGTCTGCGGAGTTTGACATGATGGATAGACAGACAAATGATAATTACAGGATGTGTGGTGTGAAAGGTCAGATGTTCTGGAAAGTGTAAATGACCACCCTTTTTGAGATGGTATTCGGGCCATATGGAACGTATGTGAAGCAAGATCATGAATAAGAGGGAGTACGAGAGCGAGGTGGAAGGCCGGAGAGTGAGAGGTAAACCCGAAAGAGAGGTGGAAGGATGGAGTTAAGAAGTACAGTGGATGAAGGCGGTTCCGGTTGGGAGGAGGGGCGGTCGCCTGCCTGGTGAAAGAGGTGCATGTGGGACGTTTCGTTTGTGGCCACCCCTCGGTGGATCACAGTGCCAGGCAATATATAGATAGATAGATGTATTTTTCTTATTTTTATCATCTATTTCATCCACAGGAATTAAGGATTTCTGAAATTGGATAAATTTGGTTTTAAAACAGTTAAAAGTTTTTTTGAAGGGAGCGGAGCATGTGTTAGAGTAGGAAATGGTGATTGGAGTGATGATGGTTTTGAGTTAACTGTCGGTTTGCGACAGCGTTGTGTAAATGTCACCATGGCTGTTTTAATATTTATGGGATGGTGTGGTGAGAGCGGTGAAACTTGATAACGATGAGAAGAGGATTGTTTTTAGTACGTAAAAGAATGATAGAGATTGTGAATTTCATCAGTTGCTGTTAGCCTGATGACACAGTATTGGTGGCGGCTTCTGAGGAGAAACGGCCAGCGGGTAGTCAGAGAGTTTGGTGTGGTTTGTTGTAGGAGACAAACTGAAGGGGAATGTCAATAAAAGTACAGTAAATCATGCTGTGTCCTAGGGGTGATCGTGGGGTTAATCTAGATGTGAGGCTGCATGGGGCAGATTGGAACAAGAAGAGTGGTTTTAAATCTCTAGGAGGAAGGCTTAAGCCGGAGTGACGGTAGGGAAATGGAGGTAAAACAGAGAGTGTGTGAAGGAAGGAAGGTTTTCGAGAGCAATGGGACGTATGTTGAAGGTGGAGAAATCTCGGAATGAAAGTAAAAAGTGAATGTATGAAAGAATTGTTATGACCACCAGTGATGTATGTGGCTGAAACATGGCCCCGGATAGGAAAAGGAGAGCAGAAAGCTTGTAGAAAAATGTGAGGGAGATGAGCTGCTTGCTGGGTATGTGTGGAGTTCCTACCTAACTACCTACTCTTAGATACACAGGTTGAGGAGTGAAAGAGATACGTCGGAGAGTGGGCAAGCCAGGAACATTTTTGTTTCATGGTCGTTTTTACATCTTTGTTCTTTTGTGTTTAGTTTTCGGCCCAAGTGGAACAGAAAGGTGCTGAGCTGGTATGGTCATTTGTTGAACGCCTGGAAGATGAAGAGCTTAGCAACAACGCTAATATGGGAATCAGATACCAGGGTAGATATATTGGTAGGACAACCCCCAATGGGATGGATAGACTGTTGTCACACGCTTTGGATGATATATGAATGGACTATAGATCAGGCAAGGGAAGTGTTAATAAACAAGAATTGAATGGAGTATGCGTGTGAATAGATGAGTGAACAAGTGGGCAATTGGGGGAAGGGGTCGGTGCCACGTTGGACTAGATAATATTCCATCAGGCGCCTGGCCTGGGGAGATGGTTTTTTATGATTGTGGTGGCCCTGGAAGTGTTGGTGGGGTGGACGCTTGTGGTGGTAGGGATTCGCTGCATGTCTGCCCTGCTTCGATCGGAACCTCGCCGGGTGGTCGGGGGCAGGGAAAGTGCCGAGGGACCTTGTTGACCCTGATCTCTGGGTCTATCTCCTTGATGACACAGGAGGTGTGAATTTGGTATTTTGTTTTTGTGTGTTCATTGTTTTTTGTTATGTTGTCCCTATTCGGGCTCGGTCCTGATCCCCCCCCCCCCCCCACCCACCCAAAAAAAAGACTGGGGTTTGGGTCTGAGTACAGTATATACATACAAACATAAATATCTTACATACAATGTTCCTTCTGCAAAAGCATTGTTTAGCCATGTTTAACAATATTTAGACATGCCCCGTGAAAACCATATTTTGTCATTAACCTAAAGGTACACCTAACCTAACTTGGGGCTGGCCCGCTCCCAGACCCCCGCGGGTATTACCATTAATATAGACGATGACTAAATACTAAAAACATGGTAGCTAAGTGTTACATTCTTTATTTCTTCACTGCTCAAAGAATTGCCACCATTTGTTATTCCCACCCTTATTTAACCCCCAAAGTCTAATTAATAATCATTTAAGTTTGCCACGTCAAAGATATGAATACTGTGACTTACCCTATAGCTGACCCGCTACAGAAAAGAACAGAACAATTACCTATCCCATATCTTACAAAAAGATAAACATCTCAAATCCCAATTTCTCTAGAACACATTGGGGAACTGGGGCGTTTTCCCACAGACGAAAAAAATCCCAATGTAATAATTTACCTACTGATGCAACAAATTGCATTATCCATAAATGTAAACCAATATGCAATAGGATGGACAACTTCTGCATAATTAAAGGTTAAACAAACGTTTAATTAATTAATCTCCATACCATTGAACATATAGTTTGACCTATACTGTGGTGCGACTCTCGTACATAGTGTTCATATTTTGATTTGTTATTGCAATAATAAATCTGGACTTTATATAGTAACAATTCTTGGAAATTGGACACGCTCGTGGAGTGTCTAAATACGAAATATTATCTCTGCGGAAGCAGCCTGGGTTTCTTAATAAGGCTACTTCCGCATTCATTGGTACACCTGAATAGGGAACTAAGTTTAGCCCCGCAAATCGACTGGGGCGCGTAATACACTCCCCTATGGGGAGGGGGGGCGGGGGGGATGTTTACCTTTTCCCGGACCTCCCTCTCCCGTCCTTTTAGCCCCATTAGTTTTCATACTTTGTAAGACGCTCGTTCCATTTTGGTGTGGCGACATTTAGACCTTTCACCCAATTTCGATGTCAACTTTAAGACCTTTTCGTGCATTATTTAAGTGCCGTTTTGTCCTGGTGAGCGATTAGTGAACCTGCAGTTTTTTCCGAGGAATCAGCCCCTTTGTGCCGGGACATGTTTTCTGTCAAAAAAATTTACACATTTATATATCTTATAAGTGTTTTGATGAAGGTCGAGCGAGCAAACTAGAAAATTAATGAATAATGAATTAATCTGACCCAAAATATAAACCCATTACCCCCCTTCAACCCGGCCTGTTCCAGCGAAGTCTTTTATAGTTCACTCAGTTATATCCAGACGATTCAATGCAGCTCAAGAAGGATCTGGGGTAGTTAAAACATGCTGTTTGTAGATAGTTAGAAAGCCTTATCATTGCTAGACAGCTTTCCTAAACTGAATTAAATAGCTTAGTAGTAGCCAAAATAAGATAAAAGTGGTGTCGATTGTACCAGGGTTTAACACTAAGAACCACTGAATGAATTTAATGAAAGCTTGTGATTCTTGCCCAGGATTCGAACGTAGGATATACCGGCACTGAACTTACACGCTCTAACCATTACACCCTCAAAACAGTTATGTACAGCACACTGCTACGATTAATATCCATGTATCGAAGCTTATAACAAGCTAATCATTTGCTGCACCAACTGCCCACTGAATACTCTAATGCTTATGCGAGTTTATGTCAAAGTTTGAAAGAAAAAATTATGTTTATTTTGTGTTTCTCTTTTTCCTGTTTTAATTGTAGGGGTGTTCTTCTGCTGCATCGCTTCTCTCTCTCTCTCTCCTCGACTCGCCAGTAAAAAGAAAGTATTCATAGAATCTGCTCTATATAATATGTTTTCTTTCTGTAGCAGCCGCTCGGGGAAACAGTTTTTTTCTTTCCTGCTGAGCTGCTTTGTGCTTATCAAGGAAAAATAAGACCTAGACCTTCAGCAAGCGTAGTAAGATTGTCCATAATAGTTAGATGCTCCTACTGGTAATTATAAGGAAACTAGGCTATGCACCCTATTTTCCATGTTTTTACGATAGCATTATTAGGATGGTACAGTTACAGACTGTGCCACTCCTAAGAAGATATATATGATTCAATTATGATCTAATATAACCGTACAAGTATTATTGCAGATAATGTTTGGTAAGATAGTCGTACATAATATAATGCTGGCAGAGGTGTATAGGAGATGCAGTGAAGATTTGCATATGCCTAAATTAATAAGAATGAGAAGTAGAAAGAGATTGGTATTTACATATAGTATATAATGAAGGTGGCAAATGAGGAGATATATTAGACAGACAGGACGAATCAAACAAGTGACGAAATGATATTAAGATACAATAATGGCAGAGGGAGAGCAAATATTGTAGGAGGAGGAAAGAACTAGATGTACTGTAAGTGGAGAGTACCATAATTTAAGGGGACGTTATATATATATATTTTTTTTATTTTTTTTATTCTTAGAGGTACAGTAGGCTACATATATTTGTTTCTGTTTGCTCTCTAGACCTCTATCAAACTTAAACAAAAAGACCCCCAAGATCCCCCTTTGAGATAAATGTGTACATTTTTCGGTAGAAAAATGTCCCGGCCAAAAGCCGGTTCCTCCTAAATTAATACCTAGATAGAGCGAAAGGTCTTAAAATTGCCAACAAATGGGGTGAATGTCTTAAAATCTCATAACTAATTGGGCTAAACCTGAAAGAGAAGGGGTCCAGAAAAAAAAAACACTTCCCCTTAAGCCTATTAGAGTAGAGTAGAACGTATTAAAATATATATATATATACAGTATACTGTATATAAAAAAATATAAAAACAGTAAGCCAGACTCCATATAAGCACTTAGTCCTTATAGTGAAGAGCTTGGTCAACGCCAAAGCTACTGCCATATTGATACCATAATTACACATAAAATTAATATGTAAAACTTGCAAACTAAGCAAACCAAAACTTGGACAAAGACAATATATAGTCAAAATAACTATCAAAATCGCTATGTGGAAATAACGCTTACTATAATAAATTTATGAAATAAAAGAACACAATCCACCACATATGCCCATAGGGTGTAAATACTACATGAGCAAGTTACTCTGTTTCCCAAGCAAATGTCCTAAACTTTATAATTATAACTTGATCTATTAGTTTTATATAGAACCAGCACTGTTCAAATATTCTTATATATAGAAGGCCCTTTAATTCAGTCAGTTATTTTCACACATTTAAGCCAGCACCACACAATAATCTTAATATAATTTGTATTGCAATACATATTATTATATTAATACATATATTACAACTACAGCACTAGTTTTTGAAGCTCTGTGATTTTCTTTGCAAACAAATTGTGTTTAGTGTGTAGTCGTTTCGATGGTTTTTAATTTTAATGAGTTCGTTATATTAATTTGAACAGTATCTTTTGAGTTCGTTTTCAAGTTATATATATTTAATTAATTTATGAATGACCAAAAACAGAATAACTGGGATTATGTTTTGCATTACACCTTCAACATAAAGGATTATAATGTAAAACTTGCAAAATAAACACCAAAACAGGGACGACACAATATATGTGGAAATAACGCTTTAGCAAAATAAAAGAACACAAACCCCCTGGAAGAAATAGTCAACAATATGGCAGAAGTTGACCAATCTATGTTTACTATAGGAGCTCTAGTGACAGTCTATGAAAGGAAGGATATATAGTACTTTAAACTAGGACTTTATAATCACCAATATCAATAAATAGGGACCAGGGTGTAAATAGGACTGGAGATGAGAGATGTGTAAAATACAATAAGACAAGCAACGGAAGGACGATGTTAACCTGTGAAGTACTGGTGGCGTTTTTTACATTTTATTCTCAAATATATCTAGACAATTTTTTGCAGCTTAGGATGGATCTATGGTAGTATAAAAACGTTTATTAAGATAAACCTGTAGCTATTAACTACCAGATGTTCATCTTAGGATGAATAAAATCATCTAATAGTAGCCAGAATAAAATTACAGTGTAAAAGGACATCACCCATACTGAAAGGGTTAATTTGCACATAATGCAGAACAGAAAACTGCACATCTAACCGTGCAAAGGTGGGGGATAAAATACTATCACAAGGCAGAGAATGAAACAAAGCACTATAACCAAATGGAGATGGGTTATTTGAAATGTATATGCTAATTAGAGTATAATATTGGACATAATGGACAAACTTAACCATGGGACACTATATAATACTGTCAGAAAACAGAAGAGCGATAGACGCCAGCTTAAGTTCCCATTGATTTAATTTTGTCCATTACTGTATGTCTCTATGAAGAAAGAGAGGATTGACAGGCCATGGCAATCGAAAAGGCAGTGCAGCTAAGAAAAGTGACGTATAAATACTGGTGGAATTTGGAAGAAGTAGACATTCTTACTATGATTCTGGGGCACTTATGCAGTATTCATACACCTTAAAATACAGGAGAATTAATAAAATAAAAATACTGTGATAATTAATTTTCTTTAAAAAAGTAATTTTATACAAACTCGTCCAGAAACTATGGTAGTTCTGTAAATTACCGGTACCATTTCTTCCTATTATGGTATATATTTCTCTATCATTGATCTGTAGATTGTCGTTGTTTTTAGAACTTCTATACATTTAATGATCCTACATAAAAATCCAGATTCACGAATCACTTACTGTAATTAATTCTTACAGATTGCATCTGTCCAAAGCATAAATATTACTTATAATGTATGAAAACTACAGTATGTTATGGAAAATTATGAACTGACCATCAAATCATGAGGGGCATTACTTTTTTCATATTTGATTCAATATTCAAGACATTACAGTACAGTTCTTCTGACATTTTGCCCACGCTAATCTTGTCTAAAATTCTCCTGCACACTTGCACTGAGTTGCACCATAATCACTGCATTCCATATCAACATAACTGCACACACCTGCACCACAACGCACACACACCAAAGCACCACTCCTGCACCATCATAAGCACACACTAGCACATGCACTCATATCAGCACATGCACACAGTTGTATGTACAAGTGTTACTTCACCAACAAATACATATCATACCCAAACAAACTAGTTAATCTGAGATTTATGAAATAGCTTCGCTATGCCTATACACAAGTAGAAAGTTCAGAGACTCACTAACTGACAGGCAGGCTGAGAGAAATTTTATTTCTGGACTTAATTTACTCACCAATGAAATGTTCATACTAAGACCCTCAACATACCACTGATATGTAGCCTACACATCACTACACCACATATATTGCCGCCACCAACATGTACACTCAATGGTCAAGCCTGCACAACTATTATGCAGTCACTAGATATACATCAATGCCATGCACCCACCACCACCAAGCAAACACTATTGGTATGTGCACATCAACATTCCCCCACACACACGACCATTGCCATGCACATAACCACACTAGTGTACACACAACACTACCATCACACACATACACACACACCCATGCCATTTACATCCACAATAATACCACACATGCACACAAAAGAAATACCATTGCCATGCACAAACACAAACATAGAATACATAATATTTACTCAGCATAAACCACTCTAAGACACACAAACTGAGACACAAAAGGCATGAGGCACTTGAGCACAAGATACATTCACAAGATCAATGCACAGACACTCTTGGCTTGGCTTATCAGAGGTCCTTACTAAGCTCACCAAACCTCCCAGTAGCACACCACAGCATCTTAGTACAGCACATCACACGGTAGCTCACTAAAGCACATTTCACGCATTTTAGAACAGCACATCTCACAGAATACCTCATAGCACATTAGTACAGAATCGCACATTTCACAGCATCCCAATACAGCACGTCTCACAAAATATTACAAAAGCACAACAGCACATAAAAGAAGTTCATTGCAGCACATCTCACCAAAGCACATTTCACAGCATTTCAGTACAGCACATCACAGAATGCAGCTTATCACAGCAAAACAGCACATTTCACAGCTGTTCACCAGTTCATCTTACAGCATCTTAGTACAGCACATTTCACAGCAGTTAAATCTAGCACATTTGCACCACTTATTAGTAGAGCACATCTCATTTTGTGTTAGCCACACTATAAAAGTACAGCACTTTGTACACCCATTCTCCCAAAATATTAAGGTTAGAAATTCTACATCATGGGATGGGAACTACAATATATACAGGACACTAGACAAAATCTTCATAAAAATGGCACTTCTATAATGGCATAGGTTCTTACATACCATTAAGGAAAGATTAACCTTGTCATCTTTTGGGAAGCAAAGGTTGTAAAGACCTATCGCTATGGCACCAAGCATTTGCACTCATATGTGTCATTGTCTCTGAACTTGCACAGCATTTGTGTTGCAACATACTGAAAAATTGAACTAATTAACACAGAGCACTAACAAATCACCACTTGCACAAATTCAATCTCTAAAACATCTAATGGAAAATTTGGACCACAGAACCATCACTACGGCACTAAATGATGCACCAATAAATTTTACAAGTTGTGTAGTAATATAGGAAAACTAAAGCACCTCTCACCAAAGCACCTCATTGTGGCTTTGATTATTTGTTGCACTGCCACAGAAGCACTCATGCACAATTAAATATCATAGTTACTAATGAAATACAGTAACACCAAAGCCTCTATTAATATATGACATCCCTTGCAACACTATTAAATTGATAAAGAAATGCAAGACTAAAATTTCACCTAAAGGAAATGTTATTTACTTTGAGACTGCCACATCATAAGTTTCAAGATAATAGAATAGTAATGAAGAGGTGCAAAATTAAATATACTTATAGATTTCTATAGACATTCAGCAGTTATATGGGTGATAGACACTCTTTATCTCTTAGAATTCAAGCTTGATAAATACCTCAAAGTTATAGCAGCGTACAGTACGTTAGTAATATTTCTACTTTGATAACCTACTGTGTAGTTCTCAAATACTGCGGTTCAAAACATATCACAAATCTTTCGCAGTCAAATACAGAATGATGGAATGAATATCACTAAAAATTCAAACTACAGGTACATCAAGGGCATTATCCTTTGGGATCCATATCGGTCACCAGATGGCCCCTCCATATCAAGTAACTAGAGTCCTGTAGTATCATTCAAGGAGTCAACGATAATCGAGTCCAGTCTGTTTAGTCTCTATTATTGTATATGCAAAGATAAAATTAAGGTTTATAGTTCAATATTGTGTCTTTGGAGGTGATAAAATGGCCCAAACAAACCTATTTGTTGTTAATTTTCTTGTATTCCTTCTCATATTTATTCAAGTTTTCAAACAATATTGCTCCGGTTTGACACCCTGGTATCATTCAATTCCATCAACATATATTTTTAAGAGCACGCTAATGGCCAAACCCTTGCTATGAGGTTTAAGGGATAGCATAGTACCACTAGCATGCAGCAGTTGTTAATGGGCGAGCCCATATACACGACACATGTCCGTATATTTGTCACAAAAATAATTGCACAGAATATATTTGTTTATATAGTGACCTTCCAGTAAGCAGGTAGTTGCTTTGGAGTAAACTAAATGGGATTGGTTTGCCCTTCTCTATTCTGCCTTCTTGCAAATTATCCACCAGAAAATATCTTTCTAAGTCACTTGCTGTAATGTATGGATGTTTATGCCAGGCCTTCAACAGCTTCAGTAATCTACTTCAGAATGACTGTTTTCCGATGTCAGAAACTTGTAATTGAAAAACAGAAACTATGTAAAGAGCAGAGTATTTTGATAATGTGGGTTGCTGTGTTAGTGACATTTTCAACCCAATTATGGCTATGTTAAACAAAAAATCCTTCCCATGCTTGCTGTCACACCAGATGGGATAGTATATGCAGTCGCAGAGGTAGACTTTGTACCAGTTACAATACATCAATACCATTAATTGTCTTATATTATAATGTAACCAGCAATCTGTATGTGTTGATTTAAATACAATCTATCATATATATTTTTTTGTCCTGTTGTAGATAACTTGTACAGTACTTATTATACAGTAGTACTGAATGACTAAAACTGGCAAAATACTATGTAATGCAACTTTAACCCTTGTCCTAATATAATATATAATTGCAAAACTTAATTTTCATATTTGTTCGTAAGTATATCTTTAACTATGAATGAGATATTTGCATATATTTTAGCTAATATTATGTAACTGCCTTGATGGATAACAGCACAATCTACCATAATATACAGGTAAAAATGTCTTCTCTCATCTTCATGTACGGTATATGAACAACAGGTGAAGTTCATGCCTTCCTGACCCATCTAGTGTCGTAATAAATAAAGAACGCTATTATCCATTTCAGTGTTGTGCGAGAAAACGAAGTGTATTCGCACAGGCCCAATCAACTGTGTATGTTACTGTACGGTCGCGCTAATAAGTCATGTGCCAGCTGTCATTACATTTGGCTTGATCCGTGCTGTATGAACATCTGTCAGATGTTGAATAATGTGGGGAAGTGTAGGACCATGTTTGTATATTTCACTTGATATGAAGAAATGAAGATTAGATATTGCTGATTCCAATTGTTGGATCAAAACATACTTGGTGCCAAGACATCACTTATTAGCGCGACTGTACTATCGATGGACTGTATGTGTGAGACGGGGTTGTGGTCAAGATTATCGACAGGTGCACTAAGAAAGAGTTCACAAAGCCTCAGGGTCCCGATGGTTAGAGTATAAAACGTTGATTTGACGAAAATAAAGAGAACAAGTATGTTGTAGACCAAATATATTGAAGATAAAAATGTAGATGATAGAAACTGCAAAAGACATAATTTTCTCAACAAGTCCAGTCCAATATTTTCACAGCGAATATTCATCACAAGATAGGAGAGAAAGAGTTAAAAATATATGTATGAAAATAAGAATAAATTGAAGAAAAACTGTGGAAAACATAATAGATATAAAATATTGTAACATTGTAATAAACTAATTAAAATGTTAAACTGGCAAACTAAACAAACCAAAACTGGGACAATACAAGATAAAGGTAAAATAACGTATCAAAATCGCTATGTGGAAATAACGCTTACTAAAATATAATTTATGAAAAATAGAACACAATCCATTACTACATGAGCAAGTTAATCTGTTTCCCAAGCAAACTAATCACACATATAACAACGCACTATCGTCACGTTCATGGAATTAGTCAACTGTCGGGACCGGGAAGCATCGTGCGCCCTGAAGGCAAATAACGAGTGATCTTGGCAACAACTCCTAGAGGACCTATACATAAATAATCTCTCATCTCTTAGTGTCTAGTACAGCTAATGTTTCCCTTTGTCTTTAACTCAACCAACAGTGGTTTAGTGGATGATAATTTGCAAGCCGTTAAGGGGCTATCACACTCTGCATTTTGTCTTCTAATTAAATTACAGGCCATAGCTCGGTTGGTGGAGCGCTCGCCTGCTGTCTGAGAGGTTGACAGTTCGAGTCTCGGGCCAGCCAGTACGGTATTGGCAGATGCCAGTGCTGTTGGTAAACGGTGCGGTCTAGCAATCTGTGGCAACTATTCACTGAAGTCCCTGATTCATCAGGGCACCCACCCTAGCCCAGCTATTAAGCAGGGAGTGTATGGTGGTAAAAGCTGCATTATCATCATCATCTTAATAGTACAAGATAAGGATAAACATTGATACTAAACAGCACAAGAAAGATAAATTTTACTATTTTTATGTAACAAGAAGTGCTTTGTGTACTAGTTTGAAGAGGGAAAGTCTAGTGTGATAACCTTTGGGTTTATATTTAACATTATATGATCAGCCATATTCACAAATGACTGCAGATATCCTTTGTTATGTTTATTGTCTATAGATATGATATGTATGGTCAATTTCCAGGCCATAATCTACCTCCGAAGTTAACTCGGCAAGGACAAAATGTTAGCAGAGGATCTGTTTAAAATCCACCAAATAATCAATCAAAATATTATAATAGGCTTATATACATACATAAGTGACAAACATGCATGCTGATGTTGAACCTGTATTGGATTTTGATAATATTACTTTCTTATATACATATTTGTGAACTTGTAACCATGTGACAATCATTAGTGAATATGGTTGTACTGTATGTGTATTGGTTCCGTGCATGATTCTTATATTTCAGAAGTCATTTATACTAATAAAACTTAGTGAATTATCCATAGCTAACTTAAGACAGTATGATGCATACTAATATTGTCTCACTATAGAATGGAGAAAGTACTGTTTATGCGTATATATATTCAGTAATGAGCAAATAATAAATTCTCCATATCATTAGGGAGAATAGTTTTTTCATAGCTTTAGATGAAACCAACATTATCAGGTTAGCTGTATGGTCTAGTAGATTGAGGATGCTTGCACAAGATAACAAAATATATCAGATTGTAATTAAATATAAATTTAGATACTAGTAACTTAGCTAGAAATTTAACTAAGCAAATCATAAATTGATTCTTCATTTAGTGATGGTTAGTCCGAAGGATATATATACAATTATGATACAGTATATAGGTTAGCAGGAAATATGGGAGTTTGATACAAAAAGGAATAAAGCAAATAAAATTTATAACATTTGACAAACAGAAAAAAATTGTACCTTCAAAGAAACCTGAACTTGACCGTCTATAGACTGAAGAATATAACTATAGTCCGTTCATGCTAGGTTGGGCAGAAATCGTAACCCCTAACCTCTCATAACTCAAAAAGGACTAAAGTAATAGAGCTAATATTTTTACCAAATAGAAAGAGTTGGCAAGAGAGATGTGCATAAATTGACAGCTCATTTGCTCTAGCCCTTTTGAGTTACAGAGGTTAGAGGTTATAATTTCTGCCCAACCTAGAATGAACGGACTGTACCAACTCACCACTGTTAGTCTGAGTTTACAACCTTTCCTAATATCCCAAGTGCAACAGCAGGAAAGTAGTGAACAGTTCAATTTATAGTTTGCCTACAATCTTAATGAGTATATATCTGTGCAACAACAAGAGTGCACCACATTAACTTGTAATTTCTTTGAGCACAATTAAAGAACAGTAGTTTATGATGACTAATATCATATTAATTTAATGTATTACATGTCTCCCTCGATTTACGATTGGGTTACGTTCCTGAAAACCCGATCTTAAATAGAAAAATTGTACTGTATAGTAAACCTTAAAATTAATGGGGTAAATGGGAATGCATTCTCTGACCAGCCTAAACCCAAACCCAAACACTCAAAACCTTATAAAAATATTGTAAATGGGGTCATCGGATAGTGAGGGAGACCTGTACCATCTTGAAGTCTCCCAATTAACTTTGTACAGTAGGTTGTAGATAAATATACCTTTTGTCAGTATTACATGACACTTTGGCAACCAATATCCACAATAGAGTTGACAGACGTTTCTCATCGATTCTCGTAATGATTCCACTCATTTGAATATGGCATTTACAAAAAAAAAAATATATCTTCTTAAATGTCATAGTCAAACGAGTAGAAGGCGAAGAAGCACATGAGAAACGTCTAACAACTCTCTGGATCGTCAAAATTGGTTGCAAAAGCATCATGGCGCACTGACAAAGGATAAAGGTAAAAATTGACTGTTCACATAGTTTCCTGTAATAAAAACAATCCTACGTCGTCTTCTGTTTGGATGTGTTTGAGGCACACGCAAGAACTGAAATATCTTATATTTCTTCTGTATGTGTGTTAATACAGTACCTGTTAAGTCTCATCAATCTGCTTGAGATGCCTCTGGTTTGCCCAAGCATGAAACAAGTAAATTGTGATGAACACTACCTGATGAGGGCAATTATAAACAAGGTTTTACTTTCTCCAATGACTAGAGGGGGGGGGGGGGGGGGGAATTACATAAGTATATGCTTTCATTAATTTCATTGGAGGTGTTTGGTGTTGTGGTGAAATTAATAAAATATTGATGATCCATCAAATGTCTCTAATACAAAACTTCTTGACAATTTCAAAGTAAATTAAGCAGCCATGTTTTTCTAGTTTTAAAATCATATTTCTGTTGGTGCAGCTCATATCACAGGAATTGGTACTTCTAAAATCCCAGCACTTTTGAAATAACCTCACTTTCCTATTGCTATACAGAAGTACATTCATATAAGTCTATCGTAAATTTTATCCGAGGGTCCTGGTTATTCCTCGTTTAATGGCAATTCTGTTGCCAATCTGTACATCTTTAAAAATAATATACAGTACAGTAATTAAAAAATAACTTAGGCATTATAATAAGTTTCAAATCCACATGATGTATCAGTTATATATTTTTTATTAAAAAGAGCATTGGTATTAAAATATAACAATGATAGCCCATACCAGATTCCAAACTAGTATGTGGGTTACAAGACTTTCACTATGTATTTAATTGAGGAATGCCTGTATCTTCCGACCATCCCAAGTATCCACAAACATCTCATCATGCTCTGCTTCTTTCCCTTTCGGTGTGGTCAGCGTTACCTCACATCATTGTGGGCCATTTTTTCACACATTCATTTCGGGTTAACTCCCACTAAATACATCTAGGGCAGTACATGTTGTCCCGAGTTTGAATCCCGGGAGGACCATATGCTTTTATTAGTTTATTCAAGTGCATTGGAGTTTGTAATTGATGATCAATGTTAAGAAAGGGGTGTTACTTAATACTACTTTCACTGCATTATTCAGTTCATATTCTTTTGCAAATGCCTCTCTGAGTTTTTGTGAATAAATAGTATAATTCCAAGTCCAAAGAACCCACACAAGAAAATAACATTTTGATATTAGTTTTTATTATGATCTTGGAAAAAACGGTTTGAAAAAATGGCCCCCTGTATACGAGAACTCCTCTTGTATCCTGCTTCTGCCGTGTATATTGTAAACGGTGCGTGTTCTTTGATACAATAGTTGTGATAAATTTATTATACGTAATATATATACTGTATATATATGTACCGTATATTTCGGGCATAGAAGACGACCTTATGTGGGAAGGTGCACCCTCAAATATGGGCATGAATATTCAGGTAAAAGAAAATGGACTATGGTAGTGCCGATGCAAGATTGTGTTTAGTGTTGCCAATTTAGCATCTTTATTAGAAATCTGGTCCATATCTAAGCTATTCTATTCTATTTGCTCAGGCCCATTCTCCATTTTTTCTATTTTTTTACTGGGGGTGGCCGACTCTAAGCAATTATTATATAAATTCTGACTTATTTTAGTAATTTTTGACAGCTTATACTATACAGTATACACTAGTCACATTCTAGTAGTACTGTATTGTCTTGATAGCGTAAAGTATAAGTGCGCGGAATTTTGGTGTGAGTATCCTAGGTTCGAGTCCTTGGAGTGCCACATGTATTTGTTGATTTCAATAATTGAGTTTAGAAGTGAAGTTGGTTGGTGAAAAAATATAATTTTTATACGGATTTAGTAACCCTGGATATGTTAATGAAAGAAGTGCATCTTCTATGCTAGCAAATATGGTACAAAAATTGTAGAGGGTAGACTAGCCAATTAGTACACAGTAACCCAATTACTATGCAAAATTGATAACAAAACACCCATAACAATTAGTAGAGCTTGATTAATGGGCTATATTTTGTGTCAAAATATACCTTAACTATCGTACATATTGATACTAAATATGGATTGTGTTCTTTTATTTATATATTATTATTTTGCTAAAGCGTTGTTTCCACATAGCAATTTTGATAAGTTGTTTTGTCTTTTGACTATGCTCGTTCAAGTTTTGATTTGTTTATTTTGCAAATTTTACATTATAATATTGTTATTGGGAGGAGATATCAAGTTAGTCTGCCAGATTCATTGGCTAACCAGGCTATAAAATCTTTAAGTGGGATTGGCTTGCCAGTTGCGCACCTTACCACCCAAAAGGGTAAATTTATTAATGTGACTCAATTTTTTGGTTTGTATGTAATTTTCTTAATTTTGCATACTAATTAGACTGTCGTACATAATTTTGCTAGTCTAACCTACAATCTATTTATTATCACAAATCTAGAGATTGTGATCCCTAACCTCTTGTAACCAAGGGACGAATGTATCAAACAGGCTGTAAATTTCCAAACTTTCCTATTTACCGATTCACTTTATACAAATGGTAGATGTATCAGCTTGTTTGTTCAGTGTTTAAGTTATAAGAGGTTAAGTGTCAGAGTTTCCAGATTCGCCACAACAGGCTACATATGTGGTATATACTATAGGTAGCGCCAATAAACTTGACAATAATCTGGACCCCTTAACTTCTTATAACTCAGAATGAATGAAAGCAATCGAGCTGAAATTCCTCCCATTTGGGACGAGTCCACCAGGTAGGTGTGGATATTTACAGTCAGGTTGCTCTAGTCCCTTTTGAGTTACGAAGAGGTCAGGGATCGAAATTATTGTCAAGTTCGTTGGTGCTACCTATACCCGTGTCCAGGCTAAATAACTCCCTATCTGGCTTACCACACATAGAGAAAACCTGGTAGTACTGGTATTTGTTATAAGAAAAACAGGAAAATTATCTCTTAAGTATTTTATTGTTATATTTTGTCTTAATCAATTATTCAACATATTTTTGTGGTTACATTTTTCTTAGTTCATATACTAGTGAATTGGAATTATTTCTGTAAAAATACTGTAGAATATTACAAAATACTATGTACCATACTGTACTTTGTAAATTCAAAGTACAATACTGTACATTAATCTGAGCTTTCTATTAAGTTTATTATTAATGATAACAAAATATATGTATAAATTGTAAATTAATAAAATGTACTTATGACACCGATTATTATTACCATCACTATGACTAAGAGGGTGTATGAGAGCGAGGTGGAGGGACAGAGAGGGAGAGGTGGAAGGATGGAGTGAGGAAGTATATGAACGAAGGCGGTGCTGGTTGGGGGGAGGGGCGTTGACTGACCGGGAACAGAGGTGCATGGGGGCGGTTCGTTCGTGGCCACCCCTTCGGGGATCACGGCGTCAGGCAATAGATAGATAGATAGATAGATAGAGACTTACTTGTCTAATTATACAATATAATATCCAAATATGTCTTATTGCAATTCTATTAATCAACTAGCAGACTATATAAATACTGTATGTTGTTTCATCACAATTCAGCAATTATATATCTTACCAAAATATTATATTTAGATTTAAATACATATTCATAAGAATAACAAAATATATATTTTTAAATGTGAGCGAAAACATTCTCCAACCATATACTGTACACACATACATCTTCTGAACAATTATCTTGAGGGGAGCTGGGGCATTTTTATAGACTCCCTTCTCCCTCATGTTTAGCTCCATTAGTTTTCACATTTTAAGATGTTTGCTCCATTAGTTTGTCAATTTTAAAACCTTTCGGCCCATTTCTTTGTCAATATTAAGACCTACTGTGTTATTTAGGCGTCAACTTTTTTTTCCTGGCGAACGATAGTGAGCCTGTAATTTTAGAAGAACCGGCCTTCGGCCGAGAAATGTTTCTACCGAAAAATGACAAATTAATCTATAAGGGGAATCTAATGGATGTTTCTTTTTAAGTTTGATGGAGGTCTAGGGAGGAAACTAGCTAAAATAATGAATAAATGAATTTTTTACCAAAAAGTGAACCAGCCCCCTTAACCAAAACGGATTACAGTACATTAGTGTAATAATGTACTGTACCCATACTATCAGGAGATATGAGCAAGACTATACCCTGTTCTAAATAGATAGGCCAGAAATCAGAAACCCTAATCTAAATGACTTAAAAAGGGCTAGAACAAATGGGCTATAAATTTCCACACTTATTCCCTGGTAGATCCTTCCCAAATGGTAGAAATAGTAGCCAGATTACTAGTCGTTTGCGAGTTATAAAGGTTAATGTTCAAGAGTTTCGGCCTACTTATTTTGAACAGGGTATAGTAACTGCTCTATAGTCTATTCGCTGCAAGTAGGCGAAAACTCATGACCTCTAACCTCTGTAACTAAAAAACAACTAGAGTAATCGAGCTAACATTTCTACCATTTGGGAAGAGCCAGTTAAGGAATAGATGTGGAAATTTACAGCCAATTTCTCTGGCCCTTTTTTGAGTTACAGAAGTTAGAGTTCATGATTGCTCGCCTACTTGCAGCGAATAGACTATAGTATTCAGCATACTGTACTACTGTATACAACAAATATTGCTTTATTAATACAAAATTGCACCAAAACAAATTAATTATCATTGTTGTGTAATCTTGGTTAACTAAAAATATATTTAATTTACTCACTCAATACTAGATTAATTCAACTGTTACACCAAATCATGAAATAGGAAAACGTGAGTCTGGCCCAGTGCTCAAATGTCTTTTACTAAACAGTGTGGGTGGGTCAAGGCTGAGTTAATGATATTCAATCAAAATTAGAAGGTAAACAGTTTAGTGTCACATTACCAGAAAGAAATATAAACAATACCAAAAAAAAAGTAATCACATTGCTGAGCTGACAAAAGACCAATACATTGCACTGTATAAGATTGCATTTTCATATATGTATTTAGCTATTGCAACTAAAATACCAGTATTTTTAATACCAAATGTAATTTATTTATGGATGGGACTCGTTAGCCTTGGTCGGCAACTCATCTAGGGGAGACAACCTTATACAAATCCGGGTGGATGGGACTCGTCAGCCTTGGTTGGCAACCTGTCTAGGGGAGTAAACCTGATACAAATCCGTACTGCTTACCTAAGGGTAAGGCAGGTTAGTGGATGGATTAGCCGAACACCACTGTAGAAAAATAGTGCTAACGAGATACACAGAGGGCCTCGGAGTCGGACGTATCCTAAATTGAGTGGTCAATCCTGTATGTCCTTCACTAAACTGGCTTGGGTTGTCCCTCTCACAGGGAATAGGTCCGCTTGGGGGCATTCTGTGTATGGCCACCCTCGTAAGGGGAGTAAGGCGTCCGGCAATAGATAGATAGATAGAATTTATTAATTTACTTTCTATTCACAGGCCGTCGTGCGGTTGGTAAAGCACTCTCCTGCAAACCGTGATGTCAAGGTTTCAAGTCTTGAAGGTGCTATCTTGAACGGCACGGCCTAGCAATCTGTGGCAACTGTTCATTGAAGTCCCTGATCATCACGACACCGACCTTAGCCCAGCTATTAACCTCTGAAGTGCGCATGGGGGTAATTGGAAACGTCCCCCTGTGCTGACGTATTTGAGGTGTTTCCGTCACTAAAATATTCATTGTGCCATTAATAGCATTAATACTTATTCATATGCGCCTATTATGGGTTGATTATAAAGGTATTAACCTGAAACAACAATAAAACGAGTGAAAACAGCGTTTGGATGGTCAAAATCGGAGATATAGCCCGCGAGTTGTATAATGTATGGGTGAGGCAAACTGCTTTCCCGCCAATTTCCCCCAAGGCCACTGAGACACAGTCGATCGATACTCTCTCTCTCTCTCTTGCACTCGCTTGCCATCAGTGATGACAACACCCTGCTTGCAACTCGCTAATGTTAGCACGAAAATATACCTCAGAATAAGGGAATAACAGGGAAAATAGGTGATAACTGAAGGAGAGGAGGAGGGGAGGTAGAGGACTGAGATTTTGCATGGCCCAGGGGCCAAAAAAAAAAAAAAAAAAAAAATATAAAAATAAAAAAAAATTCGATGTCAAAAGTTGATTTTTTTTTCTCACTCACTCATAAGAGTCTCCCCGCAGTCCGCCGGGGGAACTCTTAAGAGTCTCCCCGCAGTTCCCGGGTTAAGCAGGGAGTGCATGGCGGTAAAAAAATACATCACAATTACAGTATCCTTAGAATGGTTGAGTAAGAAAAGTTCTGAACTGGAGAAGAGGCTTGCAAAGGCTATAGAGCAGTGGAGAGAGGGAATAAACAGTATGGAGGTCAGTGCAGAACTCCATGGGAAGTGATTGGGGTAAACTGGAGACCGAGTTGAACAGCAAAAATTATTAGTTAGCCTATATGATACTATGAGAAGTAAACCATTGTCTCTAGAGTTATACTGTAAAACTTGCAAAATAAACAAACCAAAACTGGGACGATACAAGATAAACGCGAAAGAACTAATCAAAATCGATATGTGGAAACAGATAACATAAACCCTTACACTTTTTATTAGATGGAATTCAACACTTATGTAATAAGAAGCAGTTTACCAACATTGTGCTTACAGCTTTTTCAGGTTAATGGCATACACTTACTGGGCTGAAAAATGAATAAGTTAATGTTGTGAATAAAGTGCTCCTCCTCAAATGGTGTTCATATTAAGAGTACTTAATGCATGGCAATTTTTACTGATGCTACCTAGTGGAAGTAAGAATAGGTTGACTGTTATATATAAGTTCACATTTCAAAAGTATAAAATAAATTTATCACCCTCCAATGATTCAACTCGAGTGGTATCAACTACTATACTTCAGTAAACATGACAATGGGCTGAAACAAGATAGCTTTGTATCTTGTCCAAGTCAATCAAGTGTAACAACTAAAAATACTTGAATAAGATAGCTTGTCTATCTTACACAACGTAAACAATTGTAACAACTCTAATATACCTCCCAATCTACCAAGATTGGAAGCCGAAGCGTCACATTTTTCCCTTGCCCCTCAACTTTCTCTTCATAATTGCTGAGGGACACAGGGCCCTGGGTTGGGCTTTGGTTTCCCGGGCATTTCCGCACCCTCCTCAGCTCCCCGCCATGGAGTGGCTTCGGTCACCCAGGCTTTATTGTGGTCGGCGGGGAGGGTTCTGTGGGGGCGCTCGGTTGTGGCCTTGGCCTTGCTCGGGGCCTTGGGGCTGTTCGGCCAGGCAGCTTGGGGAACAACTACAACAGCAACAACTCTAATATACTTGATGTATAGATTTTTACATAAGGCGACCATACACTGGACAATTACAATTTCTAGGCACTTTAAGGACAAATATAGAGAAGTAGCTGTCAACTCACATATGCCATCCTTTAAATTATTTTCATATCCTCTACCAAAATACATTTGCGTCTTACTTCAACAAGAGCCTACAGCAAAAACATAACCTAATAACAATTATATACTTAATAGAAATTTAACTTTTCAGTCATTAGTGAATCAAAGATAAATATCCACTGATCATTCACAGACTCTATTAACTCAAATTCTTAACACTATTGCCAGTCTGTATCCTTCTATTCTCATAAAAAATACTTTCTTTTCTATTACACTTGGCTATGGTTCCAAACAAGGCTCTTACCATCATTTGTCTTCTCTAATACTGTACCACTGAGCCAGCTGATTGTTACCTCTCTTTTTCCCTTTTCTTCCCGATGTTTCCTCGTCTCTCTCGGTCCTCTACATTACTGGGCTCGGAGCGATGTTGTCACTACCGACATCCGGCTTTTCAGTTCCACTGTTCGTCTTCTGTCTTGCTTTCTTGTTAAATGCATGTTGCTTCATTCTCCCACTTTTCCACCTCTTGTTACCTTTTAGCAACCAAGCTTCCCACTCCTTGCGATGAAGCATGTACAGACGCATGGTGGCCTGGGCATCTTGAAGCTGCGGACAAGTATTCAAATTAATTTGAGTACTATAATTAAAAAGAAATCCATAACGGAGAACAACAACAACAACAACAACGACCACAAAAAGTCTCAATTACCCTTTGTAGCTTATATAATTTTAGCATTTATTAAAACAAATTCTTATCTCATTGTCAATTATAATACATTACCAGCCATAAATAATATCCTTGCATGTTTAATTTCCAAGGCAAGATGTTACCTCTGAAGTTAGTCAGGTGAGGAACACATATTAGCAGAAAATCTGCTCAAAATGTTCAAAATATATCTACAGTATAGCTTATTTTAAAAGGCTTAAGGCTTAGATACGTGCATGTCCATGAGAGCCTTTGTCACCCAAAGGTGCTACTGGAAACAGGGGGGAATCCCAAACTGCAACACAGCAGTAATGTGAAAACCAGCAGAACCACCTTCAGGGTTACTATTGAAAATGCATTTTTTTACAACCATGCACTCCCTGCTCAACAGTTTGGCTAGGGTGGGTGCCCTAATGTATCAGGGACTTCAGTGAACAGTTGCTACAAATCGCTAGACCAAGCCGTCCACCACAGCACTGGCTGGCCCAAGACTTGAACCCTCGACCTCACGGTTTGCAGGCGAGTGCTCTACCAACCGTGCTACGGCCTGTGGCTAATAAATGCTAGTGGCTAACCAAATAGCCCGGGTAGGTTTGATTGATTTAGACTATTTGGCAGCTTACCATTTTTTTGCAAGCAGATTGTTTGATCATCAAGGTTGGATGCAGGAAAAGCAACCAGTTGGAAAACAAGAAATTATATTCCCATAATAAAATTCAAAAGGTGGCAGGCCAGGTGTGGTCTGTTAGTGAATATATGCAAAATATATGTTGTGATTAGTGGCACTGCTGAGTGGAGTGAGGAACACCTCTACATTATGCAGTTGGGTCTAAGTTCATGATTAGATTGATATCCAGAATTCGAAAATGGATATTAATCGTGATCATGTACTTAGCCTTAAGCTGTGTTGGTGGTGTAATGGTTTAGATGCTTATGTTCTGGGTGTGGTGTCCCGAGTTTGAATCCCGAGAGGATCATATGCTTTCATTAATTTATTCAAGTGCATTGGGGTTTGTAATGGAGGATTAATGTTAAGAACGGGGTGTTCCTTAATATATGTAAGAATGAGGGGGATTACTCTGGTGTCACCATCAAAGGCAGGCTGCCTGTGACGAGTGTCTCCCTCAAAGCCGAAAGAGTGACAGAGAGCCAAATTTCACAACCTCACAACACAACCAGACGACATAGCAATGTCCAGCCAATGCCATGATCAAGACAACAGTAAGTACTGTACTCCATTTTCCCATTAAGTTGATCTTTCTACCTTTAACATTGCTAAGCTATTAACCCAATCAGTGTGGGGATATTTCCGCTATAATAGGGCTCATTCAGGCACTACTGATTGCTTAACCCTTCTGGCCCGGGTGTCATTTTAATATGACACCACGAAATAAGGGCAGGTGCCCGGGTGTCCTTTCAGGAGATAGTAAGCTTTCAAGCCTATTCAGCTTGGTCTGAACGCTGTGCGTCCAACGCATGTAAACAAAGCCGATCGTTGCGTCACCGCACCTCCGAAAACAAGAAGGAGAAGACTCTCTTGTTATTGTATGTCTGTATGTCGTTGTTTCAGTAGTGAAAAGATCGTCATATTGCTAACATCGCCTGAAAATGCTCTTCACTAAAATCGTCATCACAACTGAACCAATTGACTTAAAGAGCTCTACTCAACGCCAGTCTACAGATTGGAAACCGCACTACATTTATAGATGCGTGGGAAATTTCTAGCAGTTAAAATTAACCAAAATACGGTAGCCTAGGCCTAGACGTTTTTCGGCCAGATCGCCCGGATACGACCTCCGTCCTTAGGAGGACCTGCCCGGGCCACGAGGGTTAAGCAAGAGCCTGAATGAAATTAAATTTATTCAGCAAAAATCTAGAAGAAAATAGCTTCAATAGGACAACAGAATGAGCTTCGGGGTTCAACCGCAGCGCTACCACAGACATCGGCAAATATTCGCTAATTATTAGCAATGCCGCACTGCATTTGTCTTTGGCAGCACTGCATAGATCTCACGAGATATGGGGTGAGAGTCTCAGTGCCCCGGCTGACGTACTGGAGAGTGGAGAGGGGCCTGCCGCGCTCCCGCTCACCCAAACTTGTCTCCACAGACTTTAAGGGGCTGTAAATTGCAGTAAATTGCCATGCCGTTCCAGAACGAGTCCCATAATGAAAGGGTTAAGGCCATAAGGCCCTAAATGGGCTGATTCTGGAGGTATGGAGCATAAGAGGACAGCCAAGCAAACTATTCACAAATTAACTCCTTCAGACATATTATGTTCCAATAAGTCCGAGGAGGCGGGAGCCCCGGGATCATTGCCACTGCCCCGCACTACACTCGCAACAACACTGCGGCCGTTAGAATTATCGGAGGTGGATGAGGTTGCCACCAACGGTTTTATCGTAAGGTAACTTATCGGACTTACTGAGCTCCATATGACCTAGTGCGTCATATAACTTATTATAGAGGTATGGAGATAAGTCCATATGATGCGATCGTGTCATATGAGTTTTTGGTTCACTAGTCCATATGACGCGATCGCGTCATATATGTCTGGGGGAGTTAACTTCCTTTGATCATTACCACATGATACAACTTTTCCTTGGTAATATGCTTTCTTTTCATTGTTGATTGTGCTGACTACGGCTCTCCTAGCTAAAATATATGGCAACCATATAGAGTACCTACGTATTATTTTTCGCCATTTACATTCTCTTCTAAGAATTATAACTAGAGGGCTGTACCAGTATGAATCATCTAAGCACTATGATTCCCTTCTCTATTACTGGACAGCGATGATCTAACACTGATGTAAGTGCACTATTGTGTACCTCCACCAGCTCATTTGAAGAAAGATTGGAAGTGTCAATACATCCCAAGTACTGTCCCACTTCACTGCAGGCCAAATTTAGGTCTATATTTGTGTAGTTTCTAAATCTGATTACATTTTCATATATAGGAGGAAATCAAATCCGAAAGTAATCAAAGCATGATTAAAGGTAATAGTCAGCAATTTCAACCTCAACATCCAGAACACTATTACAACCCACAGAAAAGAAAACCAAGTCACGGGTGTGTCCTGAAATAGGAGTTGGGTGGGACATATGATTTACAAAATTATTCTGATCAGTTAATTCAAGGAGCTCAGAGGAAAATGGTTTCAGGTGAGGATTGTCCATCCAGTAATTAAAATCTCCTCTTAACAAGTCTTCAGGTTTTAGCAGAACATTCCTCAAGAAACTGCCCAAACTCATCCATATAGCCCTGGTCTGTACCCCGATGGCCAGGCCTGTAAACAACTGCCATTCTTAGGGTTTGTTGGTGAAGTTATATTTCCACTTCCAGTAGTTCGTAATTAAGAGTGAGTGGGCTAATGGCACAAACAAGTTGCGGAAGTACAAGAACAGTGGATAGAAATTAAGCATGCAGCAAAAAACTTTGAGACATGATCTACATTGTAAAATGCTAACTGAATAAATATTATTATTATTATTATTATTATTATTATTATTATTATTATTATAACCAAACATATTACTAAAACTCAGCAAAGCAGCCAACACCACACACCTTGTTGTTGTTGATGATTTATTTATTTTATACTAGCCCTCTGGGCCTAAGCCCTCATAGGGCTAGTTTTCGGCGGGGAGTTAGTAAGTCAAATCATATAGGTCACCACACACCTATAACGTATCGTTAAGAAGTCTAGCCATCCACATGCATCAAGGACACTATGGATTTACTTTTAATCAGATTACAAATACGTTTTTCTTTACTAGCTACCGCTAGACAATTTCATTCAACTCCCCCTCAACTCCATCCTTTCTCACTCTCGGTCTGCCTCCTCCTCTCTGCCCTTCAACCTCACTCTCGTATACTTCCTCAGTCATTCTTTCACTCCCCATACGTTCCACATGACCGAACCATCTCAAGGTGTTCCTTTTCACACTCTCCAGTACATCCACAACCACACCACAATGCTCTCGTACTTCCTGATTCGTCTGTCTATTTCCCCATGTAACTCCACACGTACTTCTCAGGTACCGTAACACATTTCCACCTCTCTCACTCTTGATTTATATCTCTCCAAAAACGTCCATGCTTCACTCCCATACGCCAATATCGGGATTAACACACTATCATGCAACTACCTTTTCACCGCTTTCAGCGTTCCTACAACCCTTTTCCCCTGTTGTACCCTCTCCCGCACTTCATCCTCCATTTCTCCATATTTACTGATCAGAGAAAAGATGTACGTGGTCCTCTATGTGAAAACCAAGCCTCTCACAACGAGCCCTTAGTGCCCCAATGTTTCATCATGGGAATATCACATTCCCAGCCTCTCCTATCACTCAGGTTTCTCTGGGAATCATAGTGTAGTGTAGTGTAGTGGATATTGGACAACATACCTTATGTAAGTATTGGTAGTTATATCAACTAAATTGAGAATACAACTCGCAATTACCCTATGTATGCCATACCGTATGTAAGTATTGGTAGTTATATCAACTAAATTGAGAATACAACTCGCAATTACCCATGTATGCCATACCTTATGTAAGTATTTGTAGTTATATCAACTAAATTGAGAATACAACTCGCAATTACCCTATGTATGCCATTCATAAAACATGGAAAAATAAAAACAACTTGATTTTGTCAACATTTTGGATGTTGTGAAAGAAATCGGAAGCAAGGAGAAGAGACATACATAGGCCATATACTGTAAGTATTGGAAGACTTATATAGTGATAGGACAGCAAAGCTAAAAGAATTAAGAAAAATTAGAAATACCAATTGTGAAGAGGTTAAAGCAGGGGGACACAATTTTCACCAAAACTATTCACTGCATCTGTGGAAGACATGGTTTGGTTTTTAGAATGAGTTGTCCTCACTTGTTTCTGATCATCCTTTGAATATTCTTTGTTTGTTTCAGAAGTAGATATGTCTAAATAATTTTGTTTTGTTTCCTGGAATATACACAATATTTGTTCAAGATTATTGACAAACTTTTGAATCCGGGTGTACGTATACTGTACTAAAGTAGATACAGGTCTCCCTCGATTTACGATTGGGTTACGTTCCTGAAAACCTGATCTTAAATAGAAAAAATCATATAGCAAACCCTAAAATTAATGGGGTAAATTGGGATGCATTCTGGGACCAACCAAACCACAAACCCAAACACCTAAAAACCAATGATAATATCGTAAATTGGGGTTATTGGATAGTGAGGGAGGCCTGTACTGCTAAGCTAATTATTAGTCCCGAGTACTGACACGGTTTATGTCAACTACATTAATATATATCTTTCGATGTTATTGAAGAGGCTCGTTTCATGCACAGAAATATATATATAATATTATTATCTAATATATTTATTTCACTCCCAACACCAAGTATCTCCCAATGAAATTAATGAAAGCATGTGATCCTACCGGGGGAAATGTCAAGCAATAGTGAATTACTGTATAGTTAATATTTCATAATGGTGCGATCTAGCAATCTGTGGCAACTATGCACTGAAGTCCCTGATCATCAGGGCACCCACCCTAGCCCAGCTCTTGAGCAGGGAGTGCATGGTGGAAAAAAACGCATCATCATACTGTACAGTGGCTATCAATATGCAAAGCGCATTGGTGTGTGCCTTTTTTGCATTTTAAATTGCATTAAACTATTACAATTATCAATCATATCCTTTATTGCATTCAAGCTATTACTGTAATTATCAATAACATCCAATATTTTGATTCATACACTTTACACTAAGTGTGAGTGTGTCTTAATTTACATCCACATTAAACTTAATATTGCCTATCAGTACTCTTGGCCATGGACTTCTGGAAGGAACAATTAATATAAACTTGATTAACTTTGACCTTATTCATTTGTATACCTGCATTTGTAAATGTGTTACATATCATAATGCTCAAAAACATGATCTTCAACTACAATGAACGAACACTATATTTAGGTCATCTACTTGTAGCCATAAAATAATAGAAATCCACAGGTACGATATAAGTAACAGAATTACGGTACAATATTTTAATATTTTTTACCAGTTCAGTCCGGTTCATTAGGCATGGTTCGAAATTCTTAAGTACAGTAGTTTGAATTCTATCAATATATCTATTACCAGACACCCTAATCCAAGATGGGGTGGCCAAGAACAAACGTCTTCCAGGCCGTCCTGTTCCCCGACAACACTCGTCCCTCCTACAAGCCCATCACCCTCTTTCCTATATATATCTCCACTCCATCCCTCCACCTCATTCTCAATCTAACCTCTTCCACCTTACTCGCATACACCCTCTTTGCCATCCGCACGCTCTCCATTCGCTCCATGTGCCCATACCACCTCCATACATTCCACCCGACATTCTTCACAACATCCACCTCAGCACCACACCTTTCACATACTTCCTGGTTCGTCAGTCTGTCCTTCCACGTGACTTCACAAGCTCCTCTTAGTAACTTATGTCAACTACTCTCACTCTCGACTTATTACCCTCTAGCAACGTCTATGTTTCACTTCCATATGTCAATGTGGGGAATACAACACTATTATGCAATGACCTCTTTACTTCCATACTAAACTCTCTATTCTTTATCACCTTCCTCAATGTGCCTACAACCCTCCTGCACTGTCCTGTATCTTACTCTCCAAACTTCCATCTTTACTCAACACACTCCAGTGACTCCCTAGATCCTACAAGTATCTCACATTCTCCACCTCCTGACCATTCAGCCATTCTCAGTTGGTTATCTCATTTCTCTCAAAGATCATAAATTTGCTCTTATACACATTCACTTTTAAACTACGCTTCTCACACACCGTTCCGAACCCACTTACTAAACCTTGCAGCGCCCACTCATCATCGCTAACAGCAAGGTATCATCCGCAAATAACAGCACAGGAAACTTCCCTCTCTTATCAATGTTACTCCAGTATCCACTGCTCTCTCTTGAACCTCTTTAACAGCTCCATCCATGAATAAATTGAACAACCATGGAGACATGACACACCCCTGCTTCAAACCAATTTTCAAATCAAAGAGCTCGCTCTCCACGTGCAGTGCTACCTTCACACCCTCATATATACAGTACTTTGTACTGCTTTCAGCAACTTGCCACCTACTCCATATATCTTTAACCCTTATTTAGCGGCGAGCAACATAAGTCGAGTTAAATAAAGCTGGACTATGTGGCGGCGCTCGACATAACTCGAGTGGCAATTTCAGCACGTAATGTGGCTGAGAGAGAGAGACAAGTGGTGGCAGGAGACTAGCGAGCGTATGACTGCTCCAGACCACCGCGGCGAACCTACTGACACAAATCTCAGCTCCCTCCTCCCTCTCTCACTCGCTACATACTCAATTATGTACTGAAAGTACCGAATTACCTGCTTTTTGCACTCGCGTTGCACGGTTATTGCAAGAAAACTATCCATCATACAAGGATCGTTATGGTGTCATTCGAAAGCTCTGTTTATGCCCTTTCAGGGATAGGTACTTGTTTTACGTTCTGGGTCTTATTTAGGCATGAAAATGATCACGTAAACAGCCCTATTTTGGCTAAAAACACCCCGCTGTGCGGTACACATAAATAAACCGCATAGGCCGCTCGTAAGGTGTTAAGACCTTTCACATTCCTTGTCTCTCAACTCTGTCACTGGCCTTTTCTAGATCCATGAAAGTTGCATATATCTTTTTACCCTTCACCATATACAGTACTTCTCTACTATACATTTCGGAAAGATCTGGTCCACACACCCTCTTCCTCTCCTGAAGCCACCTTGTTCCGCGCTTACCAATCCCTCAGTCACTCCTCTCACTGTCTATTAATATCCTACCATACACCTTTCCTACTATGCTAAGGAGCCATATTCCTCTGTCCCTTCCACACACTCCCCTTTCTCCTTTCCATCTGTACAAGGGGACTATTATACATGAATTCCAATCATTTGGCACTCTTCCTCCTTCCCATGGTAGTCTGCATATCTTCCATATCCACTCAATCACAATTTCTCCTCCATACTTTAGCATCACCCCACACACTCCATCTGTCTTATGTTTTCCCAAACTTAACCTTCTTCAGCTCCTTTACCACTTCCGCCCTTCTTATCTCCTCCCCTCCCCTTTTCTTCCTGCCATTCTCCACCCACTTATTCTCGCACTATGCTCACTTTCTGTATTTAGTAGTTCGCTGAAATGTTCCCTCCACCTGTGCTATCTTCCTCTTGCCTACCATCATTACTCTATTCTTTTCCTTCACACCACTACTAGGCCTACTTTCTTTTCCACCTTCTCTCACATTCTTCACCTCCTTCCAAAAGTTTCCTGCTCTCATTTCACTATTCACTCAGACTCCTTCCAAACTCTTCTTCCACTCTTTGTTTACTCACTCTCACTACTCTTAATTTTTCTACATACAGCTCTCTCTTCACCTTTTCTGTTTCCTCAATACCTCTGCTCCCCAGCCATTCCTTATACCCTTATCTTCTTAGTTTCCACCGCTTGTCTACCCTCCTCAATCCACCATGCTGTTCCCTTCACTCCCCTATTCTTCTTCCTAACCTCCCACACTGACTCACATGATACACTTATTTCATCCTTAAACACCCTGCACACTTCTTCCACTTCCTTCAGCTGTTCCAAGTTGTCTCCCCAACCTATCCTCCAGCTCCCTCCTGAAATCTTGCTCTTCCTCCTTCTTCTGCATTACTTCTACTTTTCTCGCGGTACTTCCCGTCTCCTGTCTTCTTCCCCTCCTATTCATCCATTTATGCTATACCCTAATTCTCGCTTGAACTAAAAAGTGGTCCAACAGACCTGCCCCCACTCCTCTAAATGCTCTCGCGTCTATTACTAACCTAATTTTTTTCATCTACACACACATAATTATCATTGCTTGTTTCTCAACTACTTCCTCTTCCCTCCTCCTTTCTACCTTCCATGTGTGCTAGAATAATTTTTTTTTTTTTTTTTTTTTTTTTTTTTAAGAGACAATGAACGGAGGAAGGAAAAACACAGATAAAACAAAAAGGTCCATGTGCCTAAAGGCATCCTCCATTCATAAAATGTTTGTAACAACTGGATTTAAACATTTGTAGATTGTAAGTTTGTGGAAAGCAATTCGAGGGAAGTGAATTCCAAAGAGTAGTAGCTCTGGGGATAAATGAATTCTGATAAGCAGAAGCTCTCAGCTGCCCTAGTTCTACGGGGAAAGATGTGGAGAGGCGGCACAATTGAAGCAAGTTCCTCGGAACAATTGCTGTGAAAATATCTGTAGAATAATGCAAGGGATGCAACGTTTCTTCGTATGGATAATGTAGGAAGGTCCTGTGTGATTGCAGGGTTATTGATTAATCTAATAGCTTTATTTTGAATTTTGTCCAACTGCCTCAATGCAACCACTCCACTTCCACCCCACAGAGGTGAACAGTAATCCATCTGAGAACGCACATGACTTTTATATATCACAGCCAACTGCTCGCCAGTGAAGAATTCTCGAACTCTGTACAGGAGTCCCAGTTTTTTAGAGGCATTCTTAGCAATGCTTCTAACATAATGTGTCCAGCTCAAGTTAGTAGTTAATATTACACCGAGAATGTCAATACTTGGGGAAGTGGGAATATTTACATCATTAAAAAATATATGGGAGTCAGTGAGATTCTGTCGGTTAGAAAATTGAATGTATTTGGTTTTCTGTGCATTAAAGGAAACTAGATTCTTTTGTCCCCATCCATCAATTCTAGAAAGGTCCTGGTTCAGAGAAATTGCAGTGTTTATTTTTGAATTTATAAGATCGGGTTGGGTGAAAGAATTGGTAAATGTGAAGGAACTGTGGAGTGTTGAGTCATCTGCGTAGGAATGTATTGGATTATGAGTGGTAGATATAAGATCATTGATATGAATGAGGAACAGAATTGGGGCCAAAACTGATCCCTGGGGAACACCAGCATTTATTGAGTGAAATTGAGAATAAAGGCCATCTACCATTACACGTATTTTTCTGTTATGAAGATAAGAAGAAATTAGTGGAACTAATGATGCAAGGCCGTAGTGTGACATCTTCGACAATAAGGATTGATGCCAGACTCTATCAAATGCCTTTGATATATCCAGTGCTATTGTATGTGTTTCACCATGTTGGTCTGTAGCTTGGTTGATTTGATGCGTAAGAAGGCAAAGCATGTCTGCAGTTGATCGACATCGTCTAAAACCATATTGCCTATCACTGATTAATTTATTATTCTCAAGATGCTTAATTATGTGATTATTTAATATAATTTCAAAGACTTTACCAAGAGTGGAAGTTGTTGTTGTTGTTGTTGTTCCCTAAGCTGCCTGGCCGAACAGCCCCGAGTCCCTGAGAAAGGCCATGGCCATGATCGGGCTTTCCCACAGAGCTCTCATTGAGTGTAGATTGTGTTGTTGGCGTAAGTGGTTGTGTGAAATGCAGTCTTCTATGATGTGTTTAATGGTATGGGGTGCTGTGTTACATCCCGGGCAGGCGTCGACAACGGAGTCATCCAGTCTCTTCTGATAGCTCAGGAGAGCTGGATGGTGTCCGCATCTCAGCCTGGCCAGGTGGACTCTGTCCTCGCGAGGAAGGGAGGATTCGGAAGGATGGATTTCGGGAGGTCGTGCATGCAGCTGCGTGTTGTCTGTGAGTGAGTGGATGGATCGGTGAGAGATATGAGTATGGATGTGCTTCTGGAAGTTGGTTCGGGGTGGGCAGGGAGGGAGAGAGGACAATAATTGTGTGTGATACCGTGTGCTGGGTGTTGTTTTGATATTTCTTGGTGTCTGTGGGTGTGTTGCCATGTAGTTTAGTGGGTGGTCTTGGTTCGTGGAGGCTGCTGCCAGGAATTGAGTGCCTCTCATGTCCAGATGGTCTTTGACTTTGAGGATTTTGGTTTCTTGATGTAGGTGATCTGTGGGTGCAGTAGCTGTGCAGCCTGTAATGATCTTCAGGGCTTTGTTTTGAATAGTCTGTAAGGTCTTATGATGTGTTTTCAGCTAGGTTAGAAGCCCAGGCTGGGCTTGCGTATTCCATCACTGATCTTATGTATTGTTTATATACTGTGGTGGTAGTTTCTTTGTTGTGTCCAAATTTTGTGTGAGCAAGTGACCTGAGGGCGTTAAGTCTGGGTGTCAGTTTCTTTTTAATGTTTGTGGTGTGCTGTTTGAATGTCATATGAGTATCATATGTTACTCCTAGGATTTTGGGTGTGTGTGTATGTGTTAGGGGTGTGTTGTTTATGGTGAGTTGAGGGATGTATTCGTGTTCTCCTGTCCAACTTGTGAGCAGGGTTGCGGTGGATTTGGCTGGGGCTAGATTAAGTCTGTTTGTAGTGCACCAGCCATGTAGTGTGTTGAGATAGGGTTGAAGGAGATCTGTTGCTCTTTTTGGGTTATGGTGTGTGCATGTGAGTGTTATGTCATCTGCATAGGAGGCTAAGTTTATTTGGGGTGTATTGGGTGTAGTTATATCGTGCATGTACAGATTGAAGAGTGCGGGCGATAGGACGGATCCTTGTGGGACTCCGTTTGGAAAGTTTCTGATTTTAGATGACTGACCGGCAAAAGATACGTGTGCACATCTGCCTGCTAGGAAGTTGGCCAGCCACCGTTTTGTGTTGTTGTGCATGTTTGTGTTGTAGATTTTGTTTGTTAGGTTGTGGCGGGGGA
The DNA here is from genome assembly GCA_032716605.1 of Paralithodes platypus. NCBI lineage: Eukaryota > Metazoa > Arthropoda > Malacostraca > Decapoda > Lithodidae > Paralithodes > Paralithodes platypus. The sequence continues at coordinate 10,996,875 of CM064543.1, forward strand.
TGGCATCGAAGGCTTTACTAATGTCGAGTGTGGCTAATAGTGATCTGTGTGGTGGTCTAGCTGAATTGATGCCGTCGAAAGCTCTTTGTGTAAGGTCTGTGAGAAGAGTGTTTGTGGAGTGCAGTGGCCTAAAGCCATGTTGTGTTGGAGCTAGGGGTAGGTCAGGTGTAATTAGTTGTAATACTAGGCGTTCCATGACTTTGGAGGGGGAGCAAAGGAGTGTGATGGGGCGGTGCGAGGAGGGTAGCGTGGGGTCTTTGTTGGGTTTGGGGAATGTGATGATGATACCATGCTTCCAAATGTCTGGTATTGTGTTGTGTGAATAGCTGTAGTTTGATATGTTAGTGAGTGCTTGTATGCCTTGTGGTCCCAGGTGTCTGAGGTGTATGTTGCTTATGTTGTCTAGGCCACAGGCGGGTGAGTGCTTGAGATTGTTGATGATATGCTTTGTCTGGTGATTGGTGAAGGGTGTATAGTCAGGGTCTGTGGGGAATTGTCTCTTACGTCGGATGACACGTCGGTCGTCTTTGTGAGGTTTTAGGTGGCTGACATGTGAAAAGTGATTGATGAGAGTGTTTGCTTGTTGTTTACATGAAGGAGTAGAGTCTGTTGTTGTGGTTGCAGCATGTGATTGTGTTGTGTTGCTGTTGGAAAGTGTGATGCTGTTTAGTGTTTTGTATAGTTTTTTGGGGTTTGTTTTGTGATCAAGTGTTTGTAGGAAGTTATTCCAATTTAGTTTTTGTTGTTCTTGTATTTTGTTGTTTAGTTTGGGTGTTGAGTGCTTGAATTTGTTGTGTGATGTCTTGTGTGTGGGGTGCTGGGAGTGTTTCAGTATGTCGCGTTGTCTGATGAGGTTTTGAATTTCTGGTGTGAAGTTGGGTTGTGTCTTTTTCTGTTACCTCTTGGAATGTGTTTCTTGTCAGCGTTTTGGATAGTTTTATTGAGTATGTGTACAGCATTGTTGATGTTAGTGATGGGTGTACTGTTTAGAGTTGTGAAGTGTTGTTCTGTCTCATTTGTGAATGCTTCCCAGTTAGCTCTTTTATAATTGGTGTATGTGTGTTTGTGGCTAGCTGGGGTGAGTCTGGTTTTGGTGGTGATAATGATCGGGAGGTGGTCAGAGCCTAAGGTTCTGACCACCCTCCAGGATGTTGTGGGGGCAAGTTCTGGGGAGCAAAAGGTGATGTCTGGAGATGATGGGTTATAGAGGGCTTGGTGAGGAATATGGGTATGTTGATGGATGTCGTTAAGGATGATGAGGTTATCGGTTTGGTTTTGTAGTACCAGCCCTCTGTCTGTGTCGGGGTTGTCGACAAACCAGGCCGACGTCTTGGCGTTGAAGTCACAACCCAGGATGATGTGTGGGGTGTGTGGGGTGTTTGTGATGTGTTGTAAGTGTGGTCTGTATTCATTTGGTACTGTAGGGGATGTTTGGGGAGGGATGTATGTGTTTATGATGGTTATGTTGGAGTTGTTGCCAGTGCGTATTTTAATTGACTGTATTTCTGTTGTGTTATCATTTGGGGGGAGGAGTGATTTGGTTTGTACACTGGTTACTATGTATGATATTTCTTTGTGTACCAGGGTGGAAGTTATAGCTATTGGTCTGTAGTTTGATGGATCTGAAGAGGCACCTTTTTTAGGAACTGGATGGATGTTTGCGATAAACATCCCTCTTCCCGCACAGAAGTCCAGCATTGCACTCCAATTATCATCCATTCTCACTGGCACCCACCACTGTCTAACCAGCCCATCCACCTTTTCACTCCCTACCTTATTATTCATATCTCCAATCATCATAACTCTTTTACATCAAACTTCTCCATCCACTCTTCCACCTTCTCCCAGAACTCTGCTTTCATTCTTGCATTTTATCTTCAGTCGGTGCATACAGACACACAATCGCCTACATCTGTATCCCTACTTTCAGTCCTACCCATACAATCCTAGACCCAACTGTTCCATACTCTTTTATCTTCTCCTTCCAACCCTTTCTGATTACCAGGTGTGTACCTTCTTTGGCTCTTTCATTCTCATGCACTTCAGCACATATACCCACACCATACTCCCACACATGTACCCTTCCATTTAGTCTCAGTCAGTCCACATATATCTACTTCTGCATCCTCTAACACCTTCACAACTTTCCTCACTTTTGAATTACAAAATATGTTTTGTACCGTAAAGCACTTCCGCCCTTGCTCTCAGTACTAAATTTTTAGTACCATTACTCAGTGAAGATAACCTCATCCATCTGATCATTCATATTTCTGTGCATATTACATTATACAAATATTCTAATAAAATAAGGCAAAAGATCAATACAAATAATAATGGAACGCATATTTACACCAACTAAAATATTATTAGAGTGGTTTGTTTGTTGTACCTTACCTAACTAAGTTAATAAGTAAATGCAGGAGAAATTAATAGTCATAAGAAATATATAATAATTAATTAATAACAGAGAAGGAAGTGGAGGAGGAACAAGAGAGGCAGTAATATAAACAACAATTGACCACTTGCGAGTTTTGGTCTATACGGAAGTTGGAGCTGTGAGTTGACCATCAATATTTAGCAGAATTATCAGGTAAAATACGGTCATAATACATATATAAATACATAAAACTAAACTAACCATACTTTTTATCCATCAGAAACCCACATTATTATTGCATTTCTCTTTAACCCTCTCCGACATATGACACGATTTTGAGCCTATTAGGGATACTGTACTTTAAAGCCTTTGTTACCATCAGGGGTATTTAGAAACCTTTAGTTTAGTTAGGCCTACTTCAACCTCTGCAGTTGTCTTTGAGTTAGCTGTGGGCAGAAAACTAATTGTGGAGAGGTATTTATAAGAGTGAGAGAACTCTATTTCTTATTGCTAATCTGGCAACCTCTGCATCATATGAGTCTGAAGAGGTTAATATCGATGCTCACGGCTCCAACTTCCTTATAGCCTGAAAATCGCAAGTGGTCAATTAAAATTATATTTGTTGCAGCTTACCGAACTGTGCTCCCCCTCCTGGATCTGCACCTTCAATATTCGATCCGTCAGCTTCTTCAGGCCCGGCGTCTTGTTGTCAAACATCTTGCGGAACGGTCCATATCTGTGGCACCAGAGAGTAATTTGTATTTTGTTTTTGCGTGTTCATTGTTTTATGTTGTGTGGTCCCTATTCTGGCTCTGTCTTGAGTCAGCCCCCCCCCCCCCCCCCCCCCCCAAAAAAAAAGGAAAAGGAAAAGTGGGGATTGGCCCTGAATATATAGATAGCTAGATAGAATAGGTAACACCCTGTTCTTAACATTAATCATCAATTACAAACCCCAATGCACTTGAATAAACTAATGAAAGCATATGGTCCTCCTGGGATTCAAACTCGGGACACCACACCCAGATCATAAGCATCTAAACCATTACACCACCAACACAGTTACAGCATCATTAAAATATATCCTGGCTACCCTTCCTACCCCTCCCCTACATTATTAACTTGCACCAACCCCATCATAATATTGTAACCTTTCCTTCCCTCCTCTCCTCCCTACCTCATTCACCCCAAATACACACAGCTGTTTCCTGATGAATCCACCTTCCTCTTTAATTTCTTCATAATCAAACCTTATTCTCCCTTCCTTCTGTATTATTCCTTATATATATATGGTGGTGGGCTGGATCTATCAGAGTGAGGGTTGGTGTCCTCTACTTCCCATAGCTAGTTCTGACTTTACCTTTTTCATCATTTTATGTATATCTTTCTTCCTGAGAGTGGTAAAGGCAGTGGGGCCATAATGGTGTACCCCATGGTTCCCTATTATCTTACTCTCACAGCCCACTGGCACAAGTCGGCCTTTCTCTCTGGCGTAGGGATGCAGCGACCCCACCGCCCGCCACTTCGGTGGTGCAGTTAGCCTCTGTAGCAGTTACGGTGATTTCTTGTTACTGCCTTATTGTAGCACGGTTAAGGCTGGTGTGGTGCAATTTTCGCCACGTGCAGGTGCTTCAGGGGGACTTTGTTGAGTTTTGCTGAGACACTGTTAGCGCTATACTGTACCAACATCAGCCACCGTGATAACATGATAGGGCGTTGTTGTGGTAAGACTTTGTTGTACTGTGCTGCAGTCAAGACTGTAACCACCGTGCTATGATTGCTGTGCACTGTGTGCAGTACTGTGATTGTACCATGGAAGCCACATTCACTGTTGACGGTTGCGGTCTTTAAACCTGTATGTATGTATGTACCTTCCATTTTCCTCCTCCCTCTCCTATTTTTCTTCCCTCCCTACATTCATTCTATCTCCCTCCTTCCTTACCTCCTCTACTTTTCTAACTTGTGCCAACCCCATTATAATACCCTTCTCTCCCTCACTCAGTAAAAAGTAACACACACAGCTGTCTCTTAATGAATCAGAGGCATTGTCAGAATACTCAATTGACTCAAGGGCCTTCTCAACAGCCTCTGGAAGACTCAAAATGCAGAGGTGAGGGGTTTGTGAAAAAGCAAGATCTGACATATTGTGTCACTGGCGCAGAAAAATACAGTAGTGACTTAACTGCAGGGCGCTGTTGGAATGTTCCTCACAAGGTCTCCAGAGTGATGGGAGGTGGGTTGCCAACAAGTTTATACTTGCCACACACCCTAAGGAACCACGTGTACAAATTTGAGTCTCCTACGAGCCTTTTGACGTGCATAAATAAGGGAGAGGATAGCCGACTAGAGGGGTTCGATGCTAGGCCTATGGGTAACCATAATAGGCGACAAGAGGGGTTGGTCTCTGGGGCTTACTCTCTACCACATTGACCTAAAGGTTCTGTTTCTCACACACACCAACTAACATATTTACCTGGTACCAAACACTGCAACTCCCACTCACCGGAACTGTATCATTAACAAACAGTAGCACAGGCAACTTCCACACACTCCATTCTCATAACAGAGATTCTCTCCACCATCCACTATTCTTCCTCGTCTTTCTGTCATGCCTCCATCCATATACAGTATATACATACATGAAATACATAACATTTTAAGACTGAGTGTTCCACACACACGTGCAGTTTCAGTCTCTTGTCCTAATGGCTGCATTCCAGGCAACCCTGTTAAGGGCTGCTTCACTTGTCAAGTTCTTGGATTTGAGATCGGCACTTATAGTCCGATCCCAGGTCTTCCTCGGTCCACCCCTTGGTGCAGCTCCCTCCACAATCACAGACCTGCATTTTTTCACCCAATTTTGTTCATCCATTCTCTCCGCATGTCCATACCATCCCAGTCTACTTGTACGCATCACCTCGCTAATACTCTTTATACCTAAACGTCTCCTCAGCTCAACATTTGTTATTCTATCCTGTAGCCTGGCCCCACACATCCATCTCACCATTCTCATCTCATTACGTTCCATTCTGTTGACATCCTCTATTTTAACAGCCCATGTTTTTGAGGCATACGTCATTGCACTTCTAACACATGAGGCATACACCTTTCCCTTCGGGGGGAGAGGCATTCTTTTCATGGTCAGGATTGGCAGCAGTTCTCTGAACTTCCCCCAGCCACATCTAATTCCAGCCTCGGCCCCACCACCGGCAGAGCTGGTATCTCCTAGGTAACAAAACTTGTTCACCAGCTCCAATGACTCATTTCCAAAATTCACAGCCACAGGATCATCACTTAACACAAGCTCGCCTTTGCACACTACGCACTCAAATTTCTCTATTTCTGACTTATCCTTCGGCAGGGGTCCCTTTATTCTACTACAGCGCTTATTCCCATGGTACACCCAGCGTCGACAGATGCTACATTGAATCGCGTTAACGCCCACACCCTTTCCACACACTGCACATGGGTATGCACCGCTCTTTTCCACATTGCCTGGTCTCCATCTACAATGCATAACCTTGGTTTTGTTAATATTGACTCTTAAACCCTTGCTCGCCATGCCCTCTCTCCATTCTCTGAATTTGGCCTCAGCATCTTGCATACTGTCAGCTATTAGGACTAAATCGTCTGCATAAAACAGTTCCAACGGGAGTCCACCTCTAAAACCTCTAGACAGTGCCTCCAAGACCATAATAAAGAGGGGGCTTAACACTGAACCCTGATGGACTCCAACACGGACTGCGAACTCATCACTCAGTACACCCTTCACGAATCCTCATACATCTTCATTATCACACGCACCAGCCACTCTTCCACACCAAGTTTCCTCATAGCCCACTGCACAACATCTCTAGGCACCCTATCAAAGGCCTTCTCCAGGTCTACAAACACAAAGTAAAGATCCCTGCCTTTTAGTAAGTATTTTTCCTGTATCTGCCTGACTATGAAGATAACATCGTTGTACCCCGTCCTGGCATAAAACCAAATTGCATATCATCAATGGAGATGCTTTGCCTGATCAAACCCTCAAAGACTCTCACAGACCTTCATGATTTGGTCAAGCATTTTCAGGCCCCTATAATTTCCTCTATCTAGCGCATCCCCTTTTCCTTTGTATATATTTACTATTACACTTTTGAGCCAATCCTCTGGGATTTTCTCATCTTTAATAATGGTATTTATCAATTGAGTGACTAAGTTGACACCAGTCTCCCCTGAGGCTTTTATCATCTCAGCGACAATGTCAGAGCACCCTGGAGCTTTGCCGTCCTTCATTTTATTGATTTATTGATTGCTATCAAAGGAGGGGGTCCAGATATTGGTTTTTCAATACTAAGCTGTTCCTTATCCCATTCAAACTCTACATTTAGCAATCGTTCATAGTGTGCCTTCCATGCTTCTCTGATTTCATTTTCTGCATACACAATCTTCCCATTATCGTTTCTAACACACTGTTCACCTATAATATCCCTACTGTCATTTTTAACTCGCCTAGCTAGGTTGAAAATCCGATTGTGATTGTCAGTGTTACACACTTGTTCGAGGACCAAGTCCTTAATGCCTTTTTTAGCATTGTAAATAACTCTTTTGGCAGTTCGTTTAGCTGCCTGGTATTCCTCCTTGCTGCCTCCCTTCTTCCATACTTTGAAGCATTTCCTTTTCTCTTTCACAGCATGTTCTACCTCATCGTTCCACCACCAGGAGGTCTTATTCCTGGGGTGACCCTTTGTTTTCCCACAGACTTTGTCAGTGGCAGCGATAAGGCTATGCTTAAGAAAGTTCCATTGACTATTTACATCGTTAGGCCTAGTTTCCTTATATCTATTCATTTCCTCCAGTTCACTATGAAACCTATCCCTAACTTCCTTGTTCTTCAGCAGCCACACTTTCCTTTTGGGTATGTATACCTTCTTGCGCTTAGGATCTCTGTATAAGGTCATGTCGCACACAAGTAGCTTATGCTGGGGGGAAACATTCTTCGCTCGGGATTACCTTTACATCTCGAACCAGTTTCCAGTCTTTCCTGTTAACTAAGAAGTAATCTATCTGGCTACTGGAGACCCCAGAGTTATATGTGATCAGATGGCTCTGTCTTTTCTTGAACTTCGTGTTACACACAACCATGTTGAGTGCAACGCAGGACTCCAGTATATATTCGCCTTCCAGATTCCTCCTTCCGTAACCATATCCTCCATGTACCCCCTCGTATCCATCTGCAGATGCTCCCACGTGACCATTCAGGTCCCCCCCCCCTTACCTTTTGATACCTTTTGATGTGTTCGCCACTCTTCTAGCGGCACCAAGGAGCGCGACGCCCCTCGTTGTTATATACAGTAAAAGTCCGTTAATCCGACAACCGATGATTCGAATCTCCCAATAGTCCGAATTTTTCAATTTGAGGCCAAATCCGAATTCACCCGATGGTCCGAATTTCAAGAAGTCCCAAAGTCCCCTTTTTGAGGCATTAGGCCACTCAAATGACACATAATGGAGCACACACATATCATATGTTCATGAATTCACTTTAAAAGTTTACCATTGTCATTGTAGCCTATTATCTACTTCAAAACATTCAGATTAATGGTCAAAGGAAGCTACTGATATAATCGTAAACACCTTCGTCTTCTTCTTCTTCCACATCGTCTGCTAGAGAGTTTGTTTTGCTCTTGAACGCATCCTTGGGACGCTCCGATGCGCTACTGGCTTGCACCGCATTTTCTGCAAGCGTATTCAGTCTTGAGCTTGAAAACGCACCTTTGGACGTATTAGTCTTGAGCTTGAAAACGCACCTTTGGATGTTCCGATACGCTACTATTTATAGTTCAGTGATCGGAGCATCCCAAGGGTGCTTTCAAGACAACAAGACAAGGGTGCTTTCAATACAATATAATATTAAAATGTAAAACTTGCAAACTAAACAAACCAAAATTGGGACAAGGACAATATAAAGTCAAATTAAATTATCAAAATCGCTATGTGGAAACAACGCTTACTAAAATGAAAATTATTAAATAAAAGAACACAATCCACCACATAGGGTGTACATCACTACATGAGCAAGTTAATCTGTTTCCCAAGCAAACCAATCGCACATATAACAACGCACTATCGTCACGTTAAAGGAAGTAGTCAAGTTTGGGAAGTCCGGGACGTTCTGGCAAATTTTACTAAACTCTGCATGAATAAAGAAAACTACATGTTAAATGTCAAAATATTATTTAAAATCAAATTTGCAACATGACAAGACATTAACAATAGTAAAAAATACAAATATTGATAAGATATCTATACTATTACAAAATAATATATAAAATACAGTACAGCACTCACTAACGATAGTGCTATCGGGTAGGTACCTGTAAGCATAGCATGCCTCAAGTGACCCCTATCAATAACTACCCTACAAATAACCTACATTTATAGCACAAATAAACTAAGGAAATCGCAAAAGTAAGCAATTGATACTATCGACAATGAATACATATAATATAGAGAAATAATTGCAAAATATGAAGTAACAACAGATTTAAACAAAGAGTACTCTTTTAACAAGAACAATAAATTTAAAAAATCATCAATATTAATAATAATAATAATAATAATAATAGAAAAAGATAAACAATAAATACAGACAAAAGTAAGCAGAGGTTATACAAGAAACTTCAAGTTAAAAATGCTTGATTAAAATTATTGATGTCAAATTTTAGAATACAGTCACAATAATTGACCCTAAAAAGATTAAATTTATGGAACAATTTACTTGCCTCAAAACCTCTGTCCACTAAGAGTCTGTATAGTAACCTAGCTCTAGCCCAAAAGTCATCTACTTTAGTGCAGATTTTACAAAATCTTATTAATTGGGAATAAAAACAATTATAAGTTATTTTACTATCGATATTACTACTAGGGAAAGGAAAGTTTATTACGTTAAAATTAAAATCATCAACTTTGTGATATACTTTAAGTATGCACTGTTCATTAACAATCTCTATATTTATATCAAGAAAATTTTCAACTTTATAATTTACGTTACATTGTGTGAGGGGAATAGAATTAGGGTAAATAAGTTTAGCAACTTGATTAAAATTTAACAAATTGCAAACAAGAATATCATCAATATATCTACTATTATTACTTAACAGTTTAGCAAGTGCTAATTTTTCTGGAATTTTATAATAACAGAGCACGTCACAAAAGGAAAATCACAAAAGGAAAATTACAAGAACCTCTCAGGGAAGCGCCGTTGTTAAGGCATTACTTCCCGAACCACATCTGATCTTCAAGAGCAAGACAAACTCGCTAGTAGACGGAAGAAGAAGAAGACGTTTATATCAGCAGATTCCTTTAACCATTAATCTGAATGTTTTGAAGTAGGTAATAGGCTACAATGACAATGGTAAACTTTTGAAGTGATTTCATGAACATATGATATGTGTGTGTGCACCATTGTGTCATTTGGGTGGCCTAATGTCTCAATGTTTTCGTCATACACAGGTTCATAGGGGTAAAGTCCGATAATCCGAAAAATCCACTAATCCGAACGAGAGCCGGTCCGCTGCCCTTCGGATTAACGGAAGTTTACTGTACACATATATATTATATATATACCGTATATACTGAACAATCACAGGGACATCACACACCCTTGCTTTAACCTAAAATTCAGATCAAAGAAGCTCTGCTCATCCCCTACATGCACTGCCGCCCTTTGACCATGATACATGCTTTCAGCAAATTACCATCTACGATACTCCATATATTTTCAGTATTCTCCAAATACCTTCTTTATCTAGTGTCACAGGTTTTCTCAAAGTCCATGAAGTCCCCACACATTTTCCTCCCTTCTTCAGATACCCTACTCCACAACAAATCTCAAGGAGATCTGGTCTACACAGCCTAAACTCACCTAGCTCCTGTTAGATCTCTCTCTCTCTATTATACTGTGCAGTATTGTATATTAATTCCTATTATGCCAAGGAGACTTATCCCCTTGTGGTTACTACACACTCCTCTCACCCCCTTTCTCTTTATACTGTACAGAGGAACTAATTTCCTTAAACTGATTTCCAGTCTTCTGGCACTAATCTCTTTCCCCTTACTAACAGGCTTGGATGGTTAGGACATATGGAGAGGATGGATGAACAAAGCTGAGTTTCCCGGGCGTTTCCGCACCCTCCTCAGCTCCCCGCCATGGAGTGGCTTCGGTCACCCAGGCTTTATTGTGGTCGGCAGGGCGGGTTCTGTGGGGGCGCTCGGTTATGGCCTTGGAATTGCTCGGGGCCTTGGGGCTGTTCGGCCAGGCAGCTTGGGGAACAACAACAACAACAACAACAACAACAAAGCTGAGTGAAAAGATGCAAGTCCATGAATGTGGAGGGAGCTGCACCTAGGGGCGGACCAAGAAAGACGTGGTATCGGACTTTGCAGTCTGATCTTAAACCAAAGAACCTGACAAGTGAGGCAGCTCTTAACAGGGTTGCCTTGTCAGTTTCTCCACATCGATCGCTATTCTTAGCGGAAATTTCACGCGAATCGAGTTGTTAATTTTTGTCCACCAAATTTGTTAAGGCTTGCCCTGGCTTGGGAATGCGATTCGAGTGGTTGTACACTTTAGGAAAAACCTCCAAACAACTAAATTTGCAGTTCTGAGCACCAAAGGGTTAACCCTCGGAATCCGGGAGGCCTCATATGAGGCAAACAAAAATATTGTCAGGAATCCGGGAGGCCTCATATGACGCAAAATGCGCGGCTAAAAATCGCCGCTAAAATCATCATAACTCGGCAACCACGCGTCGTAGCGATGTCATCTCAACGGCAGTCTACAGATAACAAAACAATCTACAAGTTGCAAAATAATTGACTGCTCTAGGTGGTCTCAATCTGTAGCTACTGAATTATGAAGCTTGACTGTACGAAAATGGCCCCGGACACAGCGATCGGGATCATATGAGGCCCCCGGATCTGATGGGTTAATAAGCTGTTTCGCCAGTCACAGAGTACAAGTCTGTCACAAGGTCATAACTTTGTAACTGTCTTATGAGTTTTGAGTAACCGGGGCCTTGCTCATATCCTCCCAAGTTACCTGGAAGTGTCCCTGATGTGAGAGCGAGGGTGTGTGAGGAAGAGGGCCTTCATGTCGTTCTGTATAGCGTGGCCCACCAGCGTCCTACCCTTCAACAGCTTCCCCACCTCTTTCTGCACCGTGAAGAACGACTCCGCTGTAAGTAAATTACAAGAATAAATAATAATACCAGATTTTCATATTTCTTTTATAATTTTCAATAGAAAAAATGGATCAACAAACACCATTTCCATTTATAGCAACCTTGAACTTTTATAGTCAGAATTTTTAAATGTATTCATTTTCAATAGAAGATAAATCAGTAAAAAATTTGCCAAATGTTTTCATCACAAACTTTCAGCCTTAACATTATATCTTTCGTCTCAGTTAATTTAACTTAATTAACCCTTTGGCGCACGATGACTCGTTCAGAGTCATTAGGTATTTTTTTCCTAGGCGCACGATGACTCGTTAAGTCATTAAACTTAAAAATATTCGCCAAAAATTAAGTTTTCGTCTGACGCGCGTCATATTTGGCATAGATATTAAGTATTACGTCTAGTTCAATGGGTACAATTGGCAACCCCCTCAGTTTAACCGTTTACTCACGGCTGGCTGGGAAGGGAGCAGAGTACAGCTCAGTCTGTGTTTCGATACTTTCACGTTTATTCGTGTATCTCAGTAACTATTTGGTTTATAGTAATTCTGAAGTTACCAGTGGAATCCTCATTAAATTCCAATTCCATATATGTATGCAAATCAAAAATGTTGCAGGCAAAATTTTGAGCTAGCGCGAGTTGGAGATAAGGTATTTACTTTTTTGTTTACAATTCTTATTTCGGAGTGCCCCAATGTGGTTGTTTTGTATTTATTCTATGTTTTTATTCGCTTATCTTCAAGTTCAATCAATAACAAAGCCGATGGTATCTCACTAATCCAAATACAAGGATTTTTTGGTGGATAAAAACGTCACAGAAACAAATTATCGCCGGGCACAAAACTGGCTCTGAGTGAGCCGAGATATACTTTGGGAGTGGGAAAAACTTTGATTGGAAACTATAGGTGCGCCAAAGGGTTAACAGACTAGGAAGTTACTGCAACTTATTTGTAGGGGTCAATTTTATGCAGTCTCTTAAGCCTTAAACCCCGGGTGACACCATAGGGCATCAAGAATCCCCCTCCCTCTCGCGCATGAGGTGTCACCAGTACGCTGCCTGCTGCAGCTATGGACGACCCGCCCTAGTGTTCCCTACATCCCTGCGACTCCCACCACCTCAACCTTCAGCCCCTTCGCAGCCATTACACACACCCTTGCTCCAGACCACAACTACTGATAAGCCTGCTTTACCCCACGAGCATGCCCTGAGCACAAGTGGAATCGGAAAGCCATAGCGTGGTTGGTTCGGGCCAGCCAGTGTGCATTATTGGCAGAGGACAGTGCTGTTGGTATACATCTAAACTCTAAATTGGAACACATCCTATCCATCTCTCCTTTCTCGAAATCTCTATCTTAGGAGATTTCAATATTCACCACCGCCAATGGCTCTCCTCTCATTCCACTTACCAACCTGGTAAATAAGTCTACATCTTTTCTATACTAAATGACCTACAGCAGCTGGTTCAGCAACCGACCCCCAGCCATATGAGGGCTGCAGCCCAGTAGGCTGTTGAAAAATAGCTCCCATCCACCCGTATCCCGTATCGCTTCGGAGATCGGCCCAACATTCTTCACTTTGTTTCTAACTTCTAACCCTTCTTCTTATCTTTTCTCTTCTTTGGGCTCCTTCCACCATAAACTTATCTCTGTCACCTGTCCTATCTCTCCAGTACGGCCAACCGATCCTCCCAGCCGGCGGCGCTTATGGCACTTTAGTGCTGCTGACTGGGAGGCTCTTTGGCAGTACTTCTTTGTTTACCATGGAATAACTTTGCTTCCGTGGCCGGGGACCCTCAGAGAGTGCTGAACGCATTATCGAGGTAATCCTCTCGGGTATGGAGGCATAAATTCAATTTTCTTTCTCTCAGACTAATGCAAACAAATCTTGGTTTACTCATGCTTGTTCTACTGCTGTCCACAATAAGGAGGAAGCATTCATACGGTACAGACGCCTTCAAATTCAAGAATCTCATTCTTTCTATGTTTATTAGGTTATAGTGATGTACATTATATGTGGCGGTTTTATGTTCTTTTATTTCAAAATTTTACTTTGCTAAATCGTTATTTCCACATACTGATTTTGAGAAGTTCTATTCTCTTAATATTGTGTCGTCCCTGTTTTGGTTTGTATATTTTGTAAGTTTTACATTATAATTACAATACTGTACTGTACAAAATGTGATCAAGCAACAAACTACCTTATAGAAGAACTATCTTTGAATACCTTCAAAAACCTCAACTAGAAACTCTCCTAACAAAGGAAGGCCATGAGAGAAATCACTCCCAATAATCACATGACAGTAATAATTTCCAAACCTGTCTCCAAATCTGAGGGCCGGACTCCAGAGACATGGGTGCGGTAATCCTGAACCTGCTCCATGGGCTGCACAAACTTATCATAGAGTGGGTGGCCGTACTGGTTGACAATGGACACCCGGGCCAACATGGACTCCTTCCCCTTTATACCCACACCAACCATCTCGCAGTCCAGACCGATAATGTCCGTCGCTCTGTTGAGAGAAAAATTATTAACCCAAGAACGGCAACGCTCCTACCGGAATGTTCTACTGGGCGAATGCGACGCTCCTTCTGGAAGATAGCCCCCCCCCCCCAAAAAAAAAATAAAAAAAAATAAAAAAATAAATAAATAAATAAATCACCCTAGAGCCGGTGAAATGGAAGCAGACGAAAATAACTTAAATTATTTGGAATAAATTATATTTGTCTACTAGTGTGGGTGCTTATCTCTTGTTCTGATTATCATGTATGTATAAACACTGGCACTTTTCTTTTTCCCCCTATCTGATTATCATAGTGGTGAGAATTCCCTTTCCCACCTTATTCAAGTTCTCTGCCTGAAGATCACCTCTAAGCATTTCTTTCATTGTCGTCCCAAAGCCACCTTTTGTTCTTTCTATTTATTGCCAAACGCCTAGATCCTCAAGAGGGTGACGATGAATTAATCGTCTCCATGCTCATCACACAAAACACTACAGTGGTCCCTCGCGTTTAGCGGATTTCAGCTTGGCGAAACACAGTATTGGCGATAGGTTGGATATGGTACCAGAATCCGAATTTGGCGCTTCAAATACACTTTTGGCGAGAATGCTGACGTCACGGAATGGCGTCGGCCCAGAATGCGCCGCCCGCAAGCTAGTCTCACTAGGCCTAACTCTAAATAATTCATGGTAAATAAAATCTGTTATCTATTATCTATTGCTGTTAATGTTTCATGTAGGCTACAGTAGAGCGCCGTGTTGAGAGTTACTCTTAGGCCGAGGCTAGGCTATAGATAGGCTTAGGCCTACTCACAAAACCCTAACTGAGCTGCTTGGATAGCGAGAATATCCCAGGTATATTTCATAAACGTATATTAACAGAGTAATCTTGACCAAACCGATTTGTGAACCTCATATTTCTTGTGTTTTGCTTTGTTTATTGTGCCGAACAGTCTGCGACACACAAACACACACGCGCGCATCAGCTGACTCAGGGGCCCAATCGATAAATATAATTAATCAAAGAAGTGACCACGGATCCAAAACCAATTTCATTATTTTGCTCAATTGAAAAGCAGTTGGTATAGAAAATTCTAGTCTTCACCATTCACAAGGTAAGAGTGATTTATGCCTCCTGATATATATCTAAGCTAGGTTAGACCATTTCTTGGTCTGGCTAGCTAGTGACTGAGCAACTTGTTGCTAAGGTTATGTGGTTATTCCGTATCAATAAGACTATTCACAAGATAACAATGAATTCTGCTGCCGGATATACATCTAACCTAGGTTAGGTCAATTCTTTGTGGAGATATATAGGCTTTTTTCTTTTTAGCCTTTGGATGTGTTCGCCGCTCTTCTAGCGGCACCAAGGAGCGCGACGCCCCTCGTTATGGGTGGTGATTTGGTGCAGTAGACTGTTTGAAGCGACAGCTCGCTCCCTTGCGAGGATGGGCTCGTCTGGCACTTTTTGCAGTTCGACATCTAGGGCTCTCTTGAAGTTGTCTAACGAGATGTCCCTCATGTCTCTTACTCGCCGTGGGAGTTTGTTGAAGAGACGTGGGCCTCTGTGTGATAACCAGCCCTCTCGCAGAGAGCCCATAGCACCCCTGTTATTCATCCGGGGGATTTCGCATTCCCAGCCTCTCCTATCACTGAATTTCATGACTATCGGAGTATGTAGGTTTGGTACTAAACCCTCTGCGATTTTCCACGTGTATATTATTAGGTAACGTTCTCTTCTACGTTCCAGTGAGTACAGATTCAGTGCTCTTAAACGCTCCCAATAGTGTAGATGTTTTATCGAACTTATATGCAAAGTGAAATTTCTTTGTACACTCTCTACATCATTTATTTCACCTGCTTTGTATGGGGATGTTAATACGCTACAGTATTCAAGCCGCGGTAGCACTAGAGATTTGAAGAGCGTTATCATAGGCAATTCACCGCGTGTTTTAAAAGTACGCAGAATCCAACCCGTTAAGACGTTTCGCAGCCGCCACTTTGACCTGGTTATGTACTTTGAAACCCATATTTTCAGACATTAATACCCCAAGGTCTTTCACACTGTCTTTCCGTTCTATTATGTGGTTAGATTCTGTTAAGTAATTTGTAATTTCTTTAACACCATTATTATCTCCGTACCGTATTAATTGGAATTTTTCCTCATTGGCTAGGCCTATGTCTTCTAGCAAAAACAGAGTAAGTAGACGGCGCCGAGTGTGTCGGCGATCGACGATGCGCATGGCGGGCGGTTTGAAAAGGCCCAAAAGGGTGAACTCGGGCCTCGTCAAAGACTAATGGATAATTTTCCCATTTAAAGTACTATTCGCGTTTGACGAAATTCACTTTTGGCGATGGTTTGGCTAGACTAATGAATTCGCTAAATGAGAGGGACCCCTGTACTTTTATTAATATACTGTACCTCTCAACTTCACATCCTTCCATCTCATTCTCACTCTGCCTCTATTCCTTTCTATCTCAGTCTCATATTGACTAATTCCTTGAACGTGACGATAGTGCGTTGTTATGTGTGCGATTAGTTTGCTTGGGAAACAGATTAACATGCTCATGTAGTAATGTACTGTACACCCTATGTGGTGGATGTGTTCTTATATTTCATAAATTTTATTTTAGTAAGCGTTATTTCCACATAACAATTTTGATAAGTTATTTTACCTTTATATTGTATCAACCCAGTTTTGGTTTGTTTAGTTTGCAAGTTTTACATTTTAATCATATACTCTTATGGCTATTTTATTACTCTCCATTCACGCCACATAAATTAATCACCTTCAGGCATTCCTCTTGACACTCTCCAACACATTCACTTAAGGGGGCCCACCTCGCTTTTTTTCTCATTCTCAACCCTCTCTCTTTGGCTTGTATCCATTCGGCCCCATTCAGCCTACGTTTTAAGACGTTTACCCCCATCCAGGTGTTAATATTTTTCTGGCGAGTGGTAACGAGCCAGCATATACTGTATATATATATATTTTTTTTTTTTTGACAGCTAGCTAAATTTGTACATTTTTCGATAGAAAAATTTCTCCGGCAAAGCCGGATTTCTCCAAAAAATGCTGGCTCACTGTCACTCGCCAGAAAGAAATCAACACCTGGATGGGGATAAAAGTCTTAAACACAGTTGGCTGAATGGGGCCGAATGGATACAAGCCAGAGAGAGAGAAAAGGAGAGAACGTTAAAAAAAGCAGGTGGCCCCCTTAACACTAACCACAATGCTCATCACCCTTACCTGCACTTACATACCCAAAAAGTGGAACCTATTGACAGCGTGTTAGACAAAAGACAATGTAGGCCAGTCTCTCAACTTCATTTTACATTTTGATAAACTATATAGGCTACAGTAAGTAATAAACACATTTCAAACCAGGTACTGTATTTTCTTGTTTTGGCTCTCATACTGTATAAACTGTCAGAAAAATATTGATTATTCACAGAAGTTCAAGTAGAGGTATTTGCAATATACATATGCAAGATGAATGTGTATGACACAAACAATGCAATAAAATAATATTGTACACGATATATTCTTTAAAGAACTAAACCCAAATATAAATGATTGAATATAAGCCCCAATATTATAACAAAGTGATAAGTACCCTGTATAAGAGTCTTCCTCAACCAGGGTGGCAGTACTCCGTCTCTCACCACTCCCGAACCCGTCTGCCTTGGAGGAAGCATCAAGCAGCGCTGGGTCAACGTTGTCAAACCAAATATCCTCGTCTGGTTCCTTCCCTCTGGCCTGATGAGCGGACCCAGAGGTGTTCTTGTGCTTGGCCTTGAACTGGTGCTGTGGCTCCCCTGGACCAGCCTTGACAGAAAGGTGCTTGGGGTGTCCTTTGTTGGTTGTAACTGGCTTGCCTTCTGCAGACTTTTCCTTAGCAAGAACCTAAAATAGAAAACAAAACCTAATAGCTACCGTACTATAAGACAATTTTTACTCAACAAAATTATACTCCAAATTTACTCGCATTTTTTTTTTTTTTTTTTTTTTTAAAAGAGACAATGAATGGAGGAAGGAAAAACACAGATAAAACAAAAAGGTCCATATGCCTAAAGGCATCCTCCATTCATAAAATGTTTGTAACAACTGGATTTAAACATTTGTAGATTGTAAGTTTGTGGAAAGCAATTCGAGGGAAGTGAATTCCAAAGAGTAGTAGCTCTGGGGATAAATGAATTCTGATAAGCAGAAGTTCTGCATTGTGGAGGAGAAAGTGTAAATTCATGGGCGCTCTCAGCTGCCCTAGTTCTACGGGGAAAGATGTGGAGAGGCGGCACAATTGAAGCAAGTTCCTCGGAACAATTGCTGTGAAAATATCTGTAGAATAATGCAAGGGATGCAACGTTTCTTCGTATGGATAATGTAGGAAGGTCCTGTGTGATTGCAGGGTTATTGATTAATCTAATAGCTTTATTTTGAATTTTGTCCAACTGCCTCAATGCAACCACTCCACTTCCACCCCACAGAGGTGAACAGTAATCCATCTGAGAACGCACATGACTTTTATATATTACGGCCAACTGCTCGTCAGTGAAGAATTCTCGAACTCTGTACAGGAGTCCCAGTTTTTAGAGGCATTCTTAGCAATGCTTCTAACATAATGTGTCCAGCTCAAGTTAGTAGTTAATGTTACACCGAGAATGTCAATACTAGGGGAAGTGGGAATATTTACATCATTAAAAAATATATGGGAGTCAGTGAGATTCTTCTGTCGGTTAGAAAATTGAATGTACTTGGTTTTCTGTGCATTAAAGGAAACTAGATTCCTTTGTCCCCATTCATTAATTCTAGAAAGGTCCTGGTTCAGAGAAATTGCAGTGTTTATTTTTGAATTTATAAGATCGGGTTGGGTGAAAGAATTGGTAAATGTGAAGGAACTGTGGAGTGTTGAGTCATCTGCGTAGAAATGTATTGGATTATGAGTGGTAGATATGAGATCATTGATATGAATGAGGAACAGAATTGGGGCCAAAACTGATCCCTGGGGAACACCAGCATTTATTGAGTGAAATTGAGAATAAAGGCCATCTACCATTACACGTATTTTTCTGTTATGAAGATAAGAAGAAATTAGTGGAACTAATGATGCAAGGCCGTAGTGTGACATCTTCGACAATAAGGATTGATGCCAGACTCTATCAAATGCCTTTGATATATCCAGTGCTATTGTATGTGTTTTACCATGTTGGTCTGTAGCTTGGTTGATTTGATGCGTAAGAAGGCAAAGAATGTCTGCAGTTAATCGACATCGTCTAAAACCATATTGCCTATCACTGATTAATTTATTATTCTCAAGATGCTTAATTATGTGATTATTTAATATAATTTCAAAGACTTTACCAAGAGTGGAAGTTATAGCTATTGGTCTGTAGTTTGATGGATCTGAAGAGGCACCTTTTTTAGGAACTGGATGGATGTTTGCTTCTTTCCAGGGTACTGGGAAGCATGAGGTATGAGTACACAGACGGAAATTTTTTGCCAATACAGGAGCGAGCATCAAGGAGCAATTCTTAAGTACTATTGGAGGAATTTCATCTGGACCAGGAGCCTTATCTACTGAGAAATTCTGCAAAATAGTTTTGACATGTCTGGTGTGGATCTTAAGTGAGGGAATTTCAGGCGAATTAAAATTAAGTACAGGGACATCTTGATTTATTTCATCTAAGGTTGAGTTGGTGGAGAAAATATCCGCAAGAAGGTTAGCTTTACCTCGTGGGTCACTTACAAGATTGCCAGTCGGAGATTTTAATGGTGGAATGGATGAAGCAGTACCCCCTGGGGGTTAGGGAATAGAATATGCCCCACGTGCCTTCTGCGTGTCGTAAGAGGCGACTAAAGAGGTTGGGTCGGTGGGCTTGCGACCCCCACCCGGAAAAAATATCGAAGCAAGGAAAAACGAACGAACAGCCTCGGATGCGGACGGAACCAACGTTGACGAACCACGACCGACTAAGGACATGCCTTCGGACATTCTGAGAATGGCTACGTGGAATGTTAGTGGCATGAATGATGGCACAAAAGAGAGAGAGGTTCTGGAAGTGTTAGTGAATGCCAGGCTGGATGTATGTGGAATGACAGAGACCAAATGGAAAGGTTCAGATGTGAGAGAGTGGGAGTGTGGAATGGGTGTGTGTGCTGGAGTGAGTGAAGGAACAGCGAGAGAAGGTGCATGTTTGTTTGTAAGTAGCAAATGGAAGGAATGTGTAAGAGAGTATGGGTCTGTGGGTTCAAGGATTGTGTGGGTGAGAATGAAAGTAGGAATACTGGGTGATTGTATTTGTATACTGGGTGATTGTATGCGTGTATGCCCCGACAGAGGATATACTTGAAAGAAAGAAAGAGGAGTTCTGGATGAATGTGGAGGCGTGCCTGGAGAAGTTTGACAAGAACGAAAGAATATTTCTGATTGGGGATATGAATGGTAAGGTAGGTGATAGGAAAGTTGAGGGAGTGGTGGGAGGGTGGGGGATACCATCAGAGGTGAATGGGAATGGTAGTGCACTTGTGGACGTATGTGTGGGGAGGAGGCTGTGGATAGCCAACACCTTCTTCCGACACAGAATGATCCACAGGTACACGTGGAAACGGATGTTGACGATGAAGGATAAGACAGTGGTGGAACGAAAGTCATTGATTGATTATGTATGTGTGGATGAACGAATGAAGAAATCTGTGATGGATGCTAGGGGGTATAGGGGGTAGTTGATTGGGCGTCGGTTCGGCTTTTCATTATGTTTAGCTGGTTTACGTAAGGTTACGGATATCTAAACAGATAGTCTGGGTGCACGGAGGCAGCCGGGGAGGGAGGCGAGAGCGTGGGTGGACCATGGGGAGAGGGTGGTACCGCCAGCTTGCTAGGAGGAGGACAATCAGGGAGGATACAGGAGAGCAGTGGAAATGGCGACCCTATGGTGGCCGTGCGACAATGGCAAGTTAGGAGGAATGGGACGGAGCCATTCGCAGCACATTTGGTGTTAATGGATTTGATGAATCTGTGCCGTCCGTTCTTTCCCTGTGAGGGAGGTTCCATTCTGTGGTGGCATCCGTGGGAGAAGAGGTGAGCGGACGTGAAAGGTACAGCATGTCGGACAGGACAGAGGTATAGAATAGCTGTGGAGAGAAATAGAATTTCTCTCGAAAGCATGATAGATGGATCCATTTTTTCGGATTTTTCGTGGTGGGTAGCTATGCAGTGTGCCATATGTTTATAGATTCCGAGGAGCGACAGACAACTGATTTCCCGGAGGTCGTTCGGAGAGCGTAGAGGGTGGTGAAGATGTTATGATGTGAACCGCTGAACCAGCTACAAGAGACAGAGTAGATTGTGAGGAATTGGGGGGGGAAGGAATCCCTGGAGTGCATTATATGGCCGATGGGATTGACGTAGAAAACTGTTTCTGCGATAAAAAGTCAGAAATGTTACCGGGAAGGTAGCAAGGGAAACTTGTAAGGGTGTTGAAGATAAGACATGGGAGGACATGCTAGACGCGATATGAAAGTGAGGACGTCGAAAGATGGATTGGTTGCCCCAGTAATTCCTGGTGAGTTGAGAAATGAAAGGAATGACAGATGCCAGGCAAACATAGCGTTGATTTTATTACCTGCCCCCCCCTATTTCGTGCCAGCGGGACCGAGAAGAAGAGAAACAGTAGGGGAGAGCCACGGTTTGCGGGATCCAGGATGTGTGTCAGAAGTGTGGCGACTTCGAAGCCAGAAAAGATCCAGTGAAGTTGGGGGGAATATGCACTAGTGGTGAAAAGCAGGGACAGGGTCGTTGCGGGAAAATGCTTGACGTGCTATGGTGGTGAGGATAGTCCGGTCCCTCCTCTCTTATCCCTTCTTCCTTCCTCCCCTCTTCTCCCCCTTTCCCACCATTTTTTTTTTTCTTTCCTTCCTTTTCTTTTTCCCTTTTCCCCCTTTTCCTCTTTTCTTCCCCCCCCCCTCCCCCCTTTCCTCCCCCCTCTTCTTTTCCTTTCTCCTTTTTTTCCCTCCTTTTCCCCCCCCCTTTCTTTTTCCCCCCCCCTTCCTCCTCTCTCCTTTCCTCTCCCCTTTTTTTCTCCCCTTTCTTCCCCTTTCCCCCCCCCCTCTCCTCCTTCCCTCCCTTCCCGTTTCTCCCTTGTCCCTTTCTTTCTCCCTCCCCCTCCCCCCTTCTCCCCTTCTTTCCCCCCCCCTCCCCCCCTTCCCCCCCCTTCCCCTTTTTCTCCTTCCCTCCCCCCCCTCCCCCTTTCTCCCTCCTTCTCTCCCCTTTTTCCCTCCCTCCCCCCTTCCTCCTTTCCCCCCTTTTTTTCCTTTTCCTATTCCCTTCTTTTTTTTCTTTTCTCCTTCCCTTTCTCCTTCTTCTCCCTCTCCTTTTTGTCCCCCCTCCTTTTCCTTCCCCCTCCCCTCTGTACTTTTCTCCCTTTTTTCTCGATAAATGTGGTAAGGGAACAATGTGCCAAAATAGAATACTGGGGAGAAGGGGTATTTTTTTCCCTTTTCCCCCCAGGCCACCGTCAGATCCCCCCCTGGAAGCGAAGAATGGCATAATAGTCCCCTATAAAGGGCAAAGGGGAAAGAGGAGTGTGTGGTAACCACCGAGGAAAATGTCTTCTAAGCGTAGTAGGGAAGGTATACAGTAGGGTCTGAGAGAGTGAGAGGGAGAACGGAGAAATGGATAGGCGACGAGCAGGGAGGTTTTAGGAAGGGAAGAGGATGTGTAGATCAGATTTTTACCCTGATGTGTGTGTGAGAAAGTATCTGGAGAAGAAACAAAAGGTTGTATGTTGCCTTTATGACTTGGAGAAGGCCTATGACAGAGTGGATAGAGAAGGTTTGTGGAAAGTACTTAGAATATACGGAGTAGAGGGCAAGTTGCTGAAAGCAGTGAAGAGCATGTAGGGTGCAAAGGCGGCAGTACGTGTACGATGTGAGCAGAGCGAGTTCTTTGACCTGAATGTTGGTTTGAAACAGGGTGTGTGATGTCCCCGTGGTTTGTCACTGTATATATGGGATGGAGTTATGAAAGAAATACTATCAAGAGCAGTGGATGTTGGTGTATCGCTGAAAAGGAGGGAATTGAGTGGAAGCTACCTATACTGCTGTTTGCGGATGATACAGTTCTGATGAGTGATAATGAATGGGAGTTGCAGGGTCTGGTAAATGAGTTTGGAACAGTGTGCGAAAAACGGAATTTGAAGGTAAATACGGGGAAGAGCAAGGTTATGGTCTTCGAAAGGGGTGAAGTCACAGAGTGTGAGGTGAAGCTGAACGGTCAGGCTATGGAGATCGTCAACTCTTTTAAGTATCTGGGCAGTGTGTTGAGTAAAGATGGGACTATGGATGAAGAGGTGCGGGAGAGGGTACAACAGGGGAAGAGGGTTGTAGGAACGCTAAAAGCAGTAACAAGAAATAGGGTGGTCAGTATGGAAGTGAAGAAGTCCTTGCATGACAGTGTGGTAATCCCGACACTGACTTACGGAAGCGAAGCATGGACGTTGGTTGAGAGACTCAGACCAAGAGTGAGAGCAGTGGAAATGAATTACTTAAGGAGTGCGTGCGGAGTTACATGGAGGGATAGACAGACTAATGAGGAAGTAAGAAGGAGGTGTGGTGTGGAGGTAGATGTGCTGGAAAGTGTGAAAAGGAACAACTTGAGATGGTTCGGCCATATGGAACGTATGGAAAGCGAGAGAATGACTAAGAGGGTGTACGAGAGCGAGGTGGAGGGACAGAGGGGGAGAGGTAGACCGAATATGAGGTGGAAGGATGGAGTGAGGAAGTACATGAACGAAGGCGGTGCTGGTTGGGGGGAGGGGCGTCGACTGACTGGGGACAGAGGTGCATGGGGGCGGTTCGTTCATGGCCAACCCTTCGGGATCACGGCGTCAGGCAATAGATAGATAGATAGATGAAGCAGTAGTGAAGTTGGATTTGAATGAGTTAAGAGTAGACCAAAATATTTTGTTATCATTTGGATTATTTAGAAGTTTATTTGCCTGCTTGTGGAGAAAGTTTGATTTAGTTAGGTTTAATAGTTTTGGCATGATTTCTGATGTTTCTAAAGTAATTAAAGGCTTCATGTGTTCTTGATCTTGTGTATGCATTGTAGGCTATTGCTTTTTGTTCAGTTACTCTAGCACAATTATGGTCAAACCATTTAGGTGAATTAGATCTCTTACTGTACTTTTGATGAGGAATAAAAGTTTCCATTACAATTTTTACAAAATCTTGTATGTGGCTCAAGGTGTAGTGTGCATCATTAGAAAAGAAATAGGTCCAGGGAATATCAATAAAGAAACCTTGAAGACCCTCCCAGTCTGCCCTATCGTAATGCCATTTAGTCACCAAAACAGGTTCAAAGTGGGAAGGTGTGGTAGGTGATAGACAGGTGGCCTGTATCAGACAGTGATCAGAAGATCCAAGCGGGGACCTCACTGTAACATCATAATTTTCTGAATTGGTTGTTAAAAATAAGTATATTGTAATGCGTACTTTACTTGTTGTAAAAATATGACCGTGACAGTTAAGTAAGAGGAGTGAAAATTATGGTTTTCCATATGGTGTTTTTTTTTGGCAACATTTGCATAACTAGTGTGTGATCAGATACATCAATATTGACACTGGAAAGGCGCATTTTGTTTCTAGATGTAAGAAGACAAAAGGCAAAGCTGGCTGTAACTAGTGTCCTTTCAAATTGAAAGAGTGAATGAGAGCCAACTTCAAGGTACAGTACTCTAAAGAAAGAATGCCTGAGCACACGGAGCTTGAAAGAGTTTATGTCGCAGGATGGGGGAAAGATAGATGAACTCTGGAGGGAGAGAGTTCCAGAGATTACTTGACATGCCAGGGAGTCCTCGGACCTCGGATAGAGGCTTCATAATAAGGTAAGTTCAAAACAAAGCTCCTTAATTTTTCCCTATCCAACATTAGAGATGCATCCCAAGGGCTGAATCTGGCTTGAAGGTTTTCTGAACCTCACCTCCATATAGCTATCTATCTATCTATCTACTCATGCCCAATCCCCACTTTTTCTATTTTTTTATTTGATTTTATATATTTATTTTTTTCTCTTTTTTCGGGGGGTGGCTAAGCATTTATAATCCACTCACTGGCAGTGGCCAGCTACATAAATAAGACTGTAGGGTTCCCATAAAATATTCACTAGGTCAACTAAGTAGCCCAAGCTTTAAAACATTGAATATTGCTGAGGGCGGTTCGTTCGTGGCCACCCCTTCGGGGATCACGGCGTCAGGCAATAGATAGATAGATAGAATATTGCTGAAGAAATTTATTAGTAGCGGTACCAGTAGACGACTGTGACACTGTATACAAAGAGAGAAAAGGTGAAGTTACTGTAAAGAATGGAACATAACAAAATGAGACTGTTGAGATGGATGTGTGGGATTAAACTGCAAAGTATACCGGTAATACCTAGTGACGAGCTGAGGAGACAGTTAGGTATCAAGAATATCAGTGATGAGATGTGTACTAGCAGGCTTGGATGATTTGGACAGGTGGAGAAGATGGATGAACCAAGTTGGGTGAAAAGATGCAAGTCCGTGAACGTGGAGGGAGCTGCACCAAGGTGTAGACCAAGTAAGACGTGGGATCAGACCTTATGGACTGATCTTGAATTAAATAAACCAGAAAAGTAAGGTAGCTCTGAACAAGGCTGCATGGAGAGCCGCCATTAGGATGTGAGACCGGAACCGCACTTCGTGTGGAGCACTCGGTCTATAAATGTATGCATGTATGTTGTACTGCACAGTACAGTCAAAATAATCAAGAGGCTTAAGTTCCTTTCTACCTTTCTCCAGAAGGAAGTAAAAACCAAGGCTATGCAAAGGTTGAAAGATGAAAGGTTAAAGGGGCCTTCCTGGCCCCTTTAAGTTGATGCAGTTGTTCAGGCATTCAAGATTATAACAACATTGGGATTGACTACATTCTTAGCAAAGTGGGCATGAATTATGTATTTTGGCACTACTTGCACAGTACACACATACATACATTACATAAATTTAAAGACCCGAGTGCTCAACACAAAATGCGGTTCTAGTCTCACGTCCTAATGACGGAACTCCAGGCAGCCCGATTCAGAGCTGCCTCACTTTACAAAAAACATAAAAGAGGAAAATTAATTTAATGTTATAAAAGGTAGAACACTTTTCCTCAATACATGCTGATACCATCGTCTCTAGCCCACTCACACAATTTATGGATCCCCTATGTTTTTCTTTCTTGCAATTATAATTATCTCTAATAGAACTTGCTTTTCAATTAATAGTACCGGTACTGTATGTATAGTATTGTACTTGATGTATCATATAGAATATTATACAGTATTCAAAAATGAGTTTCTAGAGATATACTTCCATAATAATAAATAGGTGAAGTCCACAAATATTTATGATTGGGTTAGAGACTAAATCATCTGAATGTACAATAATGCCTGCTATTACTCTTACCTCCTGGAGTTGCTTCCAATTAGAAGAATATTCAGGTTTCTTAACAGGAGGAGCCTTAGGTACCGGTACCTCATCTCCCTCTAGGACGACCTTCTTTTTCTTCTTCTTCTTACGTCGCTTCTTATTTTGAGACTGTGCTCCTTCACTGCCATTAAGATTTAGGTTACCCTCCATGGTGCCAGTGTCAGCAGTGGTAGTGTTGCTGCAGGAGTTCAAGTTATTCAGCTCAAGTGAACCATTGGAAGGCGTTGGCTTTTTATTGTTCTTCTGTCGTTTGCTTTTAGGAGACTGTCCAATATCATAGCAGGGAATGTTTTCATTGCCGTTATCTGTTGCTGTAAGTAATAAGTTGCTGCTAGAATTCAAGCTGTTCTGTTCAGTTGTGCCAGCAGTCTGACTTTTCTTATACTTCCGCTTCTTTTTCTTCTTTGTTCCACTGTTGTTAATACCATGGTCACTAGTTTTTAAATGAAAGGGTGATGCATTACTCCCCACTTGGTTGTCTTGAACTAGATTATTGGATGTTGAGCGTATACTCATACTTTTGGGAGCAATAGTCATAACAATGGCACTTTCTGTACAGTATGTTGATCTGGCTAAATACTGTATTCTAAACAGCAAATGAGCAGTATAGTGTAGGCCTATACTCAGCGGTACAGTACAACTTTGAATGACTTGCAGCTATCAGCACCACAATCTGAAAAAAATATTATGAGAGCAGTGTATGATACTTGTACTGTACAGGTAACATAAATGTTCTAAATAATACTAGTTACATATCTAATAAAAATAGCAGTACTGTACTACTAAATAGAAACAAGTACAGTACCGGTAAAATTACGTAACTTTAGACAGGGACATAATTTCAGACATTCTGGAAAAAAATATAATGAACCGCAGTTATGGGATAAATACGTGATGTTATGGAAAAACAAGTATGTCTTCGGTGTTCTTCCATAATGCAGAGCCATTTTTCCATAACTGTACCTTATATACTTTTATTCAGAAATGTCCGAAACTTAACCCCTTGACCGAAGTTAGGCAGTTTTACGGTATAGATTTACTAAGTAACCTGGAGGTAAGGTATAGGCTATAATTCTGCCATAGTCATCCTTTAAGAAATCAAGACATTGGAGACGATAATTATTATCATCATATATGCAAGATTTGGAGAAGGAAGCTTTGGAAGAAAACATTCTGTACGTATATGCCCCTGTAGTGTAAAATTCCCTTGGTACACAGATGTCGTGTGAATCAAGGGAGTACTGTACTGTCAGACAGACAAGTGTACCGGTACATGTATAGGCCTACAGAATAAAGCTAAAATATGAGCCTTAGAGACTTAAAAACTATTAATCTATCTTAAGGGGGCCTATCAAACCAGTGGCAGATCCAGGGGGGGGGGGGGGGGCTGCCCCCCCTTAGTGACCAAAATTGCGCCCTTTCAAACATTTTATCTGAAATACAATACATATAAAGAATATTGTGTGAATTAGGGCGCCCCTCATGTATATATATCAGCCGCCCCCTTAAGCCTGAGCTGGATCCGCCACTGCATCAAACATTTTTTTCTCTCTCTCTCTCTGGGTTGTATCCATTCGGCCCCATTCAGCCTGCTGTTTTAAGACATTTATCCCCATTCAGGTGTCTATTTTTTCCTGGAGAGCGGTAGCGAGACGGCATATTTAAAAAAAAAAAAAAAAATTGACAGCAGGCTACATTTGTACAATTTTCGACAGAAAAACTTCTCCGGCAAAGCCGGATTTCTTCATACAATGCTGGCTCGCTATTGTTCGCCAGAAAATAAATCGACACCTGGATGGGGATAAACGTCTTAAAACAGTAGGCTGAATAGATACAAGCCAGAGAAAGAGAGAAAAAAAAGCAGGACACCCCCTTTAAGCAAGTTTCTACTTGTTAGTTACACCAGATATTTCAATTAACCATTAAAGTCAATCTTGTTTTCTTTAAACTTTCTTTATCATAAATATTATTCAAAGGAAAGAATAAAATTTGACAGGGGAAGGATTAAGGACACTGTTACGGTACGGTACTGCAAGTAAAACAACTCTTGCCTTTTCTAACTGTGAGACTGTCAGACAAGAATGTTATTTAGGCTATATGATATACAGTAGGCTATCTCACTGATAAAAAGTACAGGTAGATACGGTGTACATGTTTACAGATACCGCAGCTATCTAGCAAGTAATGATGATTGATAATACATCACTATTCTGGGAACAATGTTGTTGTTGTTGTTGTTGTTCCCTAAGCTGCCTGGCCGAACAGCCCCGAGTCCCTGAGAAAGGCCATGGCCACGATCGGGCTTTCCCACAGAGCTCTCATTGAGTGTAGATTGTGTTGTTGGCGTAAGTGGTTGTGTGAAATGCAGTCTTCTATGATGTGTTTAATAGTATGGGGTGCTGTGTTACATCCCGGGCAGGCGTCGACAACGGAGTCATCCAGTCTCTTCTGATAGCTCAGGAGAGCTGGATGGTGTCCGCATCTCAGCCTGGCCAGGTGGACTCTGTCCTCGCGAGGAAGGGAGGATTCGGAAGGATGGATTTCGGGAGGTCGTGCATGCAGCTGCGTGTTGTCTGTGAGTGAGTGGATGGATCGGTGAGAGATATGAGTATGGATGTGCTTCTGGAAGTTGGTCGGGGGTGGGCAGGGAGGGAGAGAGGACAATAATTGTGTGTGATACCGTGTGCTGGGTGTTGTTTTGATATTTCTTGGTGTCTGTGGGTGTGTTGCCATGTAGTTTAGTGGGTGGTCTTGGTTCGTGGAGGCTGCTGCCAGGAATTGAGTGCCTCTCATGTCCAGATGGTCTTTGACTTTGAGAATTTTGGTTTCTTGATGTAGGTGATCTGTGGGTGAAGTAGCTGTGCAGCCTGTAATGATCTTCAGGGCTTTGTTTTGAATAGTCTGTAAGGTCTTATGATGTGTTTCAGCTAGGTTAGAAGCCCAGGCTGGGCTTGCGTATTCCATCACTGATCTTATGTATTGTTTATATACTGTGGTGGTAGTTTCTTTGTTGTGTCCAAATTTTGTGTGAGCAAGTGACCTGAGGGCGTTAAGTCTGGGTGTCAGTTTCTTTTTAATGTTTGTGGTGTGCTGTTTGAATGTCATATGAGTATCATATGTTACTCCTAGGATTTTGGGTGTGTGTGTATGTGTTAGGGGTGTGTTGTTTATGGTGAGTTGAGGGATGTATTCGTGTTCTCCTGTCCAACTTGTGAGCAGGGTTGCGGTGGATTTGGCTGGGGCTAGATTAAGTCTGTTTGTAGTGCACCAACCATGTAGTGTGTTGAGATAGGGTTGAAGGAGATCTGTTGCTCTTTTTGGGTCATGGTGTGTGCATGTGAGTGTTATGTCATCTGCATAGGAGGCTAAGTTTATTTGGGGCGTATTGGGTGTAGTTATATCGTGCATGTACAGATTGAAGAGTGCGGGCGATAGGACGGATCCTTGTGGGACTCCGTTTGGAAAGTTTCTGATTTTAGATGACTGACCGGCAAAAGATACGTGTGCACATCTGCCTGCTAGGAAGTTGGCCAGCCACCTTTTTGTGTTGTTGTGCATGTTTGTGTTGTAGATTTTGTTTGTTAGGTTGTGGCGGGGGATGGCATCGAAGGCTTTACTAATGTCGAGTGTGGCTAATAGTGATCTGTGTGGTGGTCTAGCTGAGTTGATGCCGTCGAAAGCTCTTTGTGTAAGGTCTGTGAGAAGAGTGTTTGTGGAGTGCAGTGGCCTAAAGCCATGTTGTGTTGGAGCTAGGGGTAGGTCAGGTGTAATTAGTTGTAATACTAGGCGTTCCATGACTTTGGAGGGGGAGCAAAGAAGTGTGATGGGGCGGTGCGAGGAGGGTAGCGTGGGGTCTTTGTTGGGTTTGGGGAATGTGATGATGATACCATGCTTCCAAATGTCTGGTATTGTGTTGTGTGAATAGCTGTAGTTTGATATGTTAGTGAGTGCTTGTATGCCTTGTGGTCCCAGGTGTCTGAGGTGTATGTTGCTTATGTTGTCTAGGCCACAGGCGGGTGAGTGCTTGAGATTGTTGATGATATGCTTTGTCTGGTGATTGGTGAAGGGTGTATAGTCAGGGTCTGTGGGGAATTGTCTCTTACGTCGGATGACACGTCGGTCGTCTTTGTGAGGTTTTAGGTGGCTGACATGTGAAAAGTGATTGATGAGAGTGTTTGCTTGTTGTTTACATGAAGGAGTAGAGTCTGTTGTTGTGATTGCAGCATGTGATTGTGTTGTGTTGCTGTTGGAAAGTGTGATGCTGTTTAGTGTTTTGTAGAGTTTTTTGGGGTTTGTTTTGTGATCAAGTGTTTGTAGGAAGTTATTCCAATTTAGTTTTTGTTGTTCTTGTATTTTGTTGTTAGTTTGGGTGTTGAGTGCTTGAATTTGTTGTGTGATGTCTTGTGTGTGGGGTGCTGGGGAGTGTTTCAGTATGTCGCGTTGTCTGATGAGGTTTTGAATTTCTGGTGTGAAGTTGGGGTTGTGTCTTTTCCTGTTACCTCTTGGAATGTGTTTCTTGTCAGCGTTTTGGATAGTTTTATTGAGTATGTGTACAGCATTGTTGATGTTAATGATGGGTGTACTGTTTAGAGTTGTGAAGTGTTGTTCTGTCTCATTTGTGAATGCTTCCCAGTTAGCTCTTTTATAATTGGTGTATGTGTGTTTGTGGCTAGCTGGGGTGAGTCTGGTTTTGGTGGTGATAATGATCGGGAGGTGGTCAGAGCCTAAGGTTCTGACCACCCTCCAGGATGTTGTGGGGGCGAGTTCTGGGGAGCAAAAGGTGATGTCAGAGATGATGGGTTATAGAGGGCTTGGTGAGGAATATGGGTATGTTGATGGATGTCGTTAAGGATGATGAGGTTATCGGTTTGGTTTTGTAGTACCAGCCCTCTGTCTGTGTCGGGGTTGTCGACAAACCAGGCCGACGTCTTGGCGTTGAAGTCGCCACCCAGGATGATGTGTGGGGTGTGTGGGGTGTTTGTGATGTGTTGTAAGTGTGGTCTGTATTCATTTGGTACTGTAGGGGATGTTTGGGGAGGGATGTATGTGTTTATGAAGGTTATGTTGGAGTTGTTGCCAGTGCATATTTTAATTGATTGTATTTCTGTTGTGTTATCATTTGGGGGGAGGAGGGATTTGGTTTGTACACTGGTTACTATGTATGATATTTCTTTGTGTACCAGGGTGATGAGTCCACCGCCCCCGCCGACAGCCCGGTCTTGTCTGATGGTGGTGAAATTATGAAATGTGGGTGTTTTTTGTGTTGTGCGGAGTTTTGTTTCTTGTACAATGTTAATCTCTGAAAGCTTTATATCCCAAGTGCTAAAGTGATATATCACTGGATTGTTGTCAAATTCCTATGTAATTATTCATAGATTAATACGGTACCGGTATGCTGAATTAACTTTGAAAAGTTGACAGAATGAATAGAAACATCATTCGAGGAGCAGTTTATGATAATCTTCAAGGACACTACATCCGCCTTATTAGAAACAATTTATTAGGGAAAATAGGCACCAACAGATTCGCCATATTTTTCTCCATATAGGCCTAGTCTGCATGGAGGATGTTCGTTATTGACAAATTGAAAAAATACCCTTTACACAGAAAAATACACCAACAATCTGTCAAAGATGTCAAATAGCGGGGGTGTGGGGGCAGTAGCCCCCACCCATAATACTAGAATAGGTTAGGTAAGGTTGTTAGGTTAGGCTCATGTCCTTTCAAAGGGGTATAGGCTAGTAAACACTAGGATAGCTTATACCCGGTCAGAGGTAAGAAGAAGAAGAGTCCTGCTGTAGTCTCCTTGAATGCTACCCAGTTTATTGACAACGTTTCACAACCTGAAAAAGCAATCTGCAAAACGTTGTCAATAAAGTGCTCCTCCTCAAATGATGTTTCTACAGTATTCAACTATTCAACATAAATTAGTAATAATTCATTAGCTTGTTGCTATCCCTGCCAAAGTATGGGACACCTATATGTAATCTACAGTATAAGATCTACTCAGTAACTCAATTCTCATGCAAGTTAGGTAGGCTACCGGTATGTCATTATTTGCATCATGTACAGTATTTGCATTAGCTTACCCATAACCGCCGTGGGATACAATAATAGGTTGAGGGGGGCTTTACACCCCCTCACTCCCCCATGACTTATTGAAGTCATCTTATATATTACCAGCAAGGGGCAAATAATAGCTGGCTGTGGGATAAATAACAAATCCAGTCATAGATGGGAAAATTACCTCGAGCGTAAAAGTAATGTAAACATAGCCGCTACCACAACCTTTACCAAGGAAAGTTGACAAAATTACGTTTGTTTATGCACGGTAGGCCTACTCTGTTAATTTAGGTCATATCGGGATTTTCAAAGGGCCTAGCACATGTGGTCAGCTATCCTCATTATCATAAATGTAGTGTACAGTAGGCTAGCCTATACCTCTTAAGTGCAATAATAGTCGTCCGAGACTCCGAGTTTCTTATAAATGTAAATACTGTATAAACATATTAGTGTTTTGGACGGTGGTGACGAGAGGCATTTCCGAGCCCCTCGTGACGTTTATAAGGAATATGAATAATTGTATTGATAGATAGGCCTACTATAAGATAGAATTTGTTTTCACTCATGTGATATATATAATATATATAAAAAACGGCCTTCACATTACTTCACCATGTACGAAATACATCAGGGTAAGTTCAATATAGGCAATATCAAAGCAGATTCAATTCCCGCGGTCAAGTTTCGCTCTCACAAACAATAGAGAGAGGCGAAAGGGTTTGCCATCAAGCTCCTAAAGCTTGAAATATCTTACACGGCTTTGTTTACTGTTTTAGATAACAATTTAAGGTAAACCAAGAGTAAGACAACTGTGCACTTACTGTGCACTTACATGGCGGGTGCCCAACCCCGAAAGGGGTTGAAATAGGGGAGCTATCCCCCCGCCAAAGGCGGCTTTCTAGGGCCTTTCCTAGCTGATGCTGAGAGGATTCGGTTCTAGTCATGTGGTGATGGGCTGATCTATCAGAGTGAGAACTGAGCGATCTCTGCCATACCCATAGCTTACTCTGACTGTTCCTTTTACTTATATATTTTCTAGATCTCAAGTGACGGCGTTTCTTCCGTGGATTGACCTCCCAATTTACCAAGATTGGAAGCCAAAGCGTCACATTTTTCGGTCAATTTAAAGATGATGTAATTAAATTGCTAAAAAATAGTTTCGATTGTTTTTATCTTTTTTTTTTTTTTTTTTTTTTTTTAAGAGACAATGAACGGAGGAAGGAAAAACACAGATAAAACAAAAAGGTCCATGTGCCTAAAGGCATCCTCCATTCATAAAATGTTTGTAACAACTGGATTTAAACATTTGTTGATTGTAAGTTTGTGGAAAGCAATTCGAGGGAAGTGAATTCCAAAGAGTAGTAGCTCTGGGGATAAATGAATTCTGATAAGCAGAAGTTCTGCATTGTGGAGGAGAAAGTGTAAATTCATGGGCGCTCTCAGCTGCCCTAGTTCTACGGGGAAAGATGTGGAGAGGCGGCACAATTTGAAGCAAGTTCCTCGGAACAATTGCTGTGAAAATATCTGTAGAATAATGCAAGGGATGCAACGTTTCTTCGTATGGCTAATGTAGGAAGGTCCTGTGTGATTGCAGGGTTATTGATTAATCTAATAGCTTTATTTTGAATTTTGTCCAACTGCCTCAATGCAACCACTCCACTTCCACCCCACAGAGGTGAACAGTAATCCATCTGAGAGCGCACATGACTTTTATATATTACGGCCAACTGCTCGTCAGTGAAGAATTCTCGAACTCTGTACAGGAGTCCCAGTTTTTTAGAGGCATTCTTAGCAATGCTTCTAACATAATGTGTCCAGCTCAAGTTAGTAGTTAATGTTACACCGAGAATGTCAATACTAGGGGAAGTGGGAATATTTACATCATTAAAAAATATATGGGAGTCAGTGAGATTCTGTCGGTTAGAAAATTGAATGTACTTGGTTTTCTGTGCATTAAAGGAAACTAGATTCTCTTGTCCCCATTCATTAATTCTAGAAAGGTCCTGGTTCAGAGAAATTGCAGTGTTTATTTTTGAATTTATAAGATCGGGTTGGGTGAAAGAATTGGTAAATGTGAAGGAACTGTGGAGTGTTGAGTCATCTGCGTAGGAATGTATTGGATTATGAGTGGTAGATATGAGATCATTGATATGAATGAGGAACAGAGTTGGGGCCAGAACTGATCCCTGGGGAACACCAGCATTTATTGAGTGAAATTGAGAATAAAGGCCATCTACCATTACACGTATTTTTCTGTTATGAAGATAAGAAGAAATTAGTGGAACTAATGATGCAAGGCCGTAGTGTGACATCTTCGACAATAAGGATTGATGCCAGACTCTATCAAATGCCTTTGATATATCCAGTGCTATTGTATGTGTTTCACCATGTTGGTCTGTAGCTTGGTTGATTTGATGCGTAAGAAGGCAAAGAATGTCTGCAGTTGATCGACATCGTCTAAAACCATATTGCCTATCACTGATTAATTTATTATTCTCCAGATGCTTAATTATGTGATTATTTAATATAATTTCAAAACTTTGCCAAGAGTGGAAGTTATAGCTATTGGTCTGTAGTTTGATGGATCTGAAGAGGCACCTTTTTTAGGAACTGGATGGATGTTTGCTTCTTTCCAGGGTACTGGGAAGCATGAGGTATGAGTACACAGACGGAAAAATTTTGCCAATACAGGAGCGAGCACCAAGGAGCAATTCTTAAGTACTATTGGAGGAATTTCATCTGGACCAGGAGCCTTATCTACTGAGAGATTCTGCAAAATAGTTTTGACATGTCTGGTGTGGATCTTAAGTGAGGGAATTTCAGGTGAATTAAAATTAAGTACAGGGACATCTTGATTTATGTCATCTAAGGTTGAGTTGGTGGAGAAAATATCTGCAAGAAGGTTAGCTTTACCTCGTGGGTCACTTACAAGATTGCCAGTCGGAGATTTTAATGGTGGAATGGATGAAGCAGTAGTGAAGTTGGATTTGAATGAGTTAAGAGTAGACCAAAATATTTTGTTATCATTTGGATTATTTAGAAGTTTATTTGCCTGCTTATGGAGAAAGTTTGATTTAGTTAAGTTTAATACAGTTTTGGCATGATTTCTGATGTTTCTAAAGTAATTAAAGGCTTCATGTGTTTTTGATCTTGTGTATGCATTGTAGGCTATTGCTTTTTGTTCAGTTACTCTAGCACAATTATGGTCAAACCATTTAGGTGAATTAGATCTTTTACTGTACTTTTGATGAGGAATAAAAGTTTCCATTCCAATTTTTACAAAATCTTGTATGTGGCTCAAGGTGGAGTGTGCATCATTAGAAAAGAAAGAGATCCAGGGAATATCAATAAAGAAACCTTGAAGACCCTCCCAGTCTGCCCTATCGTAATGCCATTTAGTCACCAAAACAGGTTCAGAGTGGGAAGGTGTGGTAGGTGATAGACAGGTGGCCTGTATCAGACAGTGATCAGAAGATCCAAGTGGGGACCTCACTGTAACATCATAATTTTCTGAATTGGTTGTTAAAAATAAGTCCAGTAGGTGGGAATTATGATTAGGATTATCTGGTACACGGGTGGGTTGGTTGACTAGTTGAATGAGATTAAATGAGTCTGCAAATAGCTCACATTCAAGACCAGCATCATCAGTCCTGGCTGAATGAGTGAGCCATTCAACATTATGGACATTAAAATCACCCAACACAGTGATTTCAGAAGAAGCATTTAAGTTGAGGACACTGAGTTGTGAGGACAGAGAATCAAAAAGACTTTGCTCTGGAGGAGTATTTGGGGAACGGTAGATGCAACATATGTATTTAAATTTACCAGCAGAAATTAATTTGTATATAGAATAATCAAAATAGGGACAATTGAAACTAGTAACCTCCTCCAGGGCAATTTCAGATTTTGCGAAGCAACATACACCACCTTTAGGTCTGAAATTTTGGAGCAGTTGATAACCTGGAAAATTAAATCTAGATGTGTCAGATGTGGATGTTACTTGAGTCTCTGTCAAAAAAAGGAGAGTAGGGGATTCTGCTTGAAGAAATTGGTGTACAGAATTGATGTTAGAGTGAAGTCCCCTTATGTTACTAAAGAAATAGCTGTACTGACAAGCAGCTTTGGGACGTTGCAATGCTCTAGTTTAGAGTTGTGGGAAAAATGTTATTTTAATACCACAAATTTTCCGAGTGTTTTTTATAAACAAAATTGGTCATTTGCATCAATATATAGTGTTTGTAATTAATTAGAAATCTCGGGAAAACCTATTTTCCCCATTAGGCCTATCGATCGATGTTGAGACAGCCCCTCGATAGTGATTTGAAAAGACATTAGCCTAACCTAACAACCTTACCTAACCTGGTGATGGGCTGGTCTATCACTGGTGATGGGCTGGTCTATCAGAATGAGAGTTGAGCGTTCTCTGCCATACCCATAGCTTACTCTGACTGTTCCTTTTACTTATATATTTTCTAGATCTCAAGTGACGGCGTCTTTTCCGTGGATTGACCTCCCTACTGCCAACCCTGGCAGATTGGGAGCCAAAGCGTCACATTTTTCCTTTGCCCCTCAACTTTTCCTTTATAATTGCTGAGGGGCACAGGGCCTTGGGTGGGGCTTTTGTTTCCCGGGCATTTCCGCACCCTCCTCAGCTCCCTGCCTTTCAGTGGCTTCGGTCACCTGGGCATTATTAGTGGTAAGCTGGGAGGGTTCTGTGGGGGCGCTCGGTTATGGTCTTGGCCTTGCTCGGGACCTTGGGGCTGCTCGGCCAGACAGCCTGAGGAACAGCAACAACAACAACCTTACCTAACCTAACCTAGTATTATGAGTGGGGGCTGCTGCCCCCACACCCCCGCTGGTTGAGTACTAATCCCTTAATAAAAAAATAAAAAAATTGGCTGTCGATTATACGAAGGTGAAAGAAAAGTCGATGAAGTCTATGGTGTTTAATCTGCAATCTTCAGCTTGATTGTACATTGATAACGGGAAAGTACCGTATTGACAACCTTGTTACGAAAATTAAATTTTAGTACCATACTTTTACATTAGGTTTTCCGAGGGTTTAACACATTTTCATATGATCTTTAGAGCTATCGATGACTGAAAGTACCGTATTGACAACCTTGTTACGAAAAAGAAATTTTAGTACCATACCGGTACTTTTTTATTAGGTTTTGCCGAGGGTTAAACAAAATTTTCTTATGATCTTTAGAGCATATAGATTCAATATTTATCTTCAAATATATCAACAAAATTTGTGGTATTAAAATAACATTAAACCGAGTTGTGTAAGGGTGTTTTGATGTGTAAAAATAGGCGTAAATGCATATTTACCCATTAACCCTCTCACCACGGAAGGGCTCTTGAACGCCCATAAAAAAGCATATAACAGGTACCCGGAAGGGCTCTTGAACGCCCAGTGGTTGAAAGCCTGTGAGCTTCGTGTGCGAGGCGTCGGTCCGACGCATGTAAACAACAGCCGGCTGGACCGACGCCCCGCATCTCCGGCCACAAGAAGGAGAGCGTCGCTTGTTCGTGTGTGCCTGTATGTTGTTGTTAAGTATCGAAAAGTAGTGTAAAGTGGCTGTTTTGGCCATAAAGTTATCTCCAATGAAATCATCATCACAACTCAACCAGTTGACTTAGAGAGCTCTACTTAATGCCATTCTACAGGTAAATAACACAGCTACGCTTGGGGATGTGCGGGAATGCGGGAAGCAGTCAGATTAACAAATATACGGTAGCCTAGCCTAGACGTTTTTCGGCCAAAACACCCGGGTTTCGAGGAATATATATATAATATATAGCCGGGGCTGGAGGGTTAAACAACAATCTAAAAACACGTCCCTTCACTCGCGAAAAATAATTATTTGGCCATAACCGTTTGCCGTTGGATACAAAATATGTAGAGGGGAGGGGGGGGGGGTAAAGCCCCCCCCCCCCCAGATTTATTGAAATCGTCATATATTTAAACAGTAGGGGGCAAAAACCAAATTTTCCCCAACGCTTCTTCTTCTTCTTCGCGGCGGATGTAAACAAAGCCAACCGCCTCTTGCGAGGTAGGCGATAGGCCTATAGGGGATATTTTGTTTCTTTCAGGATCAGTAATAGCCTAGGCCTACATTTTTATGCGCATTTAGACACATAAGCTATAGGAATGAAATACATGGTAGGCCTATAAGAAACCTGTAGGCCACGATAAAATCGATGTATGAATTTAATTACATCATCTTTATATTGTCCCATTTTGCCTTTGCCCCTCAACTTTCTTTTCATAGCCTAGCCTAATTGCTGAGGGGCACAGGGCCCTGGGTGGGGCTTTGGTTTCCCGGGCGTTTCCGCACCCTCCTCAGCTCCCCGCCATGGAGTGGCTTCGGTCATCCAGGCTTTATTGTGGTAGGCAGGGAGGGTTCTGTGGGGGGCACTCGGTTGTGGCCTTGGCTTTGCTCGGGGCCTTGGAGGGAGAGGAGAGTTCTGCTTAAGCTATAGGCTATAGGCTAGCCTACTTCACTTCTTTTTCTTTAGCCTAACTATCCTTTCTACGACTACATATTTTCTAAACTAATTCTTAATCTAACTCTAGCTGTTTCTGGAGAAGTCACCGGTGCATAGGTGAGCTGGCTTGAAAAGGGACAGCAACTCCACAAGAAGAAGAAGAAGAGGCTGTTCGGCCAGGCAAATAATCTTCGTCCCATTTCCCTAACAAATGTAGCATACAAGATATTTATGTCAATAATAAAAAACAAAATAGAAAAACAAATCAAAGATAACCATCTAGACAGCGAAATGCAAGCAGGCTTCACCCAAGGAAGAAGGATAGAGGATAACCTGCTAATCTTAAAGTACTGTGTATAGTCGAGTTATAAAGAAAAACTCCCATTACTTATAGCGGCAATAGACTTCCAAAAAGCCTATGACTCTATAAAAAGAGAAAAAAATCATAGAAACATTAAAATCACTACGAACACATGAGAATATAATAGACAAAATAGAAGAAATATATGTTGGGGACAAGACAACAATAAAATTAAGTAAAAATATACAAAAGGAAATAGAAGTAACAAGCGGAATAAGACAAGGATGTACAGCGTCAACTACCGGTACCTTATTTAAACTTGTTACATTAAAAATAATTTCCGCTCCGTCGTGCTATAATTATAACAAAATAATAAACCATAATGATAACACAATTCATATTTTGTGGATTGACACCCTGTTATAATAGACGTAGTAGAATCAATCAAATATTTGGGAGTAACAATCACAAATAAAAGAGACTGCTATAAAGTACACAAAGAAAAGATGATAAATAAAGCACAAAGGTTAGCAAATCTCACACACTCAGTAGGCCTAACAGCAAGGAGTTGTAATAAGATGTTAATTGGGAAAACATTCTGGAAAAGTTTAGCTCTACCTGGAATCCTATATGCAGCTAGTGTTCTGGAGTACAACAAAGAAGAAAGAAAAAACTACAACGAATAGAAAATTCTGTTTATAGGATGATATTGGGTGGATCTAAAGGAACCCCAATTAGCTGTCTTCGAGGAGAAGTAGGAGCATCCCTGTTAGAATCAAAACTAATGAGATCAAGACTACAATACTTACAAGGCATAATGAACGGTGATGGAAATAGAATGCTATATGAAATAATTGAAGAAGGATTAGAGGAGAATAATAATAAATGGGTAAAAGAATGCAATAGGTGTCTAAAGGAGCTAAAAATAAATAGAACAAAACTGAGCAGGATGACAAAGACAGAACTGTGTAAGAAGATCTATGAATGGGATACACAAATGTGGCAAAAAGACATGGAATCAAAAACAAGTCTAAACATTTACAAGAAAATAAAAAAAGAAATTGGGGGAGAAGATGAAGTACAGTATAGGCTATGACAACACAGCAGCCTCAGTCACATTTTTTAATGCAGATCAAACACCCTAAACCTAGAAGACCGAAAAAGATTTAAGGAGGAGGATACAAAATGCAGACTGTGTGAAAAAGATACAGCAAACTTAGAACATTTT
Organism: Paralithodes platypus; assembly: GCA_032716605.1. Lineage (NCBI taxonomy): Eukaryota > Metazoa > Arthropoda > Malacostraca > Decapoda > Lithodidae > Paralithodes > Paralithodes platypus. The sequence goes on from CM064543.1 coordinate 11,037,545, forward strand.
ATCCTGGAATGTGAAGAATATAATGAAATTAGGAAAAAAATAACAAGATTACACAGGCCATATATCCAAGACACTGAAAAACTTATAGGAGAGTTACTATTCAAGAAAGAAGGAAACTAAGAGATAAAACAATACTTAGGCTACATAGCCTAGATGTTGGAAAAGGAGAGAAAAGAGGATGAAAGAACAGAAAATTAAGAACACAGGAAAAATTAGGAGAGCTAAAGTGTCTTAAAAATTTATAAAAAATGTAAAAGAAAGTAAGAAAAGTGTAACAAGAAAAGTTCTAGCCTAATAGGCCTAGGCCTACTAGAAAAAAAGAAAAAACAAAAAGTGACAATATATTTTGGAAAACATGTAAATTTATAGAAAATAAGGACCCCAGTAAGAAGATGAAGAAATAATACATCTACAGTGAAGAAAGAAAACTGGGGAAGGTGTAAGAAGACCAACGAGGGGCCGATACTTAAGGCTATCCCTCAACATCATCAGCTTGGGGAACAACTGTGCACTTACTAGCCTATAACTAGCCTAGACCTAGACTAAATTAAGCTGGTGTATTTCAACTGGAACATTACCCCTGTAAGCCTAGGAGATGATCCATAAACTAACTAGGCTAGGCCTAGCCTAGGCTATAGCCTACACAAAATCCAAAATAAAGCATGCTTAGGCCAATGGCTAACGTTGCTTGCAAATTAGGCTAGGCTAAACCTAGACTAGGCTACATATTTACTATTCTTTACTCTGTCAACACCAGTACCGTCATACCAACTCCAAGTTTCATTCTAGTTGACCACTGTAACACTGTTCATGTAGGCCTATAGCCCTATACAGACTAATAACACAACTAAAAGACGAACGGCACGAACATGCTGAAGGGCCTGATTTGAGATGGTTCACACAGACAAACAAACAACTACACATCTTGTTTTAGGGGACAGTATTTTCGTTTACCATTCCTTTCGGCCAACGAGTGCTTTCGGCTGAGTTGAGAGATACGAGACCCTATCTATATAATAGGGATTTCTAGTTAGGGAAAACAAAAATATAGGGGGAAGTAGGGAAAGGATGAATCATCCAAATTCAACCAACAAATTATAAGATCCTTTAGGATAGGCCGAAATTCATGCATTCGTCCTAGAGTAAAGAGTACACACACACATATGGGCTACATATGGTGGAAACAATACATACCTGTACGTGTTTCACGTCAACCGTTTATGGGTACCGGCAGGCAGCAGCTAGCCTATAGGAATCACTGTGAGTAGGCTACGGCTGTGGCCAAGGGAAGAATGAGGTTCAGGCGCTCAGAGGCCAGAGCTCAGCCGCTGGTTGTGCTAACTTGTACGTATAGTGTCTATAATAGTCGACCGTATTGGACACGTTCAATTATACGTATGTACACTTGGCACGGTATAGAAACATGTTCGTGGGTGCGGCACTGTGGTCCCATTACGCTCGTGGCGTGACGTTAGGGCTGCCCCAAGCCCCCAACAGCTAGCCATGGGCCGTGGCCCGTGGGATAGCCTACAATAATGGGTTGAGGGACCCCCATGACTGATTGTCTTCATGTATATTACTAGCAGGGGGGTAAACAAATAATAATTATATCTCTCTATATATATACAGAATAGTAAAAATGTTGCGTCTGCTACTGCCGCCGCCAACACCGTGAACGACCGCAGCAGTGCAAGTACTGGTACTGAGCTGGATACACAGGCATAGTTTGCCTTTTTCCAGAGGATCTACTGTAAGAAACTGTAAGAAATATACACAGGCCCAATCCCCACTTTTCCTTTTTTTTTGGGGGGGGGGGGGCACGACTCGATTAAGACAGCCAGAATACGGACAACACAACAGTAGGCTAAACAATGAACACAAAAACTAAATACAAATTCACACATCTAGGTCAATGGTCATCCAGGAGAATACCCAGAGACCAGGGTCACCAAGGTCCCTCCAGAGTCCAGCATTCCCCCGGCCCTCGACCACCCGGAGAGGTTCTGATCTCGGCAGGCAGACATGCAGCAGATCAGAAACCACAAGCCCGCCCACCACGCTTCCAGCGGCCAGCCGCACGCTTCATATAAACCGTCTACGGTCTCCCCGGACCCCGGGTCAGGCGCCTGATGGACTATAATTGTAGGAATAGGTTTTTACACCATAGCCTACCCGAAAGAGGATTTATGGAGCTCCGGATAATATTCAAGACCTCTTTCGCAGCCCTATTAGAAATAATTTATTAAGGAAAATAGGGACCAATAGACTCTCCATATTTTTCTGATTAGGCCTATAGGCCTAGTCCGCATGGAGGAATTTCGGATTTTTTTTATTTTAGTAGCCTACCACAAATTTTCAGTGTTTTTTATAAACAAAATTGGTCATTTGCATCAATATACTGTTACTGTATAGTGTTTGTAATTAATTAGAAATCTCGGGAAAACCTATTTTCCCCATTAGGCCTATCGATCGATGAGACCCCCCCCCCCCTTGATAATGATTTGAAAAGACATTAGCCTAACCTAACAACCTTACCTAACCTAACCTAGTATTATGGGTGGGAGCTGCTGCCCCCACACCCCCGCTGGTTGAGTACTAGCCTAGGCTAGGCTAATCCCTTAATACAAATAAAATAAAATTGGCTGTTGATTATACGAAGGTGAAAGAAAAGTCGATGAAGTCTATGGTGTTTACTCTGCAATCTTCAGCTCGATTGTACATTGATAACGGGAAAGTACCGTATTGACAACCTGAGACAATTGTGCTAAACAATGAACACACAAAAACTAAATACAAATTCACACATCTAGGTCAATGGTCATCCAGGAGAATACCCAGAGACCAGGGTCACCAAGGTCCCTCCAGAGTCCAGCATTCCCCCGGCCCTCGACCACCCGGAGAGGTTCTGATCTCGGCAGGCAGACATGCAGCAGATCAGAAACCACAAGCCCGCCCACCACGCTTCATATAAACCGTCTACGGTCTCCCCGGACCCCGGGTCAGGCGCCTGATGGACTATAATTGTAGGAATAGGTTTTTACACCATAGCCTACCCGAAAGAGGATTTATGGAGCTCCGGATAATATTCAAGACCTCTTTCACAGCCCTATTAGAAATAATTTATTAAGGAAAATAGGGACCAATAGACTCTCCATATTTTTCTGATTAGGCCTATAGGCCTAGTCCGCATGGAGGAATTTCGGATTTTTTTTATTTTAGTAGCCTACCACAAATTTTCAGTGTTTTTTATAAACAAAATTGGTCATTTGCATCAATATACTGTTACTGTGTTTGTAATTAATTAGAAATCTCGGGAAAACCTATTTTCCCCATTAGGCCTATCGATCGATGAGACACGCCCCCCCCCCTTGATAATGATTTGAAAAGACATTAGCCTAACCTAACAACCTTACCTAACCTAACCTAGTATTATGGGTGGGAGCTGCTGCCCCCACACCCCCGCTGGTTGAGTACTAGCCTAGGCTAGGCTAATCCCTTAATACAAATAAAATAAAATTGGCTGTCGATTATACGAAGGTGAAAGAAAAGTCGATGAAGTCTATGGTGTTTACTCTGCAATCTTCAGCTCGATTGTACATTGATAACGGGAAAGTACCGTATTGACAACCTGAGAATATGAGTAAGAATAATTGTCTAGATAGGGTAAATTGCCGTACTGGTACATCAGATAGTAATAGAAAATATCAGTCACAGGATTTTAATTGTACTGCTAGTAGAAATATTAAAGGTGTAACAGAAGATGGGAATTCAGTTAGAAATAAAGGTAAATCCGATACCAGTAAAATAAATTCATTGCGATTATATTATACAAACTGTAGGAGTTTATGTAACAAAATGGATGAACTTAGAGCACTTGTTAGCAACGAAAATATAGACATTATAGCACTGACTGAAACATGGATTAATACAGAATCAAGACATTTTTAGCAGAATTCCATATACCAGGATATAGTTTGTTTAAACGCGACCGAACAAGTAGGAGGGGCGGCGGAATAGCAGTGTTTGTCAGGAGTTCTTTAAAAAGCTGTATTAAATCAGGTATTAGACTAAATACTGATAACGAAAGTGTTTGGGTTGAGGTTAGCGAAGGTAGTGAGACCATAATTATTGGAGTTATTTATAGACCACCAAATATGAGTAGAAACGAAGGTACAGCTTTATGGCAGGAAGTGAAAATAGCATCAAGGTTTAGCAATGTGTGTATTATAGGGGATTTTAATTTTCCGAATATTGATTGGCAGCATCAAATCGGCGACCCAGATTCAAAAGAGTTTATTGAGGCGGTACAGGATAGTTTTTTATTTCAATTCATAGACTCGCCTACTAGAGGTAATAATATCCTCGATTTAGTTCTCAGTAATAATGAACAAATGATAAATAATGTAGAGATAGGAGACCAACTAGGAAATAGTGATCATAAATCAATTTATTTTAACATACAATGGACAGGAAAGGCTAAAGAGAATAGGACACTTATCCCAGATTTCAGAAAAGCCAATTATGGTGGATTAAGACGAGCCTTAAGAGTCGATCCTATGGTTAAACTATTAAGTGGACCCAGGTGCGCTAATGAACATACTCTCTCTCAGATACCTGTCTTAACTCAGGATAATTTGACAGCTACATATAATAATTTTATTTCTTCACTCCACAATGCACAAAATAAATATATCCCCAAAAGAAAATTTAGATCAACACAGAACCAACCCAAATGGATGAATAATAGACTATTAGACCTTCTAGGAAAAAAGAGAGGAATATATCGAAAAATAAAGAAAGGCGAAATTCACCTACTTGCTTACTATCAGAATCTATCAAGAGAGGTTAAAAAATGTATAAGGACAGACAAAAGAAATTATGAAATCAGGATAGCCAATGACTCAAAAAATAACCCTAAGGCTTTTTACCAGCTAAAGTTAGAGATAAAATAGGCCCCCTTAAAACTTCGATAGGAGAAATGACAGAAAATGATTTAGAAATGTGCAGTACATTAAATAGTCAGTTTCTATCCGTTTTCACTAATGAAAATTTGGCACAGATTCCAGAAGTCCGTAAGGTATATAGAGATAGTATAGAAAATAGGTTAAGTACGGTTACTATAAGTAGAAATGATGTGCTTAAGGAAATTGACAGACTGAAACCTCAGAAATCGCCTGGTCCCGATGAGGTATATGCCAGAGTATTAAAAGAATGCAGAGATGAGTTAAGTTACCCATTAACATTTCTTTTTAACAATTCATTAGAAACAGGTATAGTTCCAGAAGCTTGGAAGCTTGCAAATGTAGTTCCGATTTTTAAAAAAGGTGATAAATCAATAGCATCCAATTACCGTCCCATTAGTCTCACTTCAATCATAGGAAAGCTACTAGAGTCAATTATTGCTAGGAAAAATGAGAAACCACTTAGAAACATTTAACTTAATCAATTCTTCTCAGCATGGATTCACACAGGGACGTTCTTGCCTTACTAATTTGCTTAGTTTTTTCTCAGAGGTATATGAAGCAGTAGATAATGACAAGGCATACGATATTATATATTTAGATTTCAGTAAAGCTTTCGACAGAGTCCCTCATGAGAGATTGATGAGAAAGGTTGAGGCACATGGAATAGGTGGGGCGTTGTTGGGATGGATTAGGTCATGGCTAATTGGTAGGAAACAGAGAGTCAGCATAAATGGTAGCAAGTCAGAGTGGGGAGCAGTCAAAAGTGGTGTCCCCCAGGGATCGGTATTAGGTCCCCTGTTGTTTCTTATATACATAAATGACCTAGATTTAGGTATAACTAGTAGGATAAGTAAATTCGCAGACGATACTAAAATGGGGAGATCAATTGATTCAGATAGCGATATAGAGTGCCTCCAAAGGGATCTAGATACCTTACATGAATGGTCAGTAAATTGGCAGATGAAGTTTAACATTGACAAATGCAAGGTATTAAAGATAGGAAGATGCAAACAAATGTTAAATATAAACTAGCTAATTTAGAATTAGAAAATTCAGACTGCGAGAAAGATCTAGGTGTGTTTGTTAGCAATGATTTGAAGCCTAGAAAACAGTGTATAGGCGTTCGTAATAAGGCAAACAGGATTCTCGGGTTCATCTCTAGGAGTGTGAGTAACAGAACTGCTGATGTTATCTTAAAACTTTACTTGTCATTAGTGAGACCCCATATGGATTATGCTGTCCAATTTTGGTGTCCTTATTACAGAATGGACATAGATTCATTGGAGAGAGTACAGCGTAGAATGACAAAAATGATCCATAATATTAGAAATCTTTCGTATGAAGAAAGGTTGAAGAAATTAGGTTTACATTCGTTAGAGAGACGCAGAGTTAGAGGGGATATGATAGAGGTGTTCAAGTGGGTTAGTGGGATTAACAAAGGGGACATGACAAATGTACTAAAGCTCAGTGATGGTGAAAGAACTTGTACCAATGGTTTCAAATTAGATAAATTTCGTTTCAGAAAAGATATAGGCAAATATTGGTTTGGTAACAGAGTTGTAGATGGGTGGAATGGACTACCAAGTGCTATAGTGGGATCTAAAACTGTAGGGAGCTTTAAGATAAAATTGGATAAGCATATGGACGAGAAGGGTTGGGTGTGAAGGGGGATCAGCCGGGTTGGGCCAATCAGCGCTCTGCAGACCCCCATAATCCTGCGTTAATCTCTAACCGTTTTGGTAAGATGATCCTCAGGGTATTAGAGTGTTGAGCCTATAATTGGGCTTTGTAATTGATTTGGGGTTGTGTGGGACAGGGATCTGCCTTGCTTAGGCCAATCGGCTTTCTGCAGACTCCCATTTTCTTATGTTCTTATGTTCTAGTTACGAAAATTAAATTTTAGTACCATACTTTTATATTAGGTTTTTCCGAGGGTTTAACACATTTTCATATGATCTTTAGAGCTATCGATGACTGAAAGTACCGTATTGACAATCTTGTTACGAAAAAGACATTTTAGTACCATACTTTTTTATTAGGTGCCGAGGGTTAAAACATATTTTCTTATGATCTTTAGAGCATATAGATTCAATATTTATCTTCAAATATATCAACAAAATTTGTGGTATTAAAATAACATTAAACCGGAATTTCGTTATCGACACTTGAACAAACCCGATTGCACCGAAAAATAACACGAAAATAGGCCTAATGTCCCGAACGTAAACAAAGCATTGCACCCAATGAATCCTTCGACCTGGGTCCTCTTCTTCTTGTTTTGAAAGATGCAGTGAGTGCGATTCACCCAATAAATGGCTTGAATGTTACTCACAAAACGATATTATATTATATTATATTATATTAGGGTTAGGTTAGGTTAATTTAATCTAATATATTTGTACATTTTGGAAACGTGCATGGCCTCCCCACAATTTTCCTTACCTACTGTAAAAGCGCGATTCACCCAAAAAATGGCGCCATTTGACGGAGTATCTTCAGATTAATGAATAATGGGTAAGTTAATGCAAATCCTCCACTCAAACCATGAAAAACAACAATTAAACACTATATTCCTTGGAAAAAATATAAAGAAACTTGGTAAATAAGGCGGCTCTAGCTGTCTCGAATGTTACCGAGCTCCGATCTTACTCTCAACCATCTTAACAATTTTCTTAACACACCTAAACTTTGTTTGATGCGAAAATAGCCTCTCAAAAATATGCTGTAGGCCTAGGCTCGGAATGAACCCGGGACCCTTATAGGCTATGAGGCAGTCACGTCTCTACCAGTTAGACCAAGAGAAATATCTATTGGTCTAACTGGTAGAGTGACTGCCTCATAGCTTAAGGGTTCACCCGGGTTCAATCCCAGCCCATGGCATATTTTTGGGAGGCTATTTCAGCATCTAACGAAGTTTATAGGCCTAGGTGTGTTGGTAAAATTGTTATAATAATAACAATAATAATAGTTCTTAAAGCTAGCACATGCTAAGCCAGCTAAGGATAGCCCAATAAGGCCAATTAGGCGTATTTCCATTGGGGTCCTGTACTACTACCCCATCCCCTTGCTCATGAGGGACGGTAACGACTCGGTGCTTGTGAAAAACCTTTAATGCGCCGAGCGTGGGTGCGACCCTGGGCCTTCTGGGTGGAAGTCCAAGACGCTAGTCACTACACCAGCGAGCCGCTGGTAAGGGGAGGCTGAACCTTCATTAGCTTAAGCCCAGAAGTCAAAATTTCACGTTTTTGTTTTTTCTTCTAAAATGCTTCGTTCAACATGGGAGAATAGCATAGGGCAAAAAAAAAAACCATATCGCATCCATAACCCCACCCCCATCAAACCCCCGAACCAAATTGGACCCCCTCAGCCCAATTTATTTTTTTATTTTTTGTTAGTCTAAAAGGTTTCTGTAAACAATATATGAGGGCATAAACACCCATATGACATCCCGTAATATTTTTATTTTAATACCACAAATTTTCAGTGTTTTTTTATAAAAGAAATTGTTTATTTGCATCAATATACTGTATAGTGTTTGTAATTAATTAAAAATCTAGGGAAAACCTATTTTCCCCATTAGGCCTATTGATCGATGTTGAGACACGCCCCCGATAGCATTTTGAAAAGACATTAGCCTAACCTAACAACCTTACCTAACCTAACCTAGTATTATGGGTGGGGGCTGCTGCCCCCACACCCCCGCTGGTTGAGTACTAATCCTGTGAGAAAAAAAATTGACTACACCGGTATCTGGGGACTGTTGGCAACAACCTTCCGATAGGGTAACCTTAGTAGAGTGAACAATTTTCTACCAGAACCCGGTGATTGTATATATTGTAGAGAATAATTAATATTAAGTAATTTAGTACTGTATAAGATTACCTTGGCCAAGTTAAGTTAGTTATAAAACCTTGTATGATTAGATTTAGAGGTACTGTATTCGGTATCAGTTTTGAAATTCCCACGCTTGCTGGCGCGATCCACAGCTTGCTGTGGATCGTCTGGATAATATGTTTACTAAATCGTTGTGAAACTATATTTATATTAGTATTTATATAATTAAATGCTTATTTCTCATTTATAGGATAAAGTGAAGAGGGAATGAACCCTTGGTAACGAATTAATATATAGTTTATTTAAGAGTCGGAAATTGAAGTTCCGATCAGACGCTAGTAAACTTTTGAACGGTAGAGACGTCTCCCGTGATCTCCTCCACCACAATCCCCGCGCCAGGCCCGGAGTCCTGACCCTTTAACCCTGGTCTACCGAAGCCGGAATCCTCAGAACTACACCAGGACCCTAGTATAGCTAAGTCATTGATATACATGGCCATTGATACAATGTTTAGTTAGGGCATCCTGAGAGATAGGCTACCATGGATTAAGACTAGGCTACGATAAACAAACCTCATCTGCTCCTATAGTTCATGCCATAAGGTAGGCGATCTCAGACTTTATTTTTATTTATGTTTAATAATTTTATATTTAGATTGGTGTGGTAAGAGATAATCTTTGGCCATATTATCCCCCACATTTTGGTGCCCCGAGTGAGGATTCCGATCGGTGTGTAGACTAGGGGTTAGGTTAGGTAAACATTTTTATTAACAGTTAGGGTCCTCATTTCTATAAATGTATAAGGTCTCATTTGTGGGACACAGTTTGATTCCCCGCCATTTTGAGGTCCCTAACTGAAATTAGATGCTATCGAGCCCCAGGAGGTAGAGCCCGTAATTTCATGACAGACAGGCGACTGAATCGTGTACTCGATTGGCCTCACCAATTGACCATCTTATATTTGGGAGGCAACGACGTACACGAAACAGTCCAAGTGTCAGAAGTTACGGATGACATCATCTCTATCATTCAACTAATTGAGCAGCGCTGTGGCTCTAAGGTAGCAGTCGTCATGCTGGAGCCACGAGAGCTGCCCCCCATTCCTGAGGGTGAGCCAGGTGTAACCCGCGGTCATTACCGCACAATATACCAAGCCGTGAATCGGCGACTGCAGAGACTACTGTGCGGCTACCGAACGTTCCAGTTTGGAGCCAGACCATATCGCCGCAATTTGCGTCGTGACGGCGTCCACTGGAACCGTAGAGCTCAAGCCGCGCAGGTAGCCCGCTATTACGAGTACATCGTCGATTCACGGGCAGATTAATAATAATAATAATAAGCATGTTACTTATTTCTCATAAGCGCCAATTTTTCCGAAGAATTCACTAGCGCTCGAAAAGAGAAAGAAAAAAGAACAAAAATCAATGCATCAAAAGAAGGCTCATATACAACACACATTTAACAATCACTAGCAGTGGCAAAATAGCCTAAACTCTATAGCCATCTGTCATGACACCTCTCTCAAGATCATAGCTTCCCTCAAAGAGAAAAGTCTTAAGTTGTCTCTTGAAGCATTCAACAGAACTCAGTTGTCTCATGGACAGCGGCAACCTGTTATACAACCTCGGAGCCATGTAGGAGAATGACCTCTCAAAGAAAGAAGACTGCTGGAAAGCCCTTGGTTCATCAAGACGAAAAGGGTCATTGTCATGACGCACAACTACACCATGGTGTGCCGGTGGGCGCCTGAGCAGCTCCGCAAGGTACCTAGGCTCACCAAATTTGAGAACCTTAAAAGTCACCAAACACAACTTAAATTCTATTCTTGCTCTTACTGGCAGCCAGTGCAGTTCTATGTGAAGAGATGTAGTAGGAGTTCTAGGTGGAACACCAAAAATTAGTCTTGCGGCCCTGTTAAGAACAGATTGAACTTTCTTCAAAATATAATTTGGAAGACCCACCAACAGGGCATTGCAATAATCAACACGAGAGAAGACCAATGAGTGAACCAACATCAGGAGGCAACGTCTGGTTATAAACGGCTTCACCAAATAGAGATTTCTGATGTGCAAGTAACAACTTTTAACTATCTGGTTTACATGCTCTTTGAAATCTAATCGGGAGTTCACATATACACCCAGATTTCGAACAGAGTTGGCCGGTCGCAGCTGAGATCCACCCACATTGATGGAGAGGGCACCTACCATATCATCAGCTCTTCTATTTCCTCGGATGATGAGAATATCAGTTTTACCATCATTTAGTTTAAGTTTTCTCGCTCTCATCCACTTCTTGATATCAGACATCAACAATTCCATCTTACTCCGTATATCAACTATATTTGTGATTCTCACATAAATCTGGGTGTCATCTGCATAAAAGTGAAAGGTGACATTATGTGCACGAAGCAGAAGAGACAAACTGCTAATATAAATTATAAATAGGATAGGACCCAAAACTGATCCCTGCGGAACACCATACTGCAGGGGTGTCGAGTCCGAGACCACTTGATTTACCATCACACTCTGGGATCTACCTGACAAGTACGACCCAAGAAGCAAGAGAGCGGAGTCACGCACACCACAATCATAAAGATCACTCAATAACAACTCATGATCCACTGTGTCAAAAGCCGCAGAGAGATCAAGCAAGACCAATAGTGAGGCCACACCATTGCAAATGTTCTCAACTAGATCATTATGTACTCTAATCAATGCTGTTTCAGTTGAATGATGCTGTCGGTAAGCAGACTGAAAATTGGGATAGTTTCATTCTGCTGAAGTAGTGGTTGTAATTGGTCAAGTATTGCACGCTCTAATATCTTTGATATGAAGGACAGGTTGGAGCAGGACGATAGTTCAACATGTTCTCAACATCAAGTCCAGGTTTCTTTAGAGTAGGTCGGAGTAGTGCATGCTTTTCAGAATGTGGGAAGCTACCTTCAGAGAAGCACTTATTAATTATTTTGGAAATAAACTCAACTGTGTGATCATAGACTCTTGGTAGCTTGGAAACATTTATGGGATCCAACGGGCAAAATGTTTTATTGAGGTTTCTTATGTAGGATGAGATCATGTCCACCTCTACTGAGTGAAAGGATGAGAGGACATTATTAGGAATGTGTCGGGGTTGGAGTACAACTGAAAGTTCTTCACCAACAGAAGCATCATCCAATTCCTGTCTTATGCGAGTTATCTTGCCAGCAAAAAATGCCACAAAGTTGGCAGCCAACTCGGCATCAGGTACAGAAGGTCTTAAGCTGACTCTTGTTTTTCCAAGTAAACTGTTTACAATTGAAGCCAACCTCCTCTGGTCGTTACCACACGAGTCAACTTTTCCCTGATAATACACTTTCTTTTCATCTTTGATTTTGTAGACCACAGCTCTTCTGGCTGACAGGTATTGCAACCATGTAGAGTCTGTTTTATTTTTCCGCCATTCACGTTCAGCTCTTCTACGCGCTCTTCTAAGAAATTTAACTCGAGTGCTATACCAGGGCGAATCATCTCGTACTATGATTTTCTTCTCTACTTCTGGACAGTGATGATCGAACACTAATTTAAGTGCATTTCCATGTACCTCCACCAGCTCATCTGAAGTAAGGTTGGAAGTATCAATACTTCCCAAGTACTGTTTTACTTCACTGCTAGCCAAATTTAGGTCTGCATTTTTATAATTTCTAAATCTGATTACTTTTTCATGTGTGAGTGGCTTAGGGAAATCAAAGCTGAAAGTAATCAAAGCATGATCAGAGGTATTAGGGTCAGCATTCTCAACATCAACATCCAGAACACCACCACAACCCACAGGAGAGAAAACCAAGTCAAGGGTGTGTCCTAAGATATGAGTTGGGTGGGACACATGGTTTACAAAATTGTTCTGATCAGTCAACTCAAGGAACTCAGGAGAGAATGGCTTCAGATGAGGGCTGTCAACCCAGTAATTAAAATCTCCACACATCAAAAGTCTTCCAGTTTTAGCAGAAAATTCCTCGAGAAACTGCCCAAACTCTTCCATAAAACCCCTATCTGTGCCACGATGGCCAGGCCTATAGACAACTGCCATTCTTAGAATTTGTTGATGGAGTTTTATTTCCACTTCCAACAGTTCATAATAAAGAGGGGCTGGGTTATGGCTTATTTGCAAGATATTCACCAGAGATGTGGAGTAGACAACTGCCACTCCACCACCCGGATGATCTCCCCTAGGCCTAGGAACATTTATTATGGAATGGGTTTTAGGCAATGCCGCCTGGATAATATTCAGATCTGACTCGAACAACCAGGTCTCAGTGAGACATAATACATCAAGGTTACGTTCATCCAAGATCTCGCAAATATGATCCATTTTGTTACGCAAGGAATGAACATTCAACAGACCCAGTTTCAACCGGCTCCCATGTGCATTTTTCAGTTTTTTGAACCTACAAAATCGGTGTTCTCAATAACTTTATCTCTCTGAGCTGTCATTAAAGGACAATTTCTACTTGAGGCGAAATGATTTGGCGGCTCCGTAACTGATGTGGAGCTCATACAATTTATACATTTGGGGGAAGTCTTGTTGGTGCAGTCTTTTGAGTTATGAGTACCAGCACAGAAGTTGCATTTTGGATCCTCATTTTTCCGATAACACCTGTCACTGGTATGACCAAAGCCCTGGCAATGGTAACATTGTGTTACCCAGAAGCGATCGTATGCACGACATCTCACAAGTCCAACATACACAGAATTGCCATCATCCACAATGGAAGAGCGTATTTCAGGTGACATTTTTACTACCGCAATCTTAGTGTGTGCATCACTCTTTTGCTTAGTGAATAGCAAATTCATAGCTAAGCCATCGTCGACCAGGGACTTTATTCTTGGGTTCTTGTTGAGGATGCTGGGAATGATCTCATTATCCTCAGCGTCATTAGCAATGCCTACCAGAGTCATTTTTGGCATCATCTTCTTTGGTTCGGAGACACTGAAGGCACTGTCCACCCCCAAATACTGATTGATGGCCCTTCCTGCATCTTCTTTGGCTTTCTTGGATGGTTTACCAGGTGATGGCCGTGGGTGAGTGGCACTGGCTATCTATCTTTCTATCTATTGCCTGACACCGTGATCCCCGAAGGGGTGGCCACGAACGAACCGCTCCCATGCACCTCTGTCCCCAGTCAGTTGACGCCCCTCCCCCCAACCAGCACCGCCTTCGTTCATGTAGTTCCTCACTCCATCCTTCCACCTCATATTCTGTCTACCTCTCCCTCTCTGTCCCTCCACCCTCCTCTCGCCTCCCTCCAGCTCTCCTCACCCACTTCTTTTGTATCCTAACCTTAGCTACCACTACATAATGATCAGACAGACCCCCTCCAATACCCCTACACACCCTAGCATCCATCACAGATTTCTTCATTCGTTCATCCACACATACATAATCAATCAATGACTTTCGTTCCACCACTGTCATCACTGTGTGGCACTGGCATGGCGTTTAAATCCTGTGGTAGAGGACTGGTAGGAGGGCCTGCAACGTTGCGTTCTCTGGCGTTTGTGATACTCGGAGCTTGAGCTTCGTTGCAGTCCCTAAATTTCTCCCATATTTTACTTATTTAGACCATTTTATGTCTCCGTCCTTAATGTCACCCGCGTCTGGCAGACTAGGTCGACCAGCTAAATGCTCGGGACGGAGCATATACCAAAGTTAATAAATAATAAATGTGTCCCCCCCCCCCCTTTTAGAAAAATGCTACTACCACAGGTACCCACTAACATCTGGGATAAGAAATCAATGATTAACTAAATATTTACAGCTTTAGCTTCATTCTTGTACCTAAATTCTCCCTATTATTTTATAATTTAGGCTATTTTTATGTTTCTGCCCTTTAACCCCTTATTGGCGGTGTTCGACTTAAGTCGTGCACCAATTTGCAGCAAGTTAGGAGCATTATTAAGGCTTTTAAAGGGTTAAAATCAAGTGCAAATGGCCGGGAGCACAGCGGGCCAGACAGCCGATTCCCAGGGCTTACCGCCGCCCATTAACTCATGTTCCCTGTGTTCTCGAGAGGCCGGCAGTGTAGCCAGTAGTGAGCATAGCTGGGAAAAATATACCGAAATATGCTAAACTCCCATGTTCGTGGCATCACTGCAAGAGAACGACGAGTGCTACGTAGCTCGTTCTGGTCTCATTGTGAAGCTTTTAGTGCCTAGTTTTTTGCTAAATATTTTTTTTTTCATGCAGATGCTTGATTTATCATGCAGGAGGGCCTGAATATGCCCAAATGAGCCCAAAACACCCCGCTAGACAAGGGTTAATGTCACCCGCGTCTGAAAGACCAAGTAGACCAGCTAAATGCTCGGGACGGAGCATATACCGGTATGACATTTAATTCAATAATAAATATATTCCCTCCCCCTACTAGCGTGCGTTCCCACGTATTAGGTAAATTATATTGTGGACTTAATGTTTTCAACTAATTATTCATCTGAATTTGTAGCAAATAATGGTACGCATATAATGCTAAAGATTAACAGCTAAATTGAGTACCGGTGTTAGGCTATATCTAAATGTAATTTTGATTGTTGAAAATTAGTCTTCAGTATAAACATTAATAATAGTCCAGAAAATAATTACCCATTTTCCAAATGACTGATATACTCTTGAAAAAATCTATGGTGGGGAAATTAGGCTGGGTAACTAGAGCATTAAATAATTGCCAGGAGGTAAAAAGACGTGTCCAAGGGAGCTGTTAAAGTCTCAAATCCAAGATCTGAAAACCCGGTGGGATAATTATGAAGTGTCTTTCAATAAATTGGAGGACTTTTGCATCAAACGAGCAATCTGAAAAGTTTGAAAAAATACGGCGAGCCTATACAGATGCTCGTGAAAATTATTTGTATCAACTAGCTGGGTTCGAATCCTTGGCGACAGAGACAGTTACCGGGACAGGGAGTACATGTAATGGTACCAGTAATGGTATTGCGGCTCCGGGACAACAAAGCTTTAAGTTACCACCTATAACCTTACCTGAATTTGATGGGCAATCTGACTGGAATACCTTTTGGGACAAATTTAAGGGTTTAGTTCATGACAGGTTAGATATTTCTGCAGCAAATAAATGTTCATACTTATTGGGTCAACTTAAGGTTTTGCATTGGATCTTGTCAAGGAACCTCCCATAACAGATGCCAATTATACAGCAGCTCTAGAAGTACTTAAGGAAAATTTTGAAGATACGGAGTTGACTCCACAGCGCCTAGTTTACAAATTGCTGGATTTTATCAGGACCAAAGCATACGTACCAGAATCTTCAATCATTCCGGATCAGCTTGAATTGCGTTTTAAAATCACTTAGTACCCAGAAAGATCTTGACTCAGCTTCTTGGCTCTTGAACCATATTGTACAACAAAAGCTCTCAGAAAACCTGTGATGAATTGTACCACAGGTATAAGAAGAACTACTTCACGTATCAAGAGATAGAAGAGGGTTTAAGAGAGCTGTGTAAACACATGCAAGTTTCCAAGAAGGATACCGGTATCAAGGAAGGAGACAACAAGGTTAAATACACAAAAGCGTCTACAGCAGGGACTAAAGAAAAAGCAAAACCATTCAAGAAAGAAGAGGTTGGTACCTATGTGACATCCGTCCAGCAGAATAATCAAACTAGTACAGTATCAAAAACAAAAGGTGTTTGGGAGAGAAAAAAAATTTGTCTCAATTCTCCAGTGACCCAAGAAGTAACCAGAGATATTAACCCCGCACCAGTGGTAAACCAAGAAACCCGGAAGATGTGTATGTTATGTTCAGAACAACATTCCACAGTGTATTGTAGGACTTACCCAGATCTTAAGGCTAGACTTCCATGACTCATCGAACTAGGTAAGTGTCTTGTTTGCCTTAGCACAAGACATTCTACTGAGGAATGTGCTACTAAATTAAATGTATGTTTTCGGTGCAAGACTGGTGTACAATCATACCGCGTTGTGTCCCAAGATCAGTGAAGTACAACCCAAAACGACAAGTGTAAATATGACCCTGACCACTGGAAACCCAATGCATACGCTGGCAGCTACTCCTACAGCCGAGGTTCAACTGATCAGAGGAAATGAGGTTATGCCAGTCAAAGCACTCTTTGATACTGGAGCGCAAAAGACCTTCATTGCCGGAAATGTTGTCAGAGCCATGAATTTGCCAACAGTAGGAAGAGTGAACATGGCAATAACTGGATTTTTGTCAAATAAGGAAACACAAACATTTGACGTGGTTAAACCCCTGATTAAATTGGGCAAATATAAATGTAAGGTGACTGCGGTGGTTAAGGAAGACATGAACACTTCTGTGGTAAATAAGGGTTTAAAGGAAGCATCTGACTTCTTAACAAAGAAGGGTGTTCAACTAGCAGACCGAACTATAGAGTCTGACGCAGTAGGTCCAATTCAGCTGATCATCGGCTCCGACTATTGTGGTCGCTTCTTGTGAAAAATGACTCGGAAACACGGTACCGGTATCCAGTTAATTTCTTCATCAGGTGGATATATAATCATGGGATCTCTACCCACATGTGGCCCAAGTGAATCAGACAACCGGATGGATCCAGTCTTTGTGACTCCTGCACAATCTCTGGTGGTGGCTAGAATTGGTGCAGAATTAATACCATCACAATTAGGAGACATTCTGGAAGAGCAACAAGAACCTGTTCACAAACTTTGGGAACTGGACACTGTGGGTATAGAAGCAGATCTTCCCACCCCTGAAGACATCTTAACATATAACCACTACCTAGACACAGTTGAGTATAAGGATGGCCAGTACTGGGTAGGACTTACATGGAAGATAAATGCCCCTGAATTACCAACTAACTACCAGAGTTCAAGATGTCAATTAAATAAAATGGAGAGATTGCGTCAACATCCTGAACGACTGGAAATTTATCATAAAATAATTCAAGAGCTGTTGGAAAATGACTTTATTGAGGAGGTCCCAGGTGAAATAAACCATAAAGAGGGTCATTACCTTCCTCATCATGCTGTAAGTAAGGACTCCAGTACTACCCCCATCAGAGTGGTATTTAACTGCAGTTCTCGAGCAGCGAAGAATGAAGCAAGTCTAAACGATTGTCTCTATGTAGGACCAAATCTGACTGAAATACTGGGTGATGTATATACTATTAAAATTCAGGGCGAAGAGATTTGGGTTTGTGGCAGATATCTCCAAAGCCTTCTTGAGAATAGAGTTAAAGGAGCAGGACCGCAAATTCACAAAGTTCCTTTGGCCTGAAGATCCTTTTCAGCCTGGTGGGCGGATAAAAGAATACCGCTTTCGGTCAGTGTTGTTTGGTTCCTGCTCTAGTCCTTTCTTGTTGTGCAGCACTTTGAGATGTCATTTCCAGAAGACAGAGAAACCGGAAATAGGTCAACTGTTTTACATGGATAATCTTCAGGGCGTTGCCGACAGTGGAGAAGAGGTGATTGAAATCTACAATTTGGCAAGGCAAGAATGTAATAAAGCCAATATGCCACTACAAAGTTGGAATTCAAACTCATATTCTTTTGGACCAGATAAGAAGAGACTATCCTGACTATCAAATACCAGAATATCAACCAGTATTAGGATTTCTGTGGAAAACAACTACTGATGAGATGTCTCTAAAGCCCCTCAAGTTTCCCGATGTAAAACTCACAAAACGTACACTCTTAAGTCAGGTCTCTATGATGTTCGACCCATTGGGCATATTTAGTCCCATATCAATTAAAGGGAAGATTTTAGTTCAGGAGGCCTGGAGAGAAGCACTGAGTTGGGATACTCCATTACCTGAAAAGTATACAGAAGAGTGGAACAAATTGCAGGTGGAATATGAGAAGGTATCCTCAGTATATGGAGTGAGGAAGTACATGAACGAAGGCGGTGCTGGTTGGGGGGGAGGGGCGTCGACTGACTGGGGACAGAGGTGCATGGGGGCGGTTCGTTCGTGGCCACCCCTTCGGGGATCATGGCGTCAGGCAATAGATAGATAGATAGATCCTCAGTCAAGTTTCCTAGAAGATGTGATCCTACCTCTGATAATGAGTGTGCTCAATTGCACATCTTTTTGTGATGCCTCATCTAAGGCGTATGGTGCAGTAGCTTATTGTGTCACTGAAGTCCGATCTACTATGATTATGTCCCGAGTAGCGCCATTAAAACAACGTACCCTTCCACAGTTGGAGCTGACCGCTGTTGAATTGGGAACTAGGTTAGCTACTTATTTGAATGGTATGTTTCCCTTTTTAGGTGAGACATATACAGTAGGGTCCCGCATAAAACGAGTATATGGTCGATAAACGAGGGCGTTTTATGCGATTTCGTTTTATGTGAACACAGCATTTTGGTGGCCCAATATCGTCAATGTTCACTGGAAGCGTAAATTTCCGTCAGGAGCGTACGATATTTTGTACGTTTTGTACGATATTTCGGCGTTCTATATGAAAGCGTACGATATTTTGTACGTTTTGTACGATATTTCGGCGCTCTATATGAAAACTCCTCGGATTTGCCCCACTTTGGCGGCGGACTCGTTTTATGTGATCACATTCGTTCTGATCGAAAATTAAATATTAATACAGTAAAAGTCCTTTAATCCGACGACCGATGATTCGAATCTCCCAATAGTCCGAATTTTTCAATTTGAGGCCAAATCCGAATTCACCCGATGGTCCGTATTTCAAGAAGTCCCAAAGTCCCCTTTTTGAGGCATTAGTCCACTCAAATGACACATAATGGAGCACACACATATCATATGTTCATGAATTCACTTTAAAAGTTTACCATTGTCATTGTAGCCTATTACCTACTTCAAAACATTCAGATTAATGGTCAAAGGAAGCTACTGATATAAACGTAAACACCACATCGTCTGCTAGAGAGTTTGTTTTGCTCTTGAACGCATCCTTGGGACGCTCCGATGCGCTACTGGCTTGCTACCGCATTTTCTGCAAGCGCATTCAGTCTTGAGCTTGAAAACGCACCTTTGGACGTTCCGATACGCTACTATTTATAGTTCAGTGATCGGAGCGTCCCAAGGGTGCTTTCAAGACAAGACAAGGGTGCTTTCAATACAATATAATATAACAGAGCACGTCACAAAAGGAAAATCACAAAAGGAAAATTACAAGAACCTCTCAGGGAAGTGCCGTTGTTAAGGCATTACTTCCCGAACCACATCTGATCTGATCTTCAAGAGCAAGACAAACTCGCTAGTAGACGGAAGAAGAAGAAGAAGACGATGCGGACATATGGTGTTTACGTTTATATCAGCAGATTCCTTTGACCATTAATCTGAATGTTTTGAAGTAGGTAATAGGCTACAATGACAATGGTAAACTTTTGAAGTGATTTCATGAACATATGATATGTGTGTGTGCACCATTGTGTCATTTGGGTGGCCTAATGCCTCAATGTTTTCGTCAGGCCATTAACCCGGGAACTGCGGGGAGACTCTTAAGAGTTCCCCCGGCGGACTGCGGGGAGACTCTTAAGAGTGAGTGAAAAAAAAAAATCAACTTTTGACATCGAAAAAATTTTTTTTTTTTTTTTTTTTTTTATTTTATTTTTTTTTTTTTGGCCCCTGGGCCATGCAAAATCTCAGTCCTCTACCTCCCCTCCTTCCCCACTTTCCTCCTCTCCTTCAGTTATCACCTATTTTCCCTGTTATTCCCTTATTCTGAGGTATATTTTCGTGCTAACATTAGCGAGTTGCAAGCAGGGTGTTGTCATCACTGATGGCAAGCGAGGGCAAGCGAGTGCAAGAGAGAGAGAGTATCGATCGACTGTGTCTCAGTGGCCTTGGGGGAAATTGGCGGGAAAGCAGCTTGCCTCACCCATACATTATACAACTCGCGGGCTATATCTCCGATTTTGACCATCCAAACGCTGTTTTCACTCGTTTTATTGTTTCAGGTTAATACCTTTATAATCAACCCATAATAGGCGCATATGGATAAGTATTAATGCTATTAATGGCACAATGAATATTTTAGTGACGGAAACACCTCAAATACGTCAGCACAGGGGGACGTTTCCAATTACCCCCATGCGCACTTGTTAGGTTAAGAGTCAGAGAAAAAAAAAATCAACTTTTGACATCGAAATTTATTTTTTATTTTTATTTATTTATTTAAAGAAAGGCTTTGGATGATAGAGGAATGACTATAGATCAGGCAGGGGAAGTGGTGGTGGACAGGAGTGAATGGAGAATGCTTGTGAATAGTTGAGTGAACACGTGGTCATTTGGAGTAAGGGGTCGGGCGCAAGTTCGACTAGATAATAGTCCATCAGGCGCCTGGCACGGGGGGACGATTAATATGAAGGGTGTGCCTGGAAGTGTGGTGGGAGGGCATGTGGCTTTGGCTCCGCTGCATGTCTGCCTGCCGAGATCGGAACCTCTCCGGGTGGTCAGGGGCCGGGGGAGTGCTGGAGCGACCTTGGTAACCCTGGTCTCTGGGTCTTCTGGGTGACCTGGATGTGTGTGAGTTTGTGTTTTTTATCTGTGTTTATTTTTTGTTTTATGTTGTTTTTGTGTTTTTCCCTGTTCTTGCTCTGTCTTGAGTCGGCTACCCCCAAAATGGGGATTGGGCCTGAGCATATAGATAGATAGAATTTATTTATTTATTTATTTATTTATTTTTGGCCCCTGGGCCATGCAAAATCTCAGTCCTCTACCTCCCCTCCTTCCCCACTTTCCTCCTCTCCTTCAGTTATCACCTATTTTCCCTGTTATTCCCTTATTCTGAGGTATATTTTCGTGCTAACATTAGAAATCCGGTTGCAGGGTGTGGTCATCACTGATAGCAAGCGAATGCAAGAGAGAGAGAGAGAGTATCGATCGACTGTGTCTCAGTGGCCTTGGGGGAAATTGGCGGGAAAGCAACTTGCCTCACCCATACATTATACAACTCGCGGGCTATATCTCCGATTTTGACCATCCAAACGCTGTTTTCACTCGTTTTATTGTTGTTTCAGGTTAACCTTTATAATCAACCCATAATAGGCGCATATGGATAAGTATTAATGCTATTAATGGTACAATGAATATTTTAGTGACGGAAACACCTCAAATACATGCGCACAGGGAGAGGTGTCTAATTACCCCCATGCGCACTTCAGAGGTTAATACACAGGTTCATAGGGGTAAAGTCCGATAATCCGAAAAATCCACTAATCCGAACGAGGGCCGGTCCGCTGCCCTTCGGATTAACGGAAGTTTACTGTATTTTAGGTTGGTCGTTTTGATCGAGATTCGTTTTATGCGGGACCCTACTGTATATGGACAGATAGTGAGATATGTTTGCACTGGATAGCTAAGGATGATAGTCACATAGTTTGTGTGCGTAACAGAGTACACAAAATAAAGGAACTGCAAATGAACTATACATTCATGCATGTTAAGTCCAATGATAATCCGGCTGACTTGGTGAGCCGAGGTGTTGGTGTCAAGAAACTGATTAACGAAACTGTGGTTTCAGGGTCCGGTTTGGCTACGTCAGAGTGATTGGCCAGAACAAAAATCATACCAGAAGGTTAATGATGATCAAGTTCATATGGACCCAATAATTATCCCAGAGCCTTCAGTGATTGACATCACCAAGTTCTCCAATTTGGAGAAACTATTAACTGTAACTAAATTTGTGTTTAAGTTCCTGAGTAAGAAGGTAAAGATGGATGAATTAGACCCACTTACCTACTGGATCAAAAGGATACAAGCTGAAAAGTATGATGAGGAATTAACACAGCTACGTAAACCCAATCCCAAGCCAACCAAAATAATGAAGGACCTTGGGCTGTACCTAGACAATCAAGAATTAATATGTTGTCGAGGTCGTATTGGTAAAGCTGATCTACCCCTCAAAACTCGGCATCCGATCCTATTGCCCAAGGATTGCGACCTCACTAAATTGATGGTTTTAAAAGCGCATGAAACCACTAAACACGGTGGGGTAGCAGACACTCTAGCCTATATGCGACAAACATATTGGATACCGTAAAGTGGGGTAACTTCGGACTTGGGTCATAACTTCGGACATCGGCGATAATAAGTAATTAGACATTGTCATTATATAATGGAAAATCTTTTTATTATTTTTTTGTGGGGTCCGTTTAGAGAAATGGCAAAGGAAGAGCATGTAAAAGTCCTAGGGAACTGACATGAGTATATGTACAAGAAAAAAATATTATATATGTGACGAAAATATGTACATTTTTCGCTACCCTGCCAAACTTCTATCACCCTGAAGAAATTTGTTTGTATGAATGATGTTGTGACTGATATAATTTTGTAGTAACATTACCAGAGACAACATCCACCAAAGGAAATTTGTTACACTTGTATAACGCTCTAGCTAGAACAGTATCATTTAACCGATTGTGTTTTAAAAAAAAAACATGGTAACTTCGGACATGGAACAAAACAATCGTTTTTTTTTGTTTTTTTTGTTTTTTTTTCTATATTCCAACTTACTTCCTCTCGGGCATAGGCTGAGAGCCTTAACATTCACCGCTTTACAATGAACAGTGAAGCCCGTGAGGTCTTGTTCCAGTCTAGGGAGTGAGACATGTGAAGCACGTAGAGTACAACGAGCACCTGCCATCTTGCCTTCACATGAGGCACGGTGCTCACTCATGGCCCGAAACGACCCCATCTCTGAAGCCACCTCGTTCCCGTGCTTCACGGTCTAACCCCCTACACTCGGACTCTCACACTTACACACACACACAAACGCCACCTGTTGAGCAGATAACTCACCAGGCATTGCACCCCTGTAGCATATTTTGAATATGGGAATATTCATACAGTGCTATTTAATCAGGGAACAATGAGGGTATTTTTATTGACGTGTCGGTGGGCTTGTGGTAATGCACTGATACTAGGTACAGCACAAATTCCATCCCAATAATATCTTCCCATTGATACATCAGGATTTGAACCCGGGACCTTTGGATTACCAGGCCAGTGGCAAGACCACTCCACCACACCTCCCCTGATATTTGTTAATATTTGTTAATATTTGCCCTATGAAAATCATTCATAATACTTGTACATCATTAACATGGTGGTAAAAGATCAAATCATCATTCTCTGACTCCAAAAACCCATAAAAATATGATACTATGCTAACCGATTTATGTATTTTGGATAATTCTGGATATATAATATATATAAATTAGGAGAGGCATATATCTTGTCCAAATTTTTTTTTATCTGCCGAAAGAAACAACAACAAATACGTTATACTGTACCTATAAAAATGCTCAAATTCATAAAAGTGTATATGCATTGATATATTATACATACCTATATATTTTCACTAGGCCTAGTTAATTTTCGAGTTATTGATTTGACAGCATTGGTTATTTTTCCTGCTCAATATTTTCTAGGAGTGAGCTCGATGCCTAACGAGAACAGATCCAAACAGAATATATGTTAAACATCGTATATATCCCCTCCTATACTGATTATACAGGCCTAAAAGTATTGACTGTGCATTTTCCACTAAACATCGGACAAGAATAAGCAGCAATAATAAAATTCATATAAAATAGTAGGAGCCGAAAAATGAATGAAATAAGGCCACGAACGTAGGTCCGAAGTTCTCCTCCGTTCGTCCGAAGTTATCTCAGCTTTCTTGGCAACCATTTTCCATAAGAAATCACCTATGTCCGAAGTTAGCCATACAGGTCCGAAGTTATCAACTTTTCAAGCAAACTTCGGACATCATTTAGGATAAGGATAACTCTCTTCTTATGGGGGATAATTTTAGGAGGCTTCCTGGATTACGGCGCACTATCACCATACATCACTTGACCTAGTTAAATCTCTATAATGTGTTTACACTCAGGAGAAATTGTTAAAAAACATCGAAAAATTTCCGAAGTTACAGCATTTTACGGTACCCCAGGGACGACAAGCTGTTAAACGCTGTATCAAGAATTGCATTATTTGCAAGAGGTATACAGCTATAGCTATTCCTTACCCTGGACCACCAGCTCTTCCGCCAGACCGCATTCACCAAAGGACACCGTTTGAGGTAACAGGTATAGATTATACTGGTGCCATCACTCTCACAGGAGATGATGGTCCACCCAAGAAGGTTTACATATGACTATTCACCTGTACCAGCACTCGGGCTATCCATTTGGAAATAGCGGAGGACATGAGCTCGGAAACCTTTATAAATTTATTTAGAAGATTTGCCGCTCGGCGAAGTTGTCCCAGACGTTTGATTAATGACAATGGGACAAATTTTGTGGGCGCATCACCGTTGGTTTCTGAACTATTAAAGAGCAACGCAGTACAGCAAATGTTGGATTCTAGAAATTGTTATTGGTCATTCACAACTCCCAGAGCCCCTTGGCAAAATGGATATACAGAGAGAATGATAGGTATCGTGAAATCGTGCCTGAAAAGGGTTCTTCACAAGTCCAAGGTCACCTTGGATGAGTTAGGAACTGTTGTCACCGAGATAGAAACCAGAGTAAATAATCGACCACTAACGTATCAAGATGACTCCAATCTGGAAATTGAGGCCTTAACACCGGCTCATTTATTATATGGTATACGATTGGACCCAGTTTCCCGTTTGGACGTGACCGAGGAATTAGTGGATTCCTCCGTCAATGAAGCAGATGCACACTTGCGACGAAGCTACCATAAACTCTGCAAAATACTGGACGCCTGGAACAAACATTGGGCATCAGAGTATATCGTGAGCCTACGGGAGAGGTATTATGGTGAGAATTCTGCTAGTAACCGTCACAAACCTGAAGTGGGAGACATAGTCTTGTTGAAAATAGACCAACCTCACTCTAAATGGCCCTTAGCAAGGATCCAAGAAGTCTATCCTGATTCTGAAGGGGTTATCAGAACTGTTAAGGTTGTATCTCGAGGACAAACCACTCTCAGAACTGTAGATCGGCTCATACCTATGGAACTCGCCATCCCACCGGAGGAAGAACAACAACCCATAGTAATAGGGAGCCCAAGACCACAACGAGCAGCTGCTGCGGGGTCTAGAAGAAATTGGCGTGATTTGTTAGCCGCAGGTGATATAACATGATGCAACACATCATACTTCGCCGGGCCCCAATCTGTGAGAAATAAAATTGACTACACCGGTATCTGGGGACTGTTGGCAACAACCTTCCGATAGGGTAACCTCACTAGAGTGAACAATTTCCTACCAGAACCCGGTGATTGTATATATTGTAGAGAATAATTAATATTAAGTAGTTTAGTACTGTATAAGATTACCTTGGCCAAGTTTTTTTTTTTTTGTTTTTTTTTTTTTTTTCCCCCCCCCCCAAGAGACAATGAACGGAGGAAGGAAAAACACAGATAAAACAAAAAGGCTAAAGGCATCCTCCATTCATAAAATGTTTGTAACAACTGTATTTAAACTTTTGTAGATTGTAAGTTTGTGGAAAGCAACTTGAGGGAAGATCAGGAAGATAGTGAGGTATGGATTCCTGGTTACAACCTACATAGGGCGGACAGAACGCATAGATCACATGGAGGTTGTAGCCTTGTACATCCATGACTCACTGATATGTACTGAATTCCTAAATAACAGTAATGAAGTGGTGGAAATACTTGGAGTTAAAATAGAATCCCTAAATTTAGCAGTTATTGTTACATACAGGCCTCCAGACTCATCCCGAGAAGAATTCAAAACCCAGCTCAACAAAATAAAATCAGAAGTGGAAACCCTGGGGAACCCAACACCAAATATTATATGGCTAGGAGACTTTAACCTACCAAACATTAAAATAATGGAGACAACTAGAAAACCAGTTAGTGGCAAACAACATCGGAGAAGCAAATACGAGAGAGCTTTTTGAACTTTGCGATTTTTTTAGTCTTACCCAACATATTGCTGAACCCACACAGGAAAACAATATCTTAGACCTGGTCTTCACTAACAACGACTCTCTAGTACACTACTTAGTAGGCCTCCGAGCTGTCAACACCTCGCAGCTGCTCTCCGATAATGAGTTATCTTGTGTGAAGTTGATAGGAGTGTCTAAGTGTTGTCCCGGAAATTTATATGTGCATTTCATAAGTAATTAGGTGTTTTTATGAGAATTCAGATTTAATTGGATATTCCAAGTAATTGAAAATATGGATTAAGTAAAACAGTTCCTGGAGTGAGATGGGATAGTGGGGCGATTGTTGTTTTTAGGCTGGCAGACGACCACCTCGCGATGGCGGGAAGGCGTGAAAGCCTAGCTGGGGATGAGGAGGAATACGAATTTGAAGGCTTTATCACCGAGGACAAGGATGATCAGTTGGCAAGTATGAAAAAACAATTGATGGGTCTTGTGAGATGGAGGGGAGTGATGGAAAATTGGAGGAAGGAGTTAGGGGCTAAAGTAGAAGTTTTGTCCGATATGTGTGGCGTTACTAGCGGGGTGGATAGGCCTAGGCCAGTAAGTGACAGCCTAGAGGCAGTGATGGCCAGAGTAGACGAGTTAGCGGCGGAAAATGTGGCACTCAAGGCTCAGCTTAAGGAATATGAGGGCCACCTGAGTGAGGAAGTAAAAGGAATTAGTGAGGTAAAAAATGAGTGGACAAGGGTAGAGAGTGCCACGATGGTAGCCCTTGAAGAAATTGTGAAGGAGCAGAAGGAAGAGAGAGAAAAGGAAAAGAAAGAGTTTGAAAAAAATGTAGTGCAAGTTTTAAAGAAGAAAGAGAGAAGGTAGTGAGAGAGACAATAGATAGAGGTAAGTGTGTAGTAATCTTTGGAGATGTGGAAGAGCACCTGGCAGATATGAAGGTAAGAAAGGAAAGGGATGTTGTGAAAGTCAAGGGGATACTGGATTACTTAGACGAGGGTTATGGATGGGTAAAAGAATTGGAGGAGGTAAGAAGGTTAGGAAAATATAAGAAGGGCGAGATGAGACCACTAAGAGTGGAACTAAAGTTTAGATCAACAGCAGAAGCAGTAGCCAATGTGAGCTGGAAATTAAATTCGACAGAGCTGAATCATATAAGGGTAAAAAAGGACATAAGTGTAGAAGAACGAGAACAGTTAAGGGAACTCCAAGCTAAGGCTGATGAAGAGAATGGAAAGTTGTCTGAAGAGCAAAAGAAGATTTTTTTTTGGAGAATAAGGGAAGGGCAAGTAAGGGTGTGGTACATCAGGAGCCACCAAGAACCGAAAGTAAGAGGAGTGATAGGGAAAGAGACAGAGAGACAAGTACGAAGTCAAAGCAAGGAGATGGAGCGAGAGATAATGCAGGGAGCAGGGGACCGGAGAGAGAGTCAGGATGTGGTGGAGGTGGAACAGGGGGAGGGAGGAGAATAGAATTAGCAGGGGAGGTGAAACTGGGTCAGGGAAGGGATGGAGGAGGAGGTGAACCTGGTAGGAGGCAGAGAGGGAAGAGAAACAAGGAGGTGGATTCAAATATACTGTGCTACTACACTAATATAGATGGAATAAACAGTAAAAAGGTAGAGTTTGATGATATATTAAGAAAAGATCAACCACAGATAGTCTGTTTGACAGAGACAAAGCTGAACCAGGACTTTGACAGCAACATAGTGTTTAGTGAAGGATATAATATATGGAGATATGATAGGAAGGATAAAAGGGGAGGTGGAGTGGCAGTATTAGTTAAGAACCCTATGACAGCAAAGCACGTGGAGTTAAATAATGACAAGGCAGAAATAATGGCAGTTGAACTCAATGATATAGAAGGAAAAAAGCTAGACATAGCAGTAGCTTACATGCCACCAAAGACCAGAGCATGGAGGGAGTTGGAGTTTGAGGAGATGGTAGAGGATATGATTTAGTTGTTGAGAAGATTGCTTTTAAGGAAGAATCGATTGATCTTGGTAGGAGATTTCAACTGTAGTGAGGTTGATTGGGAATCGGGAGATGCAGGGCCAAATCAGAGATCTTGGGGAAGTCGGCTAGTGGAGTTGGTTACGGAAAATGTACTTTCACAACATGTGAAGGAAAATACAAGAATGAGGGGTAATAACGAACCTAAACTCGATCTGATTTTTACAAAAGATCCTCACGAAATTAGTGATATAAACTATCTATGTCCTGTAGGTAAAAGTGATCACCTATTACTAAAATGGAAGTTGACCTCGAGTAATGCCAATAGATTAGACAATAGCTACATAAATAACAGATTAAATTATAGTAAAGCTGATTATGTATCCTTGAAAAGATATTTAGAGGGAGTAGATTGGGATCTTATTTTTAAGGAACAGGACGTACAAGGTAAATATAGTAGATTCCTCGAAATTTATAGAGTAGGAACCAATCTATTTGTCCCTAGATATAAAACTGGAAATTTTACTAAGCAGAAAGATTGGTTTAATTTGAAATGCAAAAGAGCTTTGGGTAGGCGTGATGCAGCTTGGGCTAGATTAAGAAGAAGGAACACTGAGAGTAATCGGAATAAATATAAATAGGAGAGGAATAGATATGTTAACATAATTAGGCAAGTTAAAATGAACTATGAGAAGAACATAGTAAATAAATGTGAAAGTGACCCTAGATTATTTTATAAATATATAAACAGTAAGTTGAAGGTAAAGAAACAAATTACTAAATTAAGAGTTGATGCTAGGACGTATGAAAATGTATCCGACATGTATGAGGTAATGAATAACAAATTGGGGTCAGTTTTTACTAGAGAGGAAGGTTTTGACGAACCACAGGCGGGAGTACTGGAGAGTGGTCGTAGTAAGATTGAAATAACTAGAGATGAGCTGTTATCTGCGATGAGAGGACTTGAAGTAAGGAAAGCTATGGGACCGGATAAAGTGTCTGCCTGGGTTTTAACCCGGGAGCTGCGGGGAGACTCTTAAGAGTTCCCCCGGCGCACTGCGGGGAGACTCTTAAGAGTCAGAGAAAACAAAAATCAACTTTTGACATCGAAAAAAAAAAAAAAAATTATATTTTTTTTTTTTGGCCCCTGGGCCATGCAAAATCTCAGTCCTCTACCTCCCCTCCTTCCCCACTTTCCTCCTCTCCTTCAGTTATCACCTATTTTCCCTGTTATTCCCTTATTCTGAGGTATATTTTCGTGCAAACATTAGAAATCCGATTGGAGGGTGTGGTCATCACTGATAGCAAGCGAGTGCAAGAGAGAGAGAGAGAGTATCGATCGACTGTGTCTCAGTGGCCTTGGGGGAAATTGGCGGGAAAGCAGATTGCCTCACCCATACATTATACAACTCGCGGGCTATATCTCCGATTTTGACCATCCAAACGCTGTTTTCACTAGTTTTATTGTTGTTTCAGGTTAATACCTTTATAATCAACCCATAATAGGCGCATATGGATAAGTATTAATGCTATTAATGGCACAATGAATATTTTAGTGACGGAAACACCTCAAATACGTCAGCACAGGGGGACGTTTCCAATTACCCCCATGCGCACTTCAGAGGTTAAAGGAGTGTGCAGAGCAATTAGTGGAGCCAGTGAGGGACATAATTCAAGCTTCCTTAGATAAAGGACAGGTTCCTGTTGAATGGAAAAGAGCTAATATCATCCCGATATACAAGAATGGAAACCCTAAGGACCCTCTAAACTATAGACCAGTTTCACTTACTAGTATTGTATGCAAGATTTGTGAAAAGCTAATTAGGAAGAGATGGATGAAAATGTTGGAGAGAAAGAAGATAATAACCCCAAAGCAATTTGAATTCAGAGAAGGGACATCTTGTGTTACCAGTTTGCTATGTTATTACAGTAGGGTGATAGATGTACTCCAAGAAAGAGGCGGATGGGTGGACTGCGTCTACTTAGACCTTTCCAAAGCATTCGATAAGGTACCACATAAGAGATTGTTATCTAAGCTTGAGACGCTAGGATGTGTCAGGGGGAGTTTGCTGAAATGGATGGAGAGCTATCTAACAGATAGGGAAATGAGGACCAACATTAGAGGAACTTACTCATGTGGCGGAAAGTTGAGTGGTGTGCCGCAGGGATCTGTGTTGGCACCTCTCATGTTCCTTATGTACGTGAATGACCTGCCGATAGGCATAAATTCCTACATGTCAATGTTTGCAGACGACGTAAAAATAATAGAGACAAATAACAAATAAAAGTAGTTGTGAGGAGCTGCAAGGGGATTTAGATAGAATATATGAATGGAGCACCAAGTGGAAAATGAAATTTAATATAAGTAAATGCCATGTGTTAAATATGGGAAGAAGTGTGAATAGACCAAATTGGGAGTACAGGATGGGAGACAATATAATTAGCAAGGCCAAAAAAGAAAAGGATTTAGGGTTGATTATACAAGATAATTTGTCGCCAGAGAAACATATTAACAAGCTCTTTAGCGGAACGTATGCAATGGCCGGGAATATGAAAGTTGCTCTGAACTACTTGGATGAGACCATGGTAGCGAAAATTATGAAGAGTATGATTATACCAAGATTGGAGTATGCAGCAGTGGTGTGGTCCCCGCATCTAAAGAAGCATATTCACAAGTTAGAAAGAATCCAGAGAGCAGTTACTAGATTGGTTCCAAGTCTCGGAGAACTGCCATATGAAGGGAGGCTAGACAAATTAAATCTACCGAGTTTAAAAGAGAGGAGAGAGAGGGGAGACATGATAATGATGTACAAATGCACCCGGGGGCTGGATAGGGAGGATATGTTAATTATGGATACAGGAATAACTAGAGGCCACAGCTACAAAGTAAAAAGACCTACCTGCAAGAACGATATCAGGAAGTTTAGCTTCCCCTATAGATGTATTGACAAATGGAATGGGCTGGAGGAGGAGGTGGTAGGGGCAAGGAACATCCATATTTTCAAGAAAAAATTGGATAAAAAGTAGACTAAGAGACGGGACAACACGATCTTAGCTCAACTCCTGTAAACTACAATTAGGTAAATACAATTAGGTAAATACACAGCATTAACATATCGGACACAACATACTCAGATCATAAATTAATTGAGATCAAAACAACCTTAGAAAGTGTACAGACAACCTCAGAATCGAGAACAAAAACCGGCCCCTTCAGTAAATTTAACTTCAATAACAAAAACATTAGGTGGGAAGAGGTAAATCAAGAAATGGAGGAAATAGACTGGGAAGATTTAATGAATAACCTGACACCAGCAGAATGTCTAGTCTTAATAACAGAAACCATGACCCAAATCTGTAGCCACCATATACCTGCAAGACAAACAAAATGAAGAAGCAAACAAGATCGGGAAAGGAGGAGGCTGTACAGAAGAAGAAAATTACTCACACAAAGATGCACACATCAAAATCTACAGGATAGGCAAAAGGCCGAAATAGATAGAGAAATTGTGGAAATTGAACAAAGGCTAAGAATATCATATGAACTACAACATATGGAAGAGGAGAGGAAAGCTATTGCAGGTATAAAGGAAAATTCCAAATACTTCTTTTCATACGTCAAACAAAAGGCTAAAACAACATCAAACATCGGCCCACTGAGCAAAGGGGATGGCTCTTTCACAGGGGACAAAAAGGAAATGAGCGAACTCTTAACCTCTGAAGTGCGCATGGTGGTAATTGGAAACGTCCCCCTGTGCTGACGTATTTGAGGTGTTTCCGTCACTAAAATATTCATTGTGCCATTAATAGCATTAATATTTATCCATATGCGCCTATTATGGGTTGATTATAAAGGTATTAACCTGAAACAACAATAAAACGAGTGAAAACAGCGTTTGGATGGTCAAAATCGGAGATATAGCCCGCGAGTTGTATAATGTATGGGTGAGGCAATCTGCTTTCCCGCCAATTTTCCCCCAAGGCCACTGAGACGCAGTCGATCGATACTCTCTCTCTCTCTCTTGCACTCGCTTGCTATCAGTGATGACCACACCCTCCAATCGGATTTCTAATGTTAGCACGAAAATATACCTCAGAATAAGGGAATAACAGGGAAAATAGGTGATAACTGAAGGAGAGGAGGAAAGTGGGGAAGGAGGGGAGGTAGAGGACTGAGATTTTGCATGGCCCAGGGGCCAAAAAAAAAAAATAAAAATAAAAAAAAAATATATAAAAAACTATTTTTTTTTCGATGTCAAAAGTTGATTTTTATTTTCTCTGACTCTTAAGAGTCTTCCCGCAGTGCACCGGGGGAACTCTTAAGAGTCTCCCCGCAGCTCCCGGGTTAAGCAGGCAGTATGAAATGGCATTCAGTGAGCCTGATGAAACAAAAGTCATCAGAGACCAAAATATATTTTTCATGGAAACCTCCCCCACGGAAACCCCTCAGATGCTGGCTATTGATTTCGGTCCAAAAGACATAGAAGAGGCCATTTCCAACATGCCATCCCACTCGGCACCAGGCCCGGACTCATGGAATTCGATCCTAATGAAGAAATGTAAGGAAAACCTCTCAAAACCCCTGGCTATAATGTGGAGAAGGAGTCTAGACACTGGGGACATACCAGATAGCTTGAAAAACGCAATAATTGCCCCACTGCATAAAGGAGGGAGTAAAGCACTACCAAAAAACTACCGCCCAGTAGCTCTAACCTCTCACATCATTAAAGTTTTCGAACGAGTCCTGCGAAGAAAAATTTCAACATTCATGGAGACAAATGAACTACACAACACCGGTCAACATGGGTTCAGAGCGGGAAGATCATGTCTCTCACAACTTTTGGAACACTATGACAAAATTCTTAAAGCGCTAGAAGAAAAGAAAAACGTGGATGTCATTTACACCGATTTTGCTAAGGCATTTGATAAATGTGACCATGGTATAATAGCCCACAAACTGAAAGCAAAAGGTATAACTGGGAAAATCGGACGGTGGATATACAATTTCCTCGTAAACCGAAAACAATCGGTAGCAGTAAACCAAGTCACATCTGAGCCTTCGGATGTCAAAAGCTCAGTGTCCAAAGAAACAGTGCTAGCGCCCCTTCTGTTCCTCATACTAATTTGCGACATAGATACCAACACCAGACACAGTACGGTGTCGTCTTTTGCTGATGACACAAAATTAAGCAAGATAGTAAACACACAAGAAGACACGGGCCGACTGCAGGAAGACATGAATGTAGTGTTCCAGTGGACCAGGGAAAACAACATGCAATTCAATGAGGAAAAATTCCAATTAATACGGTACGGAGATAATAATGGTGTTAAAGAAATTACAAATTACTTAACAGAATCTAACCACATAATAGAACGGAAAGACAGTGTGAAAGACCTTGGGGTATTAATGTCTGAAAATATGAGTTTCAAAGTACATAACCAGGTCAAAGTGGCGGCTGCGAAACGTCTAACGGGTTGGATTCTGCGTACTTTTAAAACACGCGGTGAAGTACCTATGATAACGCTCTTCAAATCTCTAGTGCTACCGCGGCTTGAATATTGTAGCGTATTAACAACCCCATACAAAGCAGGTGAAATAAATGACGTAGAGAGTGTACAAAGAAATTTCACTTCGCATATAAGTTCGATAAAACAGCTACACTATTGGGAGCGTTTAAGCGCACTGAATCTGTACTCACTGGAACGTAGAAGAGAACGTTACCTAATAATATACACGTGGAAAATCGCAGCGGGTTTAGTACCAAACCTACATACTCCGATAGTCATGAAATTCAGTGATAGGAGAGGCTGGGAATGCAAAATCCCCCGGATGAATAACAGGGGTGCTATGGGCTCTTTGCGAGAGGGCTGGTTATCACACAGAGGCCCACGTCTCTTCAACAAACTCCCACGGCGAGTAAGAGACATGAGGGACGTCTCGTTAGACAGCTTCAAGAGAGCCCTGGATGTCGAACTGCAAAAGGTGCCAGACGAGCCCATCCTCGCAAGGGAGCGAGCTGTCGCTTCAAACAGTCTACTGCACCAAATCACCACCCAAAACGAGGGGCGTCGCGCTCCTTGGTGCCGCTAGAAGAGTGGCGAACACATCATAAGGTATCATAAGGTAAGGTAAGGAAGTGAATTCCAAAGAGTAGTAGTTCTAGGGATAATTGAATTTTGATAAGCAGAAGTTTTGCATTGTGGAGGAGAAAGTGTAAATTCATGGGCGCTCTCAGCTGCCCTAGTTCTACGGGGAAAGATGTGGAGAGGCGGCACAATTGAAGCAAGTTCCTCGGAACAATTGCTGTGAAAATATCTAGAATAATGCAAGGGATGCAACGTTTCTTCGTATGGATAATGTAGGAAGGTCCTGCGTGATTGCAGGGTTATTGATTAATCTAATAGTTTTATTTTGAATTTTGTCAAACTGCCTCAATGCAACCACTCCACTTCCACTCCACAGAGGTGAACAGTAATCCATCTGAGAACGCACATGACTTTTATATATTACGGCCAACTGCTCGTCAGTGAAGAATTCTCGAACTCTGTACAGGAGTCCCAGTTTTTTAGAGGCATTCTTAGCAATGCTTCTAACATAATGTGTCCAGCTCAAGTTAGTAGTTAATGTTACACCGAGAATGTCAATACTAGGGGAAGTGGGAATATTTACATCATTAAAAAATATATGGGAGTCAGTGAGATTCTGTCGGTTAGAAAATTGAATGTACTTGGTTTTCTGTGCATTAAAGGAAACTAGATTCTTTTGTCCCCATTCATTAATTCTAGAAAGGTCCTGGTTCAGAGAAATTGCAGTGTTTATTTTTGAATTTATAAGATCAGGTTGGGTGAAAGAATTGGTAAATGTGAAGGAACTGTGGAGTGTTGAGTCATCTGCGTAGGAATGTATTGGATTATGAGTGGTAGATATGAGATCATTGATATGAATGAGGAACAGAGTTGGGGCCAAAACTGATCCCTGGGGAACACCAGCATTTATTGAGTGAAATTGAGAATAAAGGCCATCTACCATTATGGGCTGGTCTATCAGAGTGAGAGCTGAGCAATCTCTGCCATACCCATAGCTTACTCTGACTGTTCCTTTAACTTATATATTTTCTAGATCTCAAGTGACGGCGTCTCTTCCGTGGATTGACCTCCCAATCTACCAAGATTGGAAGCCAAAGCATCACATTTTTCCCTTGCCCCTCAACTTTCTCTTCATAATTGCTGAGGGGCACAGGGCCCTGGGTGGGGCTTTGGTTTCCCGGGCGTTTCCGCACCCTCCTCAGCTCCCCGCCATGGAGTGGCTTCGGTCACCCAGGCTTTATTGTGGTCGGCGGGGAGGGTTCTGTGGGGGCGCTCGGTTATGACCTTGGAATTGCTCGGGGCCTTGGGGCTGTTCGGCCAGGCAGCTTGGGGAACAACAACAACAACAACCATTACACATATTTTTCTGTTATGAAGATAAGAAGAAATTAGTGGAACTAATGATGCAAGGCCGTAGTGTGACATCTTCGACAATAAGGATTGATGCCAGACTCTTATCAAATGCCTTTGATATATCCAGTGCTATTGTATGTGTTTCACCATGTTGGTCTGTAGCTTGGTTGATTTGATGCGTAAGAAGGCAAAGAATGTCTGCAGTTGATCGACATCGTCTAAAACCATATTGCCTATCACTGATTAATTTATTATTCTCAAGATGCTTAATTATGTGATTATTTAATATAATTTCAAAGACTTTACCAAGAGTGGAAGTTATAGCTATTGGTCTGTAGTTTGATGGATCTGAAGAGGCACCTTTTTTAGGAACTGGATGGATGTTTGCTTCTTTCCAGGGTACTGGGAAGCATGAGGTATGAGTACACAGACGGAAATGTTTTGCCAATACAGGAGCGAGCACCAAGGAGCAATTCTTAAGTACTATTGGAGGAATTTCATCTGGACCAGGAGCCTTATCTACCTTGTATGATTAGATTTAGAGGTACTGTATTCG
The DNA here is from genome assembly GCA_032716605.1 of Paralithodes platypus. NCBI lineage: Eukaryota > Metazoa > Arthropoda > Malacostraca > Decapoda > Lithodidae > Paralithodes > Paralithodes platypus. The sequence continues at coordinate 11,074,135 of CM064543.1, forward strand.
GTATCAGTTTTGAAATTCCCATGCTTGCAGGCGCGATCCACAGCTTGCTGTAATATCCAGATCGTCTGGATAATATGTTTACTAAATCGTTGTGGAACGATATTTATATTAGTATTTATATAATTAAATGCGTATTTCTCATTTATAGGATAAAGTGAAGAGGGAATGAACCCTTGGTAACGAATTAATATATAGTTTATTTAAGAGTCGGAAATTGAAGTTCCGATCAGACGCTAGTAAACTTTTGAACGGTAGAGACGTGTCCCGTGATCTCCTCCACCACTATCCCCGCGCCAGGCCCGGAGTCCTGACTCTTTAACCCTGGTCTACCGAAGCCGGAATCCTCGGAACTACACCAGGACCCTAGTATAGCTAAGTCATTGATATACATGGCCATTGATACAATGTTTAGTTAGGGCATCCTGAGAGATAGGCTACCATGGATTAAGACTAGGCTATGATAAACAAACCTCATCTGCTCCTATAGTTCATGCCATAAGGTAGGAGATCTCAGACTTTATTTTTATTTATGTTTATTCATTTTATATTTCGATTGGTGTGGTAAGAGATAACCTTTGGCCATATTATCCCCCACAAATCCCTTAGTAAATAAAAAAAAAAAAAAAAATTGGCTGTCGATTATACGAAGGTGAAAGAAAGTCGATGAAGTCTACGGTGTTTACTCTGCAATCTTCAGCTTTGATTGTACATTGATAACGGGAAAGTACCGTATTTACAGCCTTGTTACGAAAATTAAATTTTAATACCATACTTTTATATTAGGTTTTTCCTAGGGTTTAACACATTTTCATATGATCTTTAGAGCTATCGACAACTGGAAGTACCGTATTGACAACCTTGTTACGAAAAAGACATTTTAGTACAGTACAGTAAACCCATCTCGGACCTCTAGAAGTCGGAAACCCGTACTAGTCGGACTGGCTACGGCCTCTTGGACATGCACTTCCGTATTTCGGACATTTCCGTCATCGTTCCGACAGTCTCTGACTTTGTCGGACTTTATATAAGTATTCGGAAAATGTCCGTTATAACCGTCTTCTGATATCTCGAATATTTCCGAAATGTGTCGTAACGGTGTCCGACAAAGGATGACGTGTCGGATGACGACCTCACGTCTCCGGACAATAAGGGTGAATATCCGATATTATATTTTTCAATTCCATCACATTAGAAATGATTCAAAGATTACAAAAAGTCCAAATAAGACATAGTTATGTTAATGTATAAGGGAGTTAGGTAGATGAATTAGAGAGATAGATAGATAGATAGAAAGAGAGTGTATATCGAGGGAAAAAAACAAAACAAAAAATCTATCAAACATAAATTTTCCGTTTCTGCTCGCACGGAGGGGAGGGTTGAAATATTGTGTTGACTATCTTATTTATTATTTATCCATGTGCTGGAAGGATATTATATTTTTCAATTCCATCGCATTAGAAATTATTCAAAGATTACAAAAAGTCCAAATAAGACATACAGTAGTTATGTTAATGTATAAGGGAGTTAGGTAGATATGCATTAGAGAGCTAGATAGATAAAAAGAGAGTTGCAGAGGGGGAGTGAGCAATTTTATGTGGAAAAAAGCTAAAAAATACCCTGGCAAAAAACTTCCGAACCATCGGTAAATCTCGGTAAAAAATTTGTAAAGTCGAGCCAAAGTGTTTGTTGTGCGGGCAAGGGGTAGTACTATGCAACCTTCGGTAAAGTGAAAATTCGTTGCAAGAGTGTTCGTTGTGCAGGGGTTTACTGTACTGTGTTTTGTATTACAGATTATAGGGTTCGAATAGGGTTGTCTTCGTTTTCTAGGTTGACGCGGACGTCTCTCTTGAGGTCGGATTTTTCCGTAGTCTCCGATTTCATTGTTGTCTTGGACGGACATTGGTTAGGTCGGATTTTATCCTCTGTTAGGTCGGACGCAAGCCGGACTCCGGACATCTCGGATTTTCGGTCATCTCGGACTGGGTCTCCCCCGAATTAGTCCGAGGTAGCGAGGGTTTACTGTACCATACTTTTTTATTAGGTTTTGCCGAGGGTTAAAACAAATGTTCTTATTATCTTTAGAGCATATATGTTATGCCCTGTTTTTCTACAGGATTAACTTGGGTAATGTGAGTTCTAACTGACTGGGTATAGAAGGCTGCATGCACAAAACAAGGTATGAGGAATAGAGAACACAAAATAAGCACACGGTAACAAGACACACGATCACTTTTATTGATGTACACACTTCTATAGTTTTCTTGATGATTAATATGAAGCATAAGAAGATATGAATACTCGTACAAGACAAATGATAGAATTGAACAACACTAGCATTAAGTGGATCTGGATGGAGCCTAGTCTCCCACTTCCAACGTTCAGGTATTAATCTTCTGATCACTGCCTTTATTCACAAGTTTATATACTGGAGACCATAAATGTTACTTATAGATTCATATTCACTGTTAGATTTATCATTGGTAGCTCTGGTGCACAAGTAGTAGTTCACAGACTAGATTAGACACGCGTATTTTAGAGCACGGGAATTCTAGTAACCTCAGGGGGGTACTGATCTAAGTTTTATATTCTTGTATCAGAAACACATAGAACGCAAATCAGTGGGCGAACATCAGATATCACTAGGGTTTCACTTCTATGTAATAATATCTGGATATATGGGTAATTACGAGAGTTAATATCGCCTGTTAATTAATAAACACTGATACGCTTAGCACTTCCTAATGGAATGGTTATATATGAATTATACTGGGGCAAAGATATAGCCACTTCATAGAAATATTAATAAGTGAGTCTCTAAATAGCACTGTAACACTGTAGCACTGATAGAGTGAATCTTGGGTAGTATTTGATTGGTCTGGTCCTGGTTATCTTGCGTCCGTGATGTTGGGGGCTAACGACTGGTTCCGCGGCCGTCCAGATGGTCCATATGTAGAAAGTTCTCAAGACGGATCTCTTAGCGATCGTTGCTGGTTACACTCTTATATACCCTCTGGTTTCTAGACCTGAATCACAGATATTAGGATCTTCCTGTCAATCTGGATCGGAATTAACGCCAAGCGCATCTCACGTCGATCGCTCAGCTTCCCGGTCTGTATGAAGGTTATAAGGTGTACGTAGATTTCTTTTACGTGGACAGATCCTTCTATCTAAATCTGCCACGGAGTCTGCCGGCTCTGGAACTCAATTCTCAGGAACAAACAATGATAGAGCTAGAGGTCAACACAAGGGACCAGCCACTGTTTGGTGCCTATCTTTCAACTGATTTTACTGGGGGCTGGAGCTCGGTTTATAGGTTCGGTTTTGGACCCTGTAGGCAATAGGGATCTCGAGTTTTGATGGACTTATTTGAGCTCTCAATTGATACGGGAACTAGGTAAGGTGGTGATTACTGTTGTGGCACATGGCTGTATGGAGCCTTCATAATGTGATATAACTGAGCCTTAGTAAGAGGTACTATTTTGGCTATACTGGAAGTATTTAGGGGAGAGAGACTGGATCTACTTTGCGAGGAGGTTTGGGACATCTTTGATAGGAGCGTCTCTCTTAGATTGCTCAGTCTTCATTCTATGGTATAGCTGAGGTGCTAATTTGGTTATCGGAGTATGCAAGAAAGGTTAATGGGTTATTGTGGGTTAATAGAGGTTAGTAAGGGTGTTAGTCATACATGGTTAGTTCATTGATAGGAAGAATTCCTGTGCTACCTGGCAATGACCCGGAAGTCAAAACAGGGGTCAGGTGTACCTTCGCAGGGGTAGGGGTCTCCCTCCTCGGGTGGGTGAAAGAGGTAGGCGTGCGTCCTCTCTTTGTGATGGTCGTCTGGGCGGCTGTGGCTTGGGGCTTGCCATATTACAAGTGTTTGTAATAACCCTCTGTTTATGAGACAGATGTGGGTGTTCGTAATACCAAAACCGAAGGTGCCTTGATCAGCTGGTTTAATTGGTTGGGTTGTTAATTGCATGGTTTGTTGGATGTGGTGGAGACTGGGTTGCTAACTCTGCCACATTTATCTGGAAGTATGGCAATAGAGGTTAGTCACTGGCGAGGCGGCTAGCCTCGCACTGACGATCATTTGGTACAGGGTTGTGAATGGGTTGTGAGGGAATAGATGGCATGCAAAGGGTTAGTAAAGTTCTAATGGTGTTCCTTCCTACTGGGGGAAGGTAGGCTGGATAGGAGTATATATACAAAAGGTTTGAGAATGTTAGTAACGGAAAAGTTAAGGATATTTAGGGGGTATGGTGGAGAGGCTAGGTCAGGAGGGAGTCGAGGAGCGTGGGGGGTTAACGAGAGGGAGAGGGTTAAGGGGGGCTACGTGGAAGTTTGACCCTAAGGTCTCTGGACGTAGGGGTGGCATTAGGCTACAGTTGGTATCTTAGACTGGGGGTTAACGACAGGGAAGGTAGGTTAATCAAACGCTACCTGGGGATGAGCAATAGGTGGTGGTATATGAGTCTGGAAATTATAGAATCATGTGGACTGTGGGGAAGATGAGGTTAGCTGTAGGTGTGTGCTTGACTGTGGATAAAAGTAGAGAAAAACATAGTGTATTATTACTCGTCAATACGATGGGTTATGGACACTATTAGTTGACACGATTTCTTGCTGATCTAGTTGTCCCTGGGAACTGCGTTTTCTATGAAATATATACCAAAGAAAGCGGCAGTTCGTAGGGGTAGCTTCGTTATTGTTTCGTGGTAGATATGCGTCGAGACAATGGTAAAAGAGGGTTATCTATACAATCTCTGGTTGGGTTAAGAATTAGAGTTACTGCATGGTTGCTAACATCTTCAGTCATTATCTCTGTCTAGGTCTTACAGGAATAATGGTTATATATACAATGGTGTACCCGTGGGTATCATCGTGTACTTAATCTAGGGGGGGGGGGCAGGGGTTCTTACATAAGATTCCCTGGTTTGATGAACATGGAGTAGAATTGGGCAATACAGGAACAATGGGATTTCCTATACCATCTCGTCTGTGCAGGAATATAGTTACTGGATTGCTCGCGGCATCTTCAGTCGTGAGATCTGGCAAGATAGGGCAGGCGTAATGGTTGCACGATGGTGTACCCGTGGGTATTATAGTTTCTTATCAATTATGAGATGGGGGTTAACATATTACTTCTCGGATGGAAGAACATACATAGATTTATGGGGGCGGTTTGTCTTCAGAAACTTAGTCTGGCAAGACAAGGTATTTTAGGGTATGTTGATATTGATATCTTAACTTAGGGACAGGGCATGGGTGTATTAAATTAAGGTGTATTCATGTTCATCATGTAGGTAGAGTCTGGTGGGTAAGAGGTGTAGGACACGAGGGGTAGTGGATACGCGAGGTGGGGGAAGGGTCAGTGGTTAGAAGCGATAGGCAGGTGTGGTTTGGAGCTGCTTAGCCCTGCGGGCTTCGGCCTGTCTGAACTGGTTGGCTTGGTGCCTTCTCTCCTTCTTTTTCTCTCACGCTGATCTATGGGGCGTCTGCTCTCACCTGGTCCTTTCGTTCTGTGGGCCTTTCCTTCGGGTGTTTCTGTTCCCGTTTCTTTGTTGTTCTCGCTCGTGGCTTCCGTGGTGGGCTTCTCGTTCTGGGGCATTTTAATATAGATTCAATATTTATCTTCAAATATATCAACAAAATTTGTGGTATTAAAATAACATTGAAACGACATCCCTAGCCCCCCCCCAGGCCCCCAATATAATAAATACATATACAATAAATTACCCATAGGCCTATAATGTTTTATCTTTCTAAATTCCTTATTACAACATAGTACAGCAATTGGGTAACAAAAAAAACCCTCTCTGATGACTCACTTATGTCGATGATACCCCAGGGGTGAGACTATAAAAGTCGGTAAAGGCCAATTGAATATACTTTTTTATAAAATTGCATTGAAACACTATGAATAGTATATGATATAAAATGTAAACCTAATAAAGGGTAATTCTCTTATAATTGATATAATATGTACAAATACAATACAACAATAATATATCTCCCCCACCCCCCCCCCCAAAAAAAAAAAAAAATCGTATGCTCTATAATTTTTATAAGGATATATCGCATTTATATTATAGTATACCATACAACTATCGTTTTCTCTTTCAACTAAATCATAGAAAACGTCTCTGGCAGGAGTAGCTAAGCTATTTCTCGCGAAAATATTGCGACGATAACAAAATTTACTTTCTTCTGCGATTTCCAGAGATCATATATTGGCAACTTCAAAGTGAAACTACTATTTTGTATATTGCTCTGCTTCGTTCCCCTTCTACACACTATATATAGGACTGTATGGCACCTGTCTAGCGTTCTCAAAATGGCCGGCCCTCTGATATTTTCCAAGATTCGACCTTTTTCATGTCGAATATTGTGCCCAAAAAATATATATATATTATATATTTTTTTCAGCACCTTCTATTATTCAATATGGGAAAGCGAGAACGCTACGTTGTAGGGGATGCTTGTAGGATACGCCATAAAAAGATTGCGGGAAATTTGAAAAATTTTCAATGTCTAGAATGATTTTTCCTATAATGCGATGAAATTCACGCACGCGCGCCCACGCACATAGAGTGATGAATTTTTCAGCGAGTCTTAGTATTTCCATTGGTATTAAGATGGTATAATGCCAGAAACAAAATCTCTTATACAGGGTGAATTGGGGGTGTAAGGTTAAGCCTCCCCTTAATTAAGATGGTTGAGAGTAAGATCGGAGCTCCATAAATCCTCTTTCGGGTATGGTGTAAAAACCTATTCCTACATTATCTAGTCCAACTTGCGCTCGACCCCTTCCCCCAAATGACCACGTGTTCACTCATCTATTCACAAGCATTCTCCATTCATTCCTGTTTATTACCACTTCCCTTGCCTGATCTATAGTCATTCCTCTATCATCCAAAGCTTGTCTTACACAGTCTCTCCATCTCAATGGGGGTCTTCCTGCCATTCTATCTCCCCTTGTATCTGACTCACATACTCTCTTTGTAAGCCTTTCATCTTCCATTCGTTCAACATGACCATGCACTGTAAAAAATATCTGTATTTTTACATGTTTTTCTCTGTATTTATCAACAGAAAATTCACAGTAAACTTAAAATACAGATAATATATGTATTTTATATTGCAGGCATTGACTGTAAAACCATGCTGTTGAATAACTAAAGAAATACTGACTATAGCCTATAATTATACCATATTTGTTCTTTATGAACTGTAGCAGCCTATACATTGATATATATTGAGTTCACTAAATATTTAATATTTGTTTATCCAGACCAGATGGCTGGAGTAAAATAGGAAAGAAGAGTAGGTGGACAGAGGAAGAACAAGTTTATATAATGGTTAAATTCAATTTATACCTGTTATGCCAGGTTTTTACTGGGGTTTGATTGGTTTGATTAAGTGGGTTCTTCCTAACTGGAGAAGTCAATATTGTTTTACCACAGACACAGAAAGAAAATAGAGGATAATTATCACAAGACGTGCATTCATATTCCATTTATTAGCACAAGAATATCGCATACGTAAGGCTAGAACAAAATGGTCAAGAACAACAATAATAGATGCACGAATGAGGCTCCATTACGTCTGACTCGTAAGACTGGATTATTCTACACAATATCTAATTGAGTATGGTGGACCGCTTTCTAATTGAAAAATTACACTTGTCCTGTATTTATTTCGGAGATAAGAATAGCACTCCTTTCAAACGAGGATTTACACTTGTGCTTAGAAAGGCTACGTAGTAATTATATATGTGAACTTTTGGTTTTTACCTGCGTAGAGTTGTTCTGGTTTGGAAGCTGAACGTAATTATTTTCTTGGTGTTAACCTCTGAAGTGCGCATGGGGGTAATTGGAAACGTCCCCCTGTGCTGACGTATTTGAGGTGTTTCCGTCACTAAAATATTCATTGTGCCATTAATAGCATTAATACTTATCCATATGCGCCTATTATGGGTTGATTATAAAGGTATTAATCTGAAACAACAATAAAACGAGTGAAAACAGCGTTTGGATGGTCAAAATCGGAGATATAGCCCGCGAGTTGTATAATGTATGGGTGAGGCAAACTGCTTTCCCGCCAATTTCCCCCAAGGCCACTGAGACACAGTCGATCGATACTCTCTCTCTCTCTCTCTTGCACTCGCTTGCCATCAGTGATGACAACACCCTGCTTGCAACTCGCTAATGTTAGCACGAAAATATACCTCAGAATAAGGGAATAACAGGGAAAATAGGTGATAATTGAAGGAGAGGAGGAAAGTGGGGGAGGTAGAGGACTGAGATTTTGCATGGCCCAGGGGCCAAATTTTTTTTTTTTTTTTTTTTTTTTTCGATGTCAAAAGTTGATTTTTTTTTCTCACTCACTCATAAGAGTCTCCCCGCAGTCCGCCGGGGGAACTCTTAAGAGTCTCCCAGCAGTTCCCGGGTTAATTCACTATGGTGCTTACGCATAAGTTAACTTGAATTTATTTGTCAGAATTATTATCAGTACTTCCCTGATTTATTTGGGTTTCACTAGTACTTCCTTTCTGTCTCTTTTTGCATACATGCGTAGTATCCGATGTTTCTAGAATGCATACTTCTTCTTATACCCGGTAGATATATTTTGACTACTTTCCACTTTTGATCTTTGTATACTCTTTCTCTGACAAGACATTAAGTATATATTCTATCCTCAGTTATATCCTCTATAACTTATAGGTATAACAACTTCACTTTAGATGGGTAGAATAAGTAATCCAATCTTCGGTAGATGCGTTGGCCGTGGGGGGGTTGTCCTGTCGTGACTGGGTTAGCACAGTTTTACTCGAGTTCTTGAATTGGGACCTTGAATACTATCTACCTAGCCATCTCAAAAGTAAAAATAGAATCGAGTTAACGCAGGAGTGAACTCCTGACTACTCTGGTCTTTGAAAGAACTTTGATGCAGAACTGAGGGTTGATGAGTTTCTTGCGGTTTGGTCTATTCCGGATAAAGCTACTATCCCTTCGGTAGCGTACTTATATCCACAATAGCGCCGGGGGTAGGGTAGGGGAGCATATTAGTTAGCTTCCTTCAAAGAGTCTAATAAACCAGCCTTGTTGATACCCACTTCAAACAATTATTATTGGTGCGTGACTTCAGTATCGCAATTGTTTTTACGTCCATCGACCATAAGAACAATTCTTCAACTGAGCCCTCAATCTTCAAGCTGTCCTCATGCCCATTGACCACAAGAAACAGCTCTCCGATTGAGATACTATATGAAAATCGGCAGGAGTATATAGGCCCCTTTTCTCAGTGCCAGGTCGGTGGTGTTATTAGGTGACAGAAAGGCACCTGGCAGTTAGTATCTTGCGGTGATTATTTCCTTGTGGCTTTGAGTTGAGGTGGGCTGTCTGGACCCTACTTCTCGGCTTCCTTTGTCCCGGAGGCGGCATGGGGGTGGGGAACAAGGGCGAGGGTAGGTACGGTTTTGATGGCTCCATTCTTGGTGTCGCCTGTCTTTCCCACTTCTTTCTTTTCTTGGTGCTTTGGCCTCACGCATCCTACTGCATGTCGTACAAGGCGACTAATAGGGGGGATGGTGTTAGACTTGCGGACCAAGTAGCCATCACTATACAATGAAGCCTTGTTATTGGCGCTGGCATTGTCTCTATATGATAGTGCTGTGACAGGGCTTCATTGTACTTGCTCCAAGTTGCCTAATGGCGGCACACTGGCAGTGGGTGTCGCTCCCTCTGGACCCGGCCCTGGCGCCCTGGGCCCAACCTGGACGAAATGGATCCAGAGGGTACAGTACGTAGTGTTTCCCCGGACTGGCACTTTCCGCCCAATAGTATAGGGGCCCGAACCTGGTGGTAGCGCTCCAGGAGGCTGCCCTGTCATTTGGCGAAAAATACCAAGCCAGTCGTAGTGCCGTGTACCCTGCGGCTGGTTCTGGTGGGGCGTACCGAGGCCACTGGATCCTACCCCCTTGTAATCACTTGGGGGATGGTGCTGGGAATGGTCCCGGGGTAGACTGGAGCCGGAGTTCTGGGGAGGGGGGGGATGCCCATCTGCCAGCCAAACCTACCTAACTACGACTAAAATCAAAGAAAATAAACGTAAGTCCGATGAAACAAAACCGCACAGGACAATGATAAATGCCCCCCACAAACTCAGACTTGCTAGTGTGAATTTTTTTTTTTTTTTTTTTTTTCTATGTGATTGAGGGAGGAAAAAGGCATAACTGCCTATAGCGAGTGCCTCCCCCATAGTTGAAAGAGTGACAGGGCCAAAATCAAGGGACGTTCGAGCCAAAATGCCTGGACACACGGAGTTTGAAGCAATTTAAGTCATAGGAAGAGGGAAAGACTGATTCTGGGAGAGAGTTCCAGAGCTCAGCTGTTGAGTAGAAGAAAGTTTGAGAGTAACGTTTCACTCTTGGGTTGGAGAGTTGCACAGAGTAGGGGTGGGATTGAGTTGCAAGACGGGTACCACGTGCCCTACGTAAAGGAGGTGGTATGCACTGGGATAGCTCTGAGGAACACTGATTATTATAGTAGCGATAGAATAGCGAGAGAGATGCAACATTGCGGCGGAGAGAGAGAGATTGCAGAGAGTTGGTGAGTGGACGGGAGTTAATGATACGAAAGGCCTTCCTTTCAACTTTGTCTAGGAGAGCGGTGTGAGAGGAACCTCCCCACACATGTGAACAATACTCAATACAAGGACGCACTATGCCCCTGTACAGAGCAAGAAGCTGTGCAGGGGAAAAGAACCCCCTAAGGCGGTTGAGCACACCCAGCTTCTGGGAGGCTGCCTTAGCAAGACTGGTAATATGGTCCTTCCAAATGAGAGCAGAAGAAAAGTGACACCAAGAATATTGAGAGAAGATGAAGGGTTGATTTTTGAATTGTTGAAGAATAAGGGATAGTCCGCTGGGAGATCCTGACGGGTAGATAGATGGAGAAATTGGGTTTTGGAAGCATTAAAGTTAACAAGGTTTTCTCTGCCCCAATTGGAAATAGTATTTAGATCAGAATTTAAGAGTTCTATGGCTTCATTACGTTTGTCGTTGAGGGATTGCTGGCTGGGGCGTTCTGAAAAACTAATGGAGTAGTGTAAGGTTGAGTCGTCTGCGTATGAATGGATGGGAATTAAGGTACAGTTAAGGAGATCATTTATAAAAATTAGAAAGAGAATAGGAGATAGGACAGAGCCCTGAGGAACACCGGAGTTTATAGGGTGAGGTAGTGAACAATGGCCGTCCACAACCGCGGCTATGGAACGGCCGGAAAGGAAATTAGAGACAAAGGCACAGATGGAGGGATAGAAACCGAAGGAGGGTAGTTTAGAAATTAAAGATTTATGCCAGACTCTATCGAAGGCTTTCGATATGTCTAGTGCAATAGAAAAAGTCTCACCGAAGTCCCGAAAGGAGGATGACCAAGAGTTAGTAAGATATGAAAGAAGATCACCAGTAGAGCGACCCTTAAGGAAGCCATACTGGCGATCTGAGAGCAGATTATGAGAAGAGAAATGCGTAAGAAATTTGGAAGCAAGAATAGTTTCAAAAACTTTAGAAAGACAAGAGATAAGAGCAATTGGACGATAGTTGGAGGGTTGAGAGCGGTCACCCTTCTTTGGGACAGGTTGAATGTGAGCAAACTTCCAGCATGAAGGGAAGACGTTAGAGGATAGACAGAGACGAAAGAGTTTGCCTAGGCAGGGAGTCCGCACGGAAGCACAGTTTTTGAGAACAACAGGAGGAACACCGTCCGGACCGTACGCCTTATTAGTGTTAAGCCCAGAGAGGGTAGAAAGTACATCTTTAGAAGAGATTAGGATATTAGGCATAAGTAAGACAGAGGAGGGCGGAGAGGGAGGAATAGCACCGGAATCATCCAAGGTGGAGTTTCTAGCAAAAGTTTGAGCGAAGAGTTTAGCTTTGTCAGAGGAAGAAGTGATGGTTGTGCCATCAGAGTGGGAAAGGGGAGGGAAAGACGAGGAAGAGAAATTGTTGGAGAGGTTTTTGGCTAGATGCCAGAAAGCTTGGGAAGAGCTAGAGTTGGATAGTTCAGTGCATTTATTATTGATGAAAGAGTGTTTGGCAAGTCGAAGAACAGATTTGGCTTGATTCCGGGCAGAAACATATGAAGAATGAGAGTCTTGAGTTTTAAGGCGTCGGTACCGTTTGAATGCTTCCTCCTTATTGCGGACAGCAGTAGAACAGGCGTGAGTAAACCAAGATTTTTTAGCATTAGTCTGAGAGAAAGAGAATGGAATGTATGCTTCCATGCCCGATAGGATTACCTCGGTAATGCGTTCAGCACTCTCCGAGGGTCCTCGGCCATGGAAGCAGAAATCATTCCATGGGAAATCAAAGAAGTACTGCCGAAGAGCCTCCCAGTCGGCAGCGCCAAAGTGCCACAAGCGCCGCCGGCTAGGAGGATCGGGTGGCTGTACTGGAGAGATAGGACAGGTGACAGAGATAAGTTTATGGTCGGAGGAGCCCAAAGGAGAGAAAAGATCGACAGTATAAGAAGAAGGGTTAGAAGTTAGAAACAGGTCAAGAATGTTGGGCCGATCTCCGATGCGATCCGGGATACGGGTGGGTTGCTGAACTAACTGCTCTAGGTCATTTAGGATAGAAAAGACGTAGGCTTGTTCACCAGGTGGATCAGTAGTGTGAGAGGAGAGCCAATGGCGGTGGTGAACGTTGAAATCTCCTAAGATGGAGATTTCTGAGAAAGGAGAAATGGATAGAATGTGTTCCACTGTAGAGTTTAGATAGTCAAAGAATTTGGGAAAGTTGGTAGAGTTAGGGGAAAGATAGACAGCACAGAAATATTTAGTAAGAGAATGACAGGAAAGTTTGAGCCATAAAGTTGAGAATTCAGAGGAGTCGAAATCGGGAACACGAGAGCAAGTGAGTTTGTTGTGCACATATGCACAACATCCGCCTTTGGCTTTGAAACTAGGATAGAGAAAGTAGGAGGATACAGAGAAGGGGTTGCTGGATGTTGCTACAGACACCTGAGTTTCGGTGAGGAAGAGAAGATCAGGTTTGTAGGAGGAGAGATGGTGCTCAACAGAGTGAAAGTTAGAGGAAAGTCCGCGAATGTTGCAGAAATTAATAGAAAGAGTAACAGGCCGAGGTCCAGGTAATTGTGTGGGGTCGTCAGGGGATGGTCGGTCGGGTGAGGGGGCATTTATGGTCCCCCCCCCTGGGGACTCCGAGGCTGGGTTACAATTCATCATTTTGTGTTTTTTTAAATTTTGGTGTGGAGGAATGAAGTGTGGTGTGCATGTTTAGTGTAGTGAAGTGGATAGGAGGAGGAGGTGTTTGTGAGAGCTAGCTGGATTGCTCTCAGTGTAAATGAGGCACAAAGAAAATCAGTAAGAGAAGCCAAGCAAATGAAACAGGAGTTCCAGCGACTCTTTATCACATGCCTATAACCTCACCTGGGTTGGTAGTTTGAATCTGCATGCGAATGAAGTGGCTGAGATGTGTGAGAGGAGGCGAGTGGACGCCTGCTGTACCCAGGAAACACTCTGGAAGAGGCATGGGGTACAGTGGATTGTCGGAAGGAGGAAAAGATATAGGATATACTGGATGGGTGTGGAGACTGATAAAGCGAAAGGCGGAGTGGGTGTTCTGGTGGCTGAAGAGCTGGCGGAAAGTGTGCTTCAGATTACGAGGGTTAGTGAAAGTCTGATTGTTTTGAAGTTGAAAGTTGGTGAAAAAATTCTGAATGTGATATCTGCATATGCCCCACAGGCTGGTTTACAGAAAGAGATAAAAGAGGACTTCTGGAATGACACCATCAGTGTCATTTCAGGCCTCTCGGAGAACGAAATAACAATCGTGGGGGTGGACCTCAATGGTCACGTGGGAGCATCTGCAGATGGATACGAGGGGGTACATGGAGGAAATGGTTACGGAAGGAGAAATCTAGAAGGCGAATATATATTGGAGTCCTGCGTTGCACTCAACATGGTTGTGTGTAACACAAAGTTCAAGAAAAGACAGAGCCACCTGATCACATATAACTCTGGGGTCTCCAGTAGCCAGATAGATTACTTCTTGGTTAACAGGAAAGACTGGAAACTAGTTCGAGATGTAAAGGTCATCCCGAGCGAAGAATGTTTCCCCCAGCATAAGCTACTTGTGTGCGACATGAGCTTATACAGAGATCCTAAGTGCAAGAAGGTTTACATACCCAAAAGGAAAGTGTGGCTGCTGAAGGACAAGGAAGTTAGGGATAGGTTTCATGGTGAACTGGAGGAAATTAATAGAAATAAGGAAGCTAGGCCTAACGATGTAAATAGCCAATGGAACTTTCTTAAGCATAGCCTTATCGCTGCCACTGACAAAGTCTGTGGGAAAACAAAGGGTCACCCCAGGAATAAGACCTCTTGGTGGTGGAACGATGAGGTAGAACATGCTGTGAAAAAGAAAAGGAGATGCTTCAAAGCATGGAAGAAAGGAGGCAGCAGGGAGGAATACCAGGCAGCTAAACGAACTGCCAAAAGAGTTATTTACAATGCTAAAAATCGCATTAAGGACCTGGTCCTCGAACAAGTGTGTAACACTGACAATCCCAATGGGATCTTCAACCTAGCTAGGCGAGTTAAAAATGACAGTAGGGATATTATAGGTGAACAGTGTGTTAGAAATGATAATGGGAAGATTGTGTATGCAGAAAATGAAATCAGAGAAGCATGGAAGGTACACTATGAACGATTGCTAAATGTAGAGTTTGAATGGGATAAGGAACAGCTTAGTATCGAAAAACCAATATCTGGGCCCCCTCCTTTGATAGCACTAGCTGTAGTGAGCGACGCAATCAATAAAATGAAGGACGGTAAAGCTCCAGGTTGCTCCGACATTGTCGCTGAGATGATAAAAGCCTCAGGGGAGATTGGTGTAAACTTGGTCACTGAGTTGATAAACACCATTATTAAAGATTAGAAAATCCCAGAGGATTGGCTCAAAAGTGTAATAGTAAATATATACAAAGGAAAAGGGGATGCGCTAGATAGAGGAAATTATAGGGGCCTGAAAATGCTTGACCAAATCATGAAGGTCTGAGAGAGTCCTTGAGGGTTTGATCAGGCAAAGCATCTCTATTGATGATATGCAGTTTGGTTTTATGTCAGGACGTCGTACAACCGATGCTATCTTCATAGTCAGGCAGATACAGGAAAGATACTTACTAAAAGGCAGGGATCTTTACTTTGTGTTTGTAGACCTGGAGAAGGCCTTTGATAGGGTGCCTAGAGATGTTGTGCAGTGGGCTATGAGGAAACTTGGTGTGGAAGAGTGGCTGGTGCGTGTGATAATGAAGATGTATGAGGATTCGCGAAGTTCGGTGAGGGTGAAGGGTGTACTGAGTGATGAGTTTGCAGTCCGTGTTGGAGTCCATCAAGGTTCAGTGTTAAGCCCCCTCCTCTTTATTATGGTCTTGGAGGCGCTGTCTAGAGTTTTTAGAGGCGGACTCCCGTTGGAACTGTTTTATGCAGACGATTTAGTCCTAATAGCTGACAGTATGCAGGATGCTGAGGCCAAATTCAGAGAGTGGAGAGAGGGCATGGCAAGCAAGGGTTTAAGAGTCAATATTAACAAAACCAAGGTTATGCATTGTAGATCGAGACGAGGCAATGTGGAAAAGAGCGGTGCATACCCATGTGCAGTGTGTGGAAAGGGAGTGGGCGTTAACTCAATTCAATGTAGCATCTGTCGATGTTGGGTACACCATGGGAGTAAGCGCTGTAGTAGAATAAAGGGGCCCCTGCTGAAGGATAAGTCAGAAATAAAGAAATTTGAGTGCGTAGTGTGCAAAGGCGAGCTTGTGTTAAGTGATGATCCTGTGGCTGTGAATTTTGGAAATGAGTCTTTGGAGCTGGTGAACAAGTTTTGTTACCTAGGAGATACCATCTCTGCCGGTGGTGGGGCCGAGGCTGCCACTGTTGCTAGAATTAGGTGTGGCTGGGGGAAGTTCAGAGAATTGATGCCAATCCTGACCATGAAAAGAATGCCTCTGCCCCTGAAGGGAAAGGTGTATGCCTCATGTGTTAGAAGTGCAATGATGTATGCCTCAGAAACATGGGCCGTTAAAGTAGAGGATGTCAACAGAATGGAGCGTAATGAGATGAGAATGGTGAGATGGATGTGTGGGGCCAGGCTACAGGATAGAATAACAAATGTTGAGCTGAGGAGACGTTTAGGTATAAAGAGTATTAGCGAGGTGATGCGTACAAGTAGACTGGGATGGTATGGACATGTGGAGAGAATGGATGAACAAAATTGGGTGAAAAATGCAGGTCTGTGATTGTGGAGGGAGCTGCACCAAGGGGTGGACCGAGGAAGACCTGGGATCGGACTATACGCGCCGATCTCAAATCCAAGAACTTGACAAGTGAAGCAGCCCTTAACAGGGTTGCCTGGAATGCCGCCGTTAGGACAAGTGTAATGCCCTCGAAAATGTCCCGCAACCCCAATAATGTACTACCCAAGTTGACGTCAGGTATAGCGTAAAATAGTCGTGGATGGTAAGTCCAATAAACTCATCACGTGAAAACACCACGAGACTATCACCTGGTTCTTAAAAATCGGACTAAGGTTGCTATACTTTTAGTACGTCCGTGGTAGTACAGTGGGTTAGCGCGCGGGCCTGGTGGTGATGGTGGGGAATCACTAACCAGGGTTCGAACCCCACCCAAGGCATCTCAAAACCTGTGGGTTTTTAGGAGGGTTAAATTCCCTTCAGAGGTTCGTACCCCGCGCCAAGTACCAGGAAAGGTTGATCCTAAAGTGGGCCTGGGGATATTTCTGTCCTGAAAAAATCTAGCATTTCAACAAGAGACTGAAACTGCACCTATGTGTGGAACACTCAGTCTTAACATTTTATGTATGTATGTATGTATGTATGTATTGTCTCGGTTGATGACAATGTCCTTTCCTGGTGTTGGAGGACAGCCCATCTCGTAGGTAATGGTTCGAGCACGTTTGTCTGGGCTGGGGGTTGTGCCCTTGTTGAGTTGAGGGTTGGTGGGAGAATTTCGTCTTTTCCGTTTCTTGCTTTTATTTTCCTGGACTTTGGAATTGTTGGTGGTGATGAGTAAGTCCTCTTCTGGTGTTAGAGGACGTGTCATATTGATGGTAGCAATTCGTGTTCCGGGTTTGTAGGATATATCATTGTTGGTACAGGGAGGTGAGCTTGAGTTGTTTTTTCCCTGGCGGTGTGGTAGGAAGCTCCGCCAACGATGCGCCTCCTGGCGGTGTGGCGGGAAGCTCAGCCATGTCCTTTCGTTCCCGGCTCTTTCCTCTACTCGGCTACTGTTTCCCATTCTTCCACTGTGGTGAGGAGGTGTGGTAGGATGAGAGGGAAAACGGCTTGGTGGTGGTGCTTGCTTTTCAATTATTTCAATACCCTTGCAATGTATCTAGAAAACGAGTTTAACGAGGCAATAATTTATCACTAGAGTTGCCGGATACTTCTATTACCTTCATCTATATAGTATATGAAACTTTTTCAAGCATCTTTTTCAGGTTATATTTCATGAACCTTCTTCTATATAAATCATTGGAATTCATTTTGACAAAATGTAGGTGTTGTTGTATCAATAAACTATGTGTGTGGCGATATATACGAGCTGTGAGTCACATGACTTTTTGGCGGGAAACCCGCCTTGAGTACTAGGCCTTGTTTGTGGGAGGGCAGCCAGGCAGTATTTTCATGCGCTAGTTTTGCTAATTTCCAGCTCCACACATATTATTCCTTACCTCAGTTATTACCACAACCATATTAACCGTGATGGGCTGTGGAAATGCTCAGTATTATCGCCAGGAAATATGTAACATGGACATGTCGTAACTGCATGGTAAGAAACTATTAGTTGTTGAGCCCAGAGCACCTTGTTGCCAATATTTTATGCACATTTACATTTGTAATAAGATATAGGCTAATGCCGGGAATACGAGAGCTCTTTCTTAAACTGAGTAAACACGTCTAGCTTTCACGAAAGTAGCCTAGTACAAAACAAAATGCTACCGTATGTGGAGGCCTATGTGTTTCTCGAAAAGTTTTGCCTAGCCTAGGCCTATTTATATACCCTTGCCCAGTTTAATTTCATCAGCTGAATACAATTGCTTAACATTTGGTAGAAAACTAAAAGATCTACCCTACCATAGTATGATTAAATATCTATAGATCAGATCAGATCAGAATGATTAAATACAATATCTATATATCTGTCTATCTATCTAATTGCCAGACGTTGTAATCCCTGAGAGGGTGTGGACGTGAATGAATTGCCTTCATATGCTTCCATGTGCCGAGGCAACTCGGCTTGTATATATATTTTTTTTTTTTTTTAATCATAGGCTAAAAAAAGTAGTAGTAATGTACAGTACAGTACCTTGTGTATATTTTCCAACAGGTACCGGTATAGCCGAAGTAAGCAACCCTATATATATTTAATTTGATATTGAATGAATGACAGTGTAAGTTAGTTTCTGACAAGGTATAAAATTGTACATGTCTATATTGTGTAACCAAATTCTATCCATTTCTCCTTTCTCAGAAATCTCCATCTTAGGAGATTTCAACGTTCACCACCGCTAATGGCTCTCCTCTCACACTACTGACCCACCTGGTGAACAAGCCTACGTCTTTTCCATCCTAAATGACTTAGAGCAGTTAGTTCAGCTGCTTCAGCAACCCACCCGTATCCCGGATCGCCTCGGAGATCGGCCCAACATTCTTTACTTGTTTCTAACTTCTAACCCTTCTTCTTATACTGTCGATCTTTTCTCTCCTTTGGGCTCCCCCGACCATAAACTTATCTCTGTCACCTGTCCTATCTCTCCAGTACGGCCACCCGATCCTCCTAGCCGGCGGCGCTTGTGGCACTTTGGCGCTGCCGACTGGGAGGCTCTCCGGCAATACTTCTTTGATTTCCCATGGAATGATTTCTGCTTCCGTGGCCGGGGACCCTCGGAGAGTGCTGAACGCATTACCTAGGTAATCCTATCGGGCATGGAAGCATGCATTCCATTCTCTTTCTCTCCGACTAATGCTAAAAAATCTTGGTTTACTCACGCCTGTTCTACTGCTGTCCGCAATAAGGAGGAAGCATTCAAACGGTACCGACGCCTTAAAACTCAAGACTCTCATTCTTCCTATGTTTCTGCCCGGAATCAAGCCAAATCTGTTCTTCGACTTGCCAAGCACTCTTTCATCAATAAGAAATGCACTGAACTATCCAACTCTAGCTCTTCCCAAGCTTTCTGGTATCTAGCCAAAAACCTCTCCAACAATTTCTCTTCCTCGTCTTTCCCTCCGATGGCACAACCATCACTTCTTCCTCTGACAAAGCTAAACTCTTCGCTCAAACTTTTGCTAAAAACTCCACCTTGGATGATTCCGGTGCTATACCTCCCTCTCCACCCTCTCTCTTACTTATGCCTAATATCCTAATCTCTTCTAAAGATGTACTTTCTACCCTCTCTGGGCTTAATACTAATAAGGCGTACGGTCCGGGCAGTGTTCCTCCTGTTGTACTCAAAAACTGTGCTTCCGTGCTGACTCCCCTGCCTAGGCAAACTCTTTCGTCTCTGTCTATCCTCTAACTTCTTCCCTTCATGCTGGAAGTTTGCTCTCATTCAACCTGTCCCAAAGAAGGGTGACCGCTTTCAACCCTCCAACTATCGTCCAATTGCTCTCATCTCTTTTATTTCTAATGTTTTTGAAACTATTCTTGCTTCCAAATTTCTTAAGCATTTCACTTCTCATAATCTGCTCTCAGATCGCCAGTATGGCTTCCTTAAGGGTCGCTCTACTGGTGATCTTCTTTCATATCTTACTAACTCTTGGTCATCCTCCTTTCGGGACTTCGGTGAGACTTTTTCTATTGCACTAGACATATCGAAAGCCTTCGATAGAGTCTGGCACAAATCTTTAATTTCTAAACTACCCTCCTTCGGTTTCTATCCCTCCATCTGTGCCTTTGTCTCTAATTTCCTCTCCGACCGTTCCATAGCTGCGGTTGTGGGCGGCCATCGCTCACTTCCTCACCCTATAAACTCCGGTGTTCCTCAGGGCTCTGTCCTATCTCCTTTTCTCTTTCTAATTTTTATAAATGACCTTCTCAACTGTACCTCAACTCCCATCCATTCATACGCAGACGACTCAACCTTACACTACTCCATTAGTTTTTCAGAATGCCCAAGCCAGCAATTCCTCAACGACAAACGGAATGAAGCCATAGAACACTTAAATTCTGATCTAACTACTATCTCCAATTGGGGCAGAGAAAACCTTGTTACCTTTAATGCTTCCAAAACCCAATTTCTCCATCTATCTACCCGTCAGGATCTCCCTACGGACTATCCCTTATTCTTCAATACAAAAATCAATTCTTCATCTTCTCTCAATATTCTTGGTGTCTCTTTTTCTTCTGCTCTCAGTTGGAAGAACCATATTACCAGTCTTGCTAAGGCAGCCTCCCAGAAGCTGGGTGTGCTCAACCGCCTTAGGGGCGTTCTTTACTCCTGCACAGCTTCTTGCTCTGTACAGGGGCATAGTGCGTCCTTGTATTGAGTATTGTTCACATGTGTGGGGAGGTTCCTCTCACACCGCTCTCCTAGACAAAATTGAAAGGAAGGCCTTTCGTATCATTAACTCCCGTCCACTCACCAACTCTCTGCAATCTCTCTCGCTTCGCCGCAATGTTGCATATCTCGCTATTCTATCGCTACTATAATAATCAGTGTTCCTCAGAGCTTTCCCAGTGTATACCACCTCCTCTACGTAGGGCACGTGGTACCCGTCTTGCAACACAATCCCACCCCTACTCTGTGCAACTCTCCAACACAAGAGTGAAACGTTACTCTCAGTCTTCTATTCAACAGCTGAGCTCTGGAACTCTCTCCCAGAATCAGTCTTTCCCTCTTCCTATGACTTAAATTGCTTCAAACTCCGTGTGTCCATGCGTTTTGGCTCGAACGTCCCTTGATTTTGGCCCTGTCACTCTTTCAACTTTGGGGGAGGCACTCGCTATAGGCAGTTCTGCCTTTTGCCTCCCTCACTCACATAGAACAAAAATAAATACTTTCACGACTGCTGCCTAGATGGGTTTTAGGCAATGTTTACGTAACGGGCTACCATAATCATAATTTTGTTCTGCTATATTTGTTACTTTGTAGCCTAGTCTTTGCGTGACACAAGGTAAGGTTGAGTTATATATTATATCAAACAACTCACGGTGTTTAACGCAGCCTAACCTAGCTAGGGGTGGGGTGGGATTGTTATGGGTAACGGTTTATATGCAGTATAACCTCGCCAAGGCTAGGTTATAATAAACAATGTTGGTCAATTATAAATACCAATTATGATTATATGGTGTTATTCCTTTGTGTGTTGCAGATTTTTTGTATTTATGTAAGAAATATTACTGTTGGTAAAGTATACATCAAAGGTCCCGGTAATGCATATTGTACGCTAATTCGGTTTTGCACCATATGCCTACGTGGGTAGATGGAGGATTTTCCGTTTCACATGTCCATTTTTATGACCACTCAGCTACACCTCCCACACCGGCATTTTACTTAAAAATATATATATATTATATCTTGACAGGAAGAAGAAAGCTCAAGCTATTACATTCCACCATCAAAATCCACAAAAAATAATGTATCATTGATTTTACCGTAGCTGACTAGAACAAAAATAAAATCATGCAACATCAGTTCATTTTGCACTATTATATATCTCCAAATTTTCAGCAATGACATAATATATATATATATATATATATATATATATATATATATATATGACATGACTAGTATATTTCAACTCTTTCCAAAAAA
Organism: Paralithodes platypus; assembly: GCA_032716605.1. NCBI lineage: Eukaryota > Metazoa > Arthropoda > Malacostraca > Decapoda > Lithodidae > Paralithodes > Paralithodes platypus. Next base: position 11,096,000 of record CM064543.1, read on the forward strand.
ATTATAACGAAAATTGTCTATCATAAATAGTATTTTTTATGTGAATATAATGGCAGAAGAGTATACGCCCGCCGACTTCGGACTTGGAGTTGTTGTTGTTGTTGTTGTTCCCCAGGCTGTCTGACTGAACAGCCCCAAGGTTCCGAGCAAGGCCAAGGCCATAACCGAACGCCCCCACAGAACCCTCCCTGCTTACCACTAAGAAAGCCCAGGTGACCGAAGCCGCTCCTAGGCGAGGACTATAGGAGCTGAGGAGGGTGCGGAAACGCCCGGGACACCAAAGCCCTGCCCAAGGCCCTGTGCCCCTCAGCAATTATGAAGGGATCGTTGAGGGGCAAAGGAAAAATGTGAACGTTTGGCTGCCAGTCTGCCAACCTCGAGGTTGGCAGTAGGGAGGTCAATCCACGAAATAGACGCCGTCACTTGAGAAAATATATATGTAAAAGGAACAGTCAGAGTAAGCTATGGGTATGGCAGAGAGCGCTCAATTCTCACTCTGATAGACCAACCCATCACCACATGACTAGAACCCAATCCTCTCATCATCAGCTAGGAAAGGCCCTAGAAAGCCACCTTTGGCGGGGGGATAGCTCCCCTATTTTAACTCCTTTCGGTACGCTGCCACTTGAGATCTAGAACATATATAATTCAAAGGACCAATCAGAGTAAGCTATGGGTATGGCAGAGAACGCTCAACTCTCACTCTGACAGACCAACCCATCACCACTTATTGGACACGTAATAATATATACTTGGCACAGTAGGCCTACAGTACACAATTTTGTTACGCCAAAGTAAATTTTTCAGCAGAGCACATAGAATTAAAAAGTTTAGTAATATTCAGTAATATACAACATAATATTTGAAAAGGCCAATAATAAGGTCAAAATACTGTTGGCCTCAAGAGTAAAGATTGAGGCCAATCTAACCTCAAAAAGGCATAAATTCTCGTTTACGGCCAAACCTGGTAATCCCGGTAATGTCCGACATTTGATCTGAATCGTGGGAGTGATGGCTAGAAACAAGGCATCATGACCATCCAAAATCTGTAACTGCAGGCACACCCATTGAGAAACTAAATTCCCTGTATTGAGCTGCGGTACAACGTATTGAATAAGGCAACACACGCAGAGGGATGTTTTTGGTCATTGGCGAACCTGAATGAAGGAGACCTAGGGGAAGACAACGTGACTGATGTAGTAGTTTACTGTAAATTAATTTATTTGACCGAGGCAAATCTATCGATATATCATATAGAGAACTAATTGGAATGGGCCCCAAAGAACTAAACTGAACTACAGTAGAAGAGTTGTATATCCCGAGTCCCGACCAAATAATCGCCCGAAAGTGAGGTATGATTGTGAGTGGTTCACAGCGTATGCTGTAGGCCCCAATATATATGATTGATCACCAAAAATGATGTAGAGCAATCTCCCCCACCCATCTGCCCAAACCATTACCCTTTATATATTTTTATTAATATTTTGTATATATATAAATATAGCTATATGCTGAACAATCTTTATCACAAATAGGTTACTTATATGTATGCATTCAATTTGGGAAGCTATAAAATCACAGTCGCGAATTAACTGTTGCAGTAAGCATAAGTCTGTCCAAGTGTTTGAGTTATTGGTATCAAACACCTTCATCCATACGGTAAGTTCATGAAATTATCATAGGAGGTATATAAAGCTATTTTAATTTAATTGCTACTTGCCCCAGCCTAACTACTATTATTGGCCTATCTTTTTCAACAATACGCATATTAACCCCCTATCTTTTTCTGTTTTCTATTGCAATTCTTACTAAATCAACTTCCCAAAAAGTTAGGTTTGCTCACCCTACTCAATGGGGTCATTTTTCCTTATGCAGCTTCTCTTTCTATATCTTCTGTTTGCATGTGTGGAGTGGATCCACACATACAGCTTTTCATGAAAGCAGATTATTATGTCTCATCAACTCCTTTCCTCTTTATATCACTATTAGTCTTATCAATGTTCTTTGAAACTCTACCGATGCCTCGCTTACACAGATTACAGTATAGTGATGATCACAGAAGCCGCATGTCCGACATTTATTGTCCGAATCGTTTGACTGATGACTATAGTCCGTTCATTCTAGGTTGGGCAGAAATCGTAATCTCTAACCTCTGTAACTCACAAAGGGCTAGAGCAAATGAGCTGTCAATTTTCGCACATATTCCCTGGCCAAGTCTTCCTATTTGGTAGAACAATTAGCTCGATTACTCAAGTCCATTTTGAGTTACAGAGATTAGAGGTTACGATTTCTGCCCAACCTATAATTAACAGACTATATATATGAGACAAAGCGATATATATATATATATATATATATATATATATATATATATATATATATATATGTGTGTGTGTGTGTGTGTCTCAAAGGTCTTTGGTTGAGTGTGACTTCAATCCTTATTGTTGAAGATGTTACAGTACAGTCTTGTTCTTCTTTTCATAATAGAAAAATATGTGTAATGGTAGATGGCCTTTATTCTCAGTTTCACTCCATAAATATGCTACAAACTGCGCAATATTTTCAGAACGAGGGGCGGCGCGCTCCTCGGTGCCACTAACAGAATGGCGAACCCTACAATAGGTAAGTGAAATTCTGGCATTCCCCAGGGATCAATTTTGGCCCCAACTCTGTTTCTTATTTATATCAATGATCTATCTATCACTCGTAACCCAATACATTCCTACGCAGATGACTCAACGCTCCACAGTTCGTTAACATTAAAGTTTTTTCACGCAGCCTGATATTATGAATACCAAAATAAACACTGCAGTTTCTCTGAAACAGGGCCTTTCAAAAAATAATGATTGGGGACAAAACATATATTTTCCTATAATGCACACACAACCAAGTACAGTCATGATTACTAATCTCTGACCAGGCAGTTAGCCAAAGTCGTGACCGGGTGTAAGCTGCACAATCGAACACACTCAACCATCGTTCCAAAAAGGTTTATTGCCTCATTGAATAATGTTCGGAGCATCACTTAGAGAGTTTTTGAAACTTTTGCTTCTCATATTATACTAAGTTGTTCAAGTAATGTATGTACAGTACATTTTTATAAATGGAAATTAACATGGTGATTGCTGTTTTTTTGTAGTGTGTAATTGAGTGTGTGATGCTATATGATATTCATATGTTTTTTGTTTAATTGATTAAATATTTTATTGACCTATTTTTTGAGGTGAGCCTTTAACAGAGCTGTTGTTATGTGTTAGGCCTGGTTGCCATACAGTAGGAATGGTTGGCCTATTTCTAACACAATGTCTTAGCTGCAAGCTCTTTGGTAAAACGGTGCATCAGTTATTGCTGTTAATCCATAAATGATTATATGATATGATTCCATTGTCCACAAATAATGGCACATGCATATTTATTTGATGGAAATTTCCCAATTCCAGATTGATTGAAGAAATGTAGGACCCTGTATATAGACGCATAATATTAATAAAGTAGACGTGCCGTTTTGCCCAAAATCAAAACGTCATACCCAACTCTGCGATGGGTTACCATCATCACTACTAATACCATTATCAATCATAATCACCATCATCACTACTAATGCCATCATCACTACAATTGCCACAATCATCACAATTACTGTCATCATCACCATTACTATGATGATCATCACTACTACAATTACAATCATCACTACTAGTCTACTCTCACCATCATCACTACTACTGTCACCATTGTCACTACCATCTTAATAACTACTATCATCATTGATACTACAACTATCAACCATCATTACTATCATCACCACCATCTTACAATCATCATTACTACTGTTAACATCATCACTACTACTATAACCATCATCATTCCTACTGTCACAAGTATTACCATCACGTATCCTACTGTCACCATCATCACTACTACTGCCATCATCACCATTACTATGATCTTCATCATCACAACTATTGTCATCATCACTACTACTCACACAGGATCCGTCCTATCGCCCGCACTCTTCAATCTGTACATGCACGGTATAACTACACCCAATACGCCCCAAATAAACTTAGCCTCCTATGCAGATGACATAACACTCACATGCACACACCATGACCCAAAAAGAGCAACAGATCTCCTTCAACCCTATCTCAACACACTACATGGCTGGTGCACTACAAACAGACTTAATCTAGCCCCAGCCAAATCCACCGCAACCCTGCTCACAAGCTGGACAGGAGAACACGAATACATCCCTCAACTCACCATAAACAACACCCCTAACACATACACACACACCCAAATCCTAGGAGTAACATATGATACTCATATGACATTCAAACAGCACACCACAACATTAAAAGAAACTGACACCCAGACTTAACGCCCTCAGGTCACTTGCTCACACACAATTTGGACACAACAAAGAAACTACCACCACAGTATATAAACAATACATAGATCAGTGATGGAATACGCAAGCCCAGCCTGGGCTTCTAACCTAGCTGAAACACATCATAAGACCTTACATACTATTCAAAACAAAGCCCTGAAGATCATTACAGGCTGCACAGCTACTGCACCCACAGATCACCTACATCAAGAAACCAAAATCCTCAAAGTCAAAGACCATCTGGACATGAGAGGCACTCAATTCCTGGCAGCAGCCTCCACGAACCAAGACCACCCACTAAACTACATGGCAACACACCCACAGACACCAAGAAATATCAAAACAACACCCAGCACACGGTATCACACACAATTATTGTCCTCTCTCCCTCCCTGCCCACCCCGAACCAACTTCCAGAAGCACATCCATACTCATATCTCTCACCGATCCATCCACTCACTCACAGACAACACGCAGCTGCATGCACGACCTCCCGAAATCCATCCTTCCGAATCCTCCCTTCCTCGCGAGGACAGAGTCCACCTGGCCAGGCTGAGATGCGGACACCATCCAGCTCTCCTGAGCTATCAGAAGAGACTGGATGACTCCGTTGTCGATGCCTGCCCGGGATGTAACACAGCACCCCATACCATTAAACACATCATAGAAGACTGCATTTCACACAACCACTTACGCCAACAACACATCCTACACTCAATGAGAGCTCTGTGGGAAAGCCCGATCATGGCCATGGCCTTCCTCAGGGACTTGGGGCTGTTCGGCCAGGCAGCTTAGGGAACAACAACAACAACAACTACTCACCATTATCACTAATACTCACACCATCGTCACTACCATTATCACTACTGTCATTATTATCACTACAACTATCATCATTATTTGTCACCATCAACACTACTATTATGACCATCATCACTACTACTAGTACTGTCACCATCATATACTGTATACTACTGTCACCATCATATCTACTACTGTCATCATCATCACGACTGTCATTATCATCAATACAACTACAACCATCATCACTACTATTATCACCATCATCACTACTATCACCATCAATCCCACTATTAAAACCATCACTTCTAATGCCAACTAAACTAACTTAACCTAGCAAATGCGTAGCGAGATGTTTTCGCCCCCAGAGAGAATGCGTTCTTAGTGTTTGAGCCCCTTTGGGGCTCACACACTAAGAACGCCATCATTGCTGTGGGGGGGGGGGGCAGGTAAACCATATTTTTAACCTAAAATCATAACTATTGCATAAATTCAAAAAATCTTTTTTGACTGACGTTCGCATTCACGCAACAAATGTTTGTGTGAAATTTGGTGAAAATCCGTCCAACGGTCTAGGAGGAGTTCCGAGACAGACGGACGACGACGACGACAGACATTGTTTTTGTGTGGTACCCACTATACGGGGGGGCGATACCAAACTCTGCTTACGCAGAGTTGATAATTGTAGGGGGGGTTGGGGGTTGGAGGGGAATGAGCAGGTCAGCCTATTCTTATTAATATGAAATCGTTTCGTATATGGATATCATAGTCAACCCATTCGTGAAGAATAGTAAATACTCGTACAAAGGTCTGAGACACTGCAATAATCTGCAACATTCTGGTCGGCGAGCCATATTTTCGACCATGATTGAAAATATGACCCCAAATGCAAACACTCGTATGGTGGTCGGTTGCATTTTGATATAATCGGATACAATCGTACGGCGGTATTTTACACTATTTCATTAGACAACATTTTGTTGTATTCTGTGAGAGGAGAAGGGAGGGGAATGGAAGGAGAAGAGGGGGGAGAGGGAGGGGAAATGAAAGGGATAGGGAAGGAGAAAGGAGTGGGTGGGGTAATGGAAGGGAGAGAGGAAAGTGAGTGGGAAAGGGAGAGGGAAGTAGAAAGGAAAGGGAGGGGAAAGGAAGGGGTAGATAAAGAGAAAGGAGGGGGAGGGGAAGTGGAAGGAGAAGGAGAGAGAGGAGAGGAAGTGAAAGTGGAAGAAACGGAGAAAGGAGAGGAAGTGGAGGAGAAAGGGGGGAAAGGAAACGGAAGTGGGAAGGGAAGATCTTTATTAGATATATCGTCTATCAGCAGCTATAACAAACAATATATTAAAGCGATGATGACCGTTCAAACTCAATACATTATAATTATCAAATATGACCCCCTCCTCCCATAAACCTGTTGAACTAACTCCCATAACAAGATGGCATTATGTATTAATATTATTTGATGCGACGACTTGGTGTGTATAATGATGTTTTCAATCTTGTATAATAATATAATTAAAGAGATATTTCATTCCTTTTGCCATTTTCGAGTTTTTTTGGGGGTTTGCTTTTGTGAGAGATGGTCCATCATTCGGTACCCATTCGAACCTGTACTCATATGTATTCTGAATTATTCTTTATTATTTATTTATTATGTTCCTTCCAACAACCAACTCTACTCCTAAAATCGATTAATGAAATTTACAAACACATGTGGCAGTCCGTGGATTCGAACCCAAGACGCTCACACCGAAAATCAACACCTTAAGCATCGCACCACGAAGACAGTTAAAGGATGGTGGACACTGCCTACGATTTATTATGCAACTTCGAATCCTGCATATCAATCTAAGCATGTACACACATCCCAACTGCAACACGTAGGCTATGCATATGTGAATGGAAAGAGCAATTAATGGGGCCTTAACCCGGGAACTGCAGGAAGACTCTTAAGAGTTCCCCCGGCAGACTGCGGGAAGACTCTTAAGAGTCAGAGAAAAAAAAAATCAACTTTAAACATCGAAAAAAAAAAAAAAAAAATTGTTTTTGTTTTTTTTGTTTTTTTGTTTTTTTTTCCCTGGGCCATGCAAAATATCACTCCTCTACCTCCCCTCCTTCCCCACTTTCCTCCCCTCCTTCAGTTATCACCTATTTTCCCTGTTATTCTCTTATTCTGAGGTATATTTTCGTGCTAACATTAGCGAGATGCAAGCAGGGCATTGTCATCACTGTTAGCAAGCGAGTGCAAGAGAGAGAGAGAGAGAGTATCGTGTCCTCAGTGGCCTGGGGGAAATTGGCGGGAAAGCAGGTTGCCTCACCCATACATTATATAACTCGCGGCCTGTATCTCCGATTTTGACCATCCAAACGCTGTTTTCACTCGTTTTATTGTTGTAACAGGTTAATACCTTTATAATCAACCCATAATAGGCACGTATGGATAAGTATTAATGCTATTTATGGTAAAATGAATATTTTAGTGATGGAAACAGCTCAAATACATGCGCACAGGCAGAGGTGTCTAATTACCCCCATGCGCACTTAAGAGGTTAACCACTAGGGAAGTCCTCTCGATAAATTACTCCTGAACCAATATCAATTATTATGTTCCTTCCAACAACCAACTCTACTCCTAAAATCGATTAATGAAATTTACAAACACATGTGGCAGTCCGTGGATTCGAACCCAGGACGCTCACACCGAAAATCAACACCTTATGCATCGCACCACGAAGACAGTTAAAGGATGGTGGACACTGCCTACGATTTATTATGCAACTTCGAATCCTGCATATCAATCTAAGCATGTACACAAATTCTACAAATTCGGTTGTATTCGGCATTTGTAACGGTCATTTTCGTCCAAGTGATCAAGAATAGGCCTACTCATTTTGGGTCACTCGGTTTGACACTGCCGATCCTCCAGTGTGTGTGTGTGTCTCTCTCTCTCTCTCTCTCTCTCTCTCTCTCTCTCTCTCTCTCTCTCTCTCTCTCTCTCTCTCTCTCTCTCTCTCTCTCTCTCTCTCTCTCTCTCTCTCTCTCTCTCTCTCTCTCTCTCTCTCTCTCTCTCTCTCTCTCTCTATCTCTCTCTCTCTCTCTCTCTCTCTCTCTCTCTCTCTCTCTCTCTTTTTTTTTTTGAAGGGGTTGCTATTTTTCACTAGCCCAAAGTGTACCGATATATGGAAATACTTTAGTGCAGTAGATATGAAGAATCTGTTGATCATGTTAATTAAGTATTCAAACTGCAGATTCATGAGAGAGAGAGAGAATCAACTCCTTTTCACTTTAATGAGGATAAAGAGAAGTGAATGAACCTGTGTCCTACCCTTCCTCTCCAGAGCTTGGTGTGAACAAGGAGCTAAAAGAGAGAGAGGGAGAGAGAGAGAGAGAGAGATGGTAAATGTATAGTAATTAGACATAAATATAATTACTTTCATATATCTTAACACCTTACGAGCGGGCCCGTCAGTTTTTTCCACTACGCGCCCAGCGTTTTTTTTTTAACCCTAAATGGCCTTGTTTCCGTGCTCTTTTCCATGCATAAACAAGAGCCAGAGCGTAATACAATTATGTATCCCTGAAAGGGCATAAATTGAGCTTTCCAATGACACCAGAACCATCCTTCTACGACCGCGCGTTCTCTTGCAACGATCGTGCAACACGAGTGCAAAATCCCTAAAATAAGGTAATTTCCTGACATAATTCCCTGTGTGGTGAGGTAGGGAGGGTGGAGTAGTGTGGAGTAGATGTCAGTAGGCGCGCGGGGTCCGTGCCGAGCGGTCATGAGGTAACCTACGCTCCTCCCGTCGCTCGTCTCTCTCTCTCTCACAGCCATTCTTGCTCAAAAATTGCACACAGTCGGTCCCCGCCACATAGTCCAGGTTTTTAGATACAGACTTAAGTCGGGCCCCGCTAATTAGGGGTTAAGTGCGCTCATGATATATATTATAGGTTTGATTCCCGAAGGGAAGAAGAGAAAACCTAATATTTAGTAGGGGCCCCGGAATCATTGACGATGTTGCCTATTACTGTAGTATATAATAGTCTCCATTCAACATCCATGTCAGTCGTTTGAATCGACCGCCGCGAAGAAGAATAGGAATCATCTTCATAAGTGCAACGCTACTTCTCTTATGGTGTCGTCACAGATCGGGTACCCACTACGAAAAAACTTCGTAAAAAATAAGAGAACAAAAAGGGAAAAAGAATTTTCCATCTTAACACTGTTATTCACAAGCTTCCCACATTCGGTGGATTTTCTTGCGTTGTGGCTTCTTACCGCCTCTCGCCAAGCGCAACAATTCTTCCTTCAATGATATAACAAGATAACTCAAAATATCAGCAAATGGGAAGGGGATGGCTGGGAGGGACGTCGTCGTCAATGATTCCGGGGCCCCTACTAAATATTAGGTTTTCTCTACTTCCCTTCGGGAATCAAACCTATAATTTAATAGTGGCCCCTCCATCATTGACGATGTTGCCTGAATTCCAAGACTGGAGGGGGACTTTCGTAGTATTAAACTCTTAATAACCGCATGGTTAAGTCAAGGAACCTCATAACAGGAAAAGCTATTCGTATATGTAGTTGTTCATACAACACAGTTAAAAAATATTGACAGAGTGTGAGCAGTGCATTGCTTCAAAGAAGCCTGCTCCAACAACAGAGTCCTCATACATGAGGTGTTTGTTGTACCGGGTGAGACAGAGTTAAAAGCAACAACCCGGAACCTATGCTGAGCTCAGCTAGGTTCCTGGGCGTAGTCATATTGACAAATATCAAACTTACTGAAACTAGTGTAACTAGCCAGGAACATATTGGAGTCGCCATCTGATCTCTATCAACCTTCTGAGTCTAGGGCGATTAGTCTGGAAACTTGAAAATCATATAAACCGTAGGGCAATAATTCTTTATTATTCATAAACTGGACAGTTAGATAATGGAAATATTTACAGAGTCCCTTAGGACTTATTGAAATCTAGTGCAACTAGTTTCGAAAATTGAAACATAAAGAACTTTCTTTTATTAATCATAAAACCTGAGTGTGAATTAAGAAATCTAAATTTCCAATTCTTTCTAAATCAAGCAAACCGAGCTTCTAAGCTCAAACATATCTCATTTTGGGCACAGACCGGCGTAAACAGCGTCTAGGCTTGCCCTCAAACCCACTTGTCTATCTATCTATCTATCTATATGCTCAGGCCCAATCCCCATTTTGGGGGTAGCCGACTCAAGACAGAGCAAGAACAGGGAAAACACAAAAACAACATAAAACAACAAATAAACACAGATAAAAAGCACAAACTCACACACATCCAGGTCACGCAGGAGAAGACCCAGAGACCAGGGTCACCAAGGTCGCTCCAGCACTCCCCCGGCCCCCGACCACCCGGAGAGGTTCCAATCTCGGCAGGCAGACATGCAGCGGAGCCAAAGCCACAAGCCCTCCCACCACACTTCCAGGCGCACCCTTCATATTAATCGTCTCCCCGGGCCACTTGTAATCCTGTGTAAGGGGGAGTTTCTCTCTTGTACTGGGATCCACCTATCCCCCCCCTCTTTTCTCTGAAGCCTTTCAGGGCGCAACTATCACAGTACATAAAACTAGGAATACAAGAACAAACAACAGGAGTGTGTCCACGGGCATACTTACAACAATCGTTTTTTTTTTGTTTTTTGTTTTTTTTTAAAGAAAGAAAATGTAGTTTGTACAGAACACGGGGAAGTAACTTTTGCCATGACAAGCTGTCTCGATGGCACTTCCTACGTCTATTACTGAGCCCCGTCTTCTCGGCGAGGAAGCGCGTAACTGAGTTAGTCGACTATCTCAGGTAGTCCGCCGGACCCCTTATAATCTCAATTGAGGAGGGTATCGAGGCATACACTCGGGGAACCTGAGCCGGGGGCCTAGACAGGCTTCCGCCGTGATCCCCGCCCTTCACGGTGTGACCCAACTGGCACATAGACATTATGGTGAAAGGTTGATCATATATTTAAAACATAATTTGGCCGGCACATAGACATTATGGTGAAAGGTTGATCTTAACTCTAAAATATAATATATATACACCCGGGGCCAGAGCAGGCTTAGGGACAGCACGGCTAGTCACTTAAGAGAGTAATGATCTGGCTAATCATAGGGTATCCTACGGCGGGACCGTTGTTAAGGTCATGTGGGATTGAATGGGAAAAGGAATTTCCTGTGAAAGGATGAGTTATAGAGAACTGAAATGGCCTCGGGACTAATCGGGCCAAAATGTGGTCGGGGAGCCCTGACCAAAGGTATCAGCCGCAAGGATTGCAGAAACACGGACGTGTCTGTAAGATCAAGTGAAGCTTGCCAACTGGCAAGGAGCAAGGGATTGTGGTTATGATTCTATATGGCATAAAAAACAAGAGAATGACAGGAACGAGAGTGTCCTGAAGGGCTCCCTTTGCTGACAACAGAACTTCAACAAGAGGTTGGAAGTAATGACCCCGGCCGGTAGTGGTTGTTTTGTAAAAAATATCGACTTGCTGCTGAGCCGACCCTGACCCTGGGAAACCTTTTCCGGTTGCACACCCCTAGGTTAAGTATATGGAGACAGCCCCCAGTCCCTTGGAGATAGGAAAAAAGCCCCACGGGTGATTTCTTATCCCCAACGGCGGGGGGCGATCTCCAAAGGAACAGCCGGCCGCCAGACAAGCCGAGGACTGGAATGGCTTAGTATAGGGAGGAAAACTGATGTGTTACACCGTTTCTATCATATCAAGAGGGGCCTGTTAGGGGACCTACATGCAGTATTGTGGGTGAGAATCCTTTGGTGACCTTCTCTCCTTGTTAATGACTAGTTATTACATCGTTTAATAGTTATTACATCGTTTAAAGGAGGCAAGCCGGCGGGCGGGTGCTTCCGGCTATCACTTGTTCAACGAAATTTGAGATTCACTCCAGATGCGGATCCGCCGGGGGGTTAATGGTTGTAGCAGAACCGACCCTGGATGGCGGCCGCAGTCCTTTGTCTCAGCGTAATGAGTTAGTCACCTTATCCCTTATGCAGAGGGTGGGTATCGGTCTGTTATGCAACGCCATGTGAGGTAAAGCCGCATGACTTTTGTTCCGGCGTGCTTTTATGTGGACCGGTTCTGGACAGTCGGACCGAAGTCATCAGGGGGCGCTGCCCCCCGCGGGAACTAACACTTGGTCGAACCTCAAAACCCTATTGCGCTAGCATGGCCGAGGGAGGGAGGAAGACAGAGGGAGGACTGGAGAATCCTGGACAGTAGTCCTAAAAGTATATGTGAATTTAACCCCCCCAGAGCCGGAGGTGAACCCGTCCGCCTGCCGCCTGGAGCCGACAAGGGGAGAGCTATTGGTTTGTCTTTTTCTTCAAGCGCAACATTACCCAAACATCACGTTTCATCTGTTTATCTATGACTTTCGCAGTTAAGACAGGGGAGAACAAGATCCTATAGTAAGCATTCATAGGTAACCCTTGAGCCATACCGAGTCTGAGTAGCTGACGTGACCGGACTGCCTCAAACAAGGCTGTACGAATTTCCGTGAGTGTTCTAGCCGGGGCAGGGAGGAGGTATTGTTGAAAAACTTTAACTAATTCCTGGGTTCGGGGAGAGGGATTCGGTCTTGGTTTGGCAATAGCCTGGGCCGTGTCTCTAGTTAACAGGAAGCTAATAAATGACCTGTGGGCCTTATCTCTGACCAGAAATTCGCGTTGAAGTTCAATAGGTTCAGGAGTAATGAGAGGTAAGGGAAAATCTTCCGCCGTCAATTGAGGGGCTATAAGAAAGTTAAAAATAGGGAATGGAACTCCGCCCGGTCGTTGTGCTAGCCAGTCAAACTCGATAAGGGGAGGGGGGGAGGAAATTGGGGACAAGGAATTGGATGTAATATCTATAGCAAATTGTTGCAGTTCCTGATCCCACGTTACCCACGGGCCCATCGCCCACCTCACTCAGATTCAACTCCCTTTGGTCTTTATGTGGGCCACACCTGTGAAATTTACCAGAAGGCTCCTGCTGTGTGGGCAGAGAACGACACCCAGTAGGGCTAAATTTTTTATGACAATCAGGGCAACTGGGAGTATCTGGGTGAGAAGGATCCTGGACCGGGGAATCCGCCGGAAGAGGAACCAGCTGGCAAGGGTTGTACACAAAATATTGAAAATTTGTCGGGTCAGGTTTGGCATATATAGAAACCTGTAAGACTGTACCGGTAGCATCTTTGGCCCTAAAGACATGTTTACGGTTAACTTCAATAGCCCACTCCACCGGCACCGGGACCTCCCCTTTTATTGATTTATGCCCCTTGCCTTGTGTCACTGCCGTAACCGGAAGCCAGAGCCTGCCTGGCGCTTTAACTACCTGAGATTTTGATGGGACCCCGGCGGGGCTAGTGGAGCGCCGGGGTGAGACCCGGGGGTAGAAGAGGGACCCGGCAGGCTACTTGCCGTATGGGTCCTATCTATCGTGGGGGACAAGTAAGGTTGGGCCTCATCCGAACTTACAGAACTATTCAGACTTAGGCATTCTTGACTATGAACTGACTCAGTGTCCAACCTAGTCAAGGGGGATCTAAGGCCGGGAGGAACAATTGCCCAAGGCTCCGCCGGTAGTCCCTGCCTGGGTCGGCCGGCGGAAGGGGGAGTTATATTGGGGGCTTGGACACACCCATGAACTCGAGGTCTAGTAAACCTAAGAGTTGCTTCGAGGTTGAGGGACGGACTAATGGGTCTGGCAACGAACCTGGGGTAACATTTACGGCCCGCGGCTGAAACTCTTGCCCCTCAGGTCGGGAATGAATTGGACTGTTTAGCGCCGGGCCCGTGGGCTACGGGTAGTCAATTATACGGGCCGTTGCTGGCCCGGCGGAGGGGACTGCCGGAGAGGGAATGCCTACATTGTTATGAGAGGGGGGCCTAGCTACACTGTGAGGTGGTCCCGGCACCGGAGTAGGGGTTTGACCCTGTTTAATGGCACACTGGCTTATCACCTGTAATAATTCATTTAGTTGTACAACTGTTAACCTTGTGGAAGTGGTTTGTGTCGTTGGCCTATCATGTTGGTCTGTTTGTATCAGAATGTCAGCCTGTTTGATAGTGGCCGCGTGTGTCTGATGAGTGTTCATTAGCGTCAGACTGCTACTAGCCGTAGCCGGGTGGGGCGAACTGCAAGCCGGTGACTTCTGGTCACGCAGCTGAGGTGTTATTGGGTTGGTCGCATTTTGCGAACCTATATCCGTGAGGGCGGCTGTCAAGCCGGGCTGGTCCTTAGAAGGAGCCAGTAGTGTTGCGTGAGACCGTACGGTCGTAACTGCATCTGACGTAATTACACCCGGAGACTGAGTAGAGGTATGAGCCATGTCGGCTTGTTGAGCCTGTATTTTTGACAACACTAACTTGGAACCTTGGAGCCTAACGTGTACAGTTTGTATAAGTCTAGTGGCAATGTGAGGGGGGTCGGCGTCCGGCTCGGGGAGACCGGGACTAACTCCCTGCATCCCCGAGGAGGTCGCCGGACCTTCCAGCAGTGATCCTGTGAGATCTACTTGTGCAGACGTAGGAGTTTCATTAGAAAGTAGCACACGTCGTGGTGGGCTGGAGAGCCGGCGGATCTTGTCAGGCAAATATTCCATGCTGTCCATGCGCCTCAGGTTGCCCGCCGGGGGAGCCGGTTGGGTAAGGTCGAGGCATTCCGGTGACATCAAACGGCTCCTCTTTGCTGGGGGAGAGGAGCTCTGTGCGGATGTCATGGAGGACGTAGGGGACCCCTTGGTCAACAAGGGCATAGGAGAGGTATGTGATTGGTGAGCTATATGATCATCAAATGAGTATAATTGAACTACCCTTAATAATTCTGGGTTATCACATGACAGTTCTTTGTTAGCTACCTGAGAAGCATAGGTTTTAAACTTAGACTTAACCTCAATGAGCGTGCGTAAGCAAGACATATCTTGGGCCGCTAGCCATTCTTCAAATAAATCTGAACAAACCGGACACGTACGAGATGCCCACAAGAAAGAGTTTCTGTTTAAACACTGAACACATCTGATACATCTGCTATGGGCTGGTATTGGTAGCAAAAGACAAGAGGGGGATGAGCAGACTGTAAACAGAGGCATGATGCAGAGACTCCTCTCCCCAGCGGGAACTGCGCGGTATCCGGCTGTCCTGAGTGTCCACCTGGAAAGAAAAATGTCCAGGACTCAATGATAATAAGGATATACAGGGAGAGTCTCACCCATCCTAACCTCCCGGCGTAAGAAGAATAGGAGGCCACGGCCTCCTCTTTCTTATTACCCCTAAGAGGGTGTGAATATCCTCCTCCCATGCCCCTGAGTAACATGAGAAGGGGATATCCCCAAAACAGAGGGCCCCCCGTTACGGCCTATGTCGTAGCACAGGGAGCCCTTTTAACGGCGGACCGCTCTGTGCTCCACAAAACACACAAGCAGCCGCTGATTAGATTACCAACTGGGCCGCCGGCAAGGCGGGGTAAACGTCATTGAGGTAAGCATGCTAGCTGATGGACATAAGTCCAGTGTCCGCCGGGGTCTATTATCCACTAACCCGCCGGTACGGCGAGGTAAACGACCGCAATATCCCCCGTCAAGAACTGACCAGGCCAAAAGACTGGGGGACCCCTAACGGTGGGTATCGTTGTGTTCCGTATACGAAAACACCACCCGCCGGAGGACTTGTAGCTCTCGCAACCGCCGGGAGGCGTAGGCAAAGTCCGAGGGGTTGAGAAGCACCTTACCAATTAGATGTATATCGGCGTCTGCCGGATTCCCGAGGGACCAGGGAGCAGGGGGCAGTGGCGCCGCCACACCCACCGACGCAAAGACCCGGCGAGGGAGACATGAGCTCGTGAACATGTCGGCACGGCGGACCGACCCAACGGCTACCAACCGTAGGCCGGCGAGCTCAGCAACGTGAGGGGGGGGGGACTCTGAGCAAGGCACAGCCGCGAGGAAACTAAACCCCAAACTCACGCACTCCCACGCTTGGAACACGTTGCCGGACTCCCGGAAAGTGGCACACTAACCATAGGGAGACCACAACTCACAGGGGACATAATAAAAAACAATCACAGTATTAATAAAATCCCCCCAAAACTAGATAACCTATGGGCTTATCCGAAAAAATATACAGACCACACGAAGAACTCAGAACCTTGCCAAAAGGGCGAAGAGAACAGCCCCCACGAGGGGTCTCTCCACAGGCTCAAATGCCGGAGGACGCCACAACCACGTGGGACAATCCTAACCCTGGCACGTCTGTAACCAAGACAGGGTCCTTAGACCCTCAAGTTGTTCCTCGGAACAGCAAGAAACTGAAAGGAAAGCCTCTTAACTAAGTAAAAAGCAAAAACTAAGGCAATAAAAAAAAAAAAAAAAAATTGAACACAAGGAGAAGCGCCTAAACGTACCCTAATTTTAACACTTCCTGCGGGTCAACAATAACACAACCCGTGCTAGCTAGTCTAAACCCTGCTCACTATCTCCCAGATACATACAAATGAGAAAAGACTCACTAGAGGAGAGCGAGCGTCGAATGAAGCTGGAGCGCGGGGGCACAAGTGTTGACAGTAGGCCCGCGAGGAAGAGAAGGAAGAATTGTTGCGCTTGGCGAGAGGCGGTAAGAAGCCACAACGCAAGAAAATCCACCGAATGTGGGAAGCTTGTGAATAACCGTGTTAAGATGGAAAATTATTTTTCCCTTTTTGTTCTCTTATTTTTTACGAAGTTTTTTCGTAGTGGGTACCCGATCTGTGACGACACCATAAGAGAAGTAGCGTTGCACTTATGAAGATGACTCCTATTCTTCCTCGCGGCGGTCGATTCAAACGACTGACGTGGATGTTGAATGGAGACTATTATACTAATAGGCAACATTGTCAATGATGGAGGGGCCACTATTAAATATACCCTAACCATATCACTATACTGACATTTACCTAAAATAAATGTCCGTAGAGTTAATATATATATATATATATATATATATCCACTAATAGTGCTTAACCCAGTGAGACCCAGCGTCGCACGTGATGCGTCGGCAGTGTTTGATCACCAACTCCCAGCGACGCATCATATGCGTCCGACATATAAAAATCACTTACGTGGCTCGTAAGGTAGGAAATGGCGGGAGAATAGGAGGGGGAGGTACCGTAGTGTGTGTGGGAGCCGGGCCGGTAGGTGTGAGCGGGCCAAGACAGCCGCGCGGCTGGTGGTGGTGGGCTTAGTGGGGATACTTTACACCCTTAGTTCACCGCCACTTTGAACCTTTATTACTCCGGTCGTATGGGAGCTAGAGGCTTGAGATTTATGTGAGACACTCCTTAGGATGTATGCCGTACAATGCCATACTCAGTTTTCACCCTAGTGCTCCCGGGCGGGTGATCATGCGGGGGAGACGAACTTTCGAACCCCCCGCCCCCCAAATGACCGAGGTGATTTTTTTTTATTTTTTTATTCATTTCTCACCATTCTCTTCCATTTTGGCTCAACAAATTTTTTTGAGGCTCCCCCCCCCCCCCAAAAAAAAAATATCCGAGGTGAATTTTTTTTTTTTTTTCATTACTCATCCTTGTCTTCCATTTTAGCAAACAAAAAAAAGAAGTGAAAATGGCTTGGGACTGGGGTGAACAAAATATTATAACTAGCCGGGGCTCAACGGGTTAAAGGGCATAACTCATACAAAATCCCATTCCAATTTATCACTGTCTAAACATATTAAAGCTTGATTGATACTGCACAGTTGTCTTGGATTGCCTTAAATTTTGATCTAAAATAGTAACCAAAGCCGCCCCCGCCCCAAATGACCGAGGTGATTTTTTTTTATTTTTTTATTCATTTCTCACCATTCTTTTGAGGCCCCCCCCCCCCCCAAAAAAAAAATATCCGAGGTGATTTTTTTTTTTTTTTTTTCATTTCTCATCCTTGTCTTCCATTTTAGCAAACAAAAAAAAGAAGTGAAAATGGCTTGGGACTGGGGTGAACAAAATATTATAACTAGCCGGGGCTCAACGGGTTAAAGGGCATAGCTCATACAAAGTCCCATTCCAATTTATCACTGTCTAAACATATTAAAGCTTGATTGATACTGCACAGTTGTCTTGGATTGCCTTAAATTTTGATCTAAAATAGTAAACAAAGCCGTTTAAGATATTTCAAGCTTTAAGAGATTGATGGCAAACCCTTTCGCCTCTCTCTTTTGTTTGTGAGAGAGAAACTTGACCGCGGGAATTGAATCTGCTTTGATATTGCCTATATTTAACTTACCTTGATGTATTTCGTACATGGTGAAGTAATGTGAAGGCAGTACACTGTATTTGATATATGTATATAACGTGAGTTAAAAAAATGTCTATCCTAAAGTATATCAATACAATTATTCATATTTTGGTATCGTTAATCATAAATAAATACGTATTGGCAGCTCTATCCATATGGCAACACTAGCGTTTATTCTAACCGTAGACAGGTACTTTTGTTCTAGAACAGCGTACGGCCTACATGTCAAAATATTCCATCTTTATTTTCACTTTCACAGTTCATTATTCGATAGCTTGCCATTATTTCTACATTTCATTATTAAACTTATGCTGCTCGTACAATTTCTCATACCCCTCTTTTAGATATTTGTCCATCTTTGTAACTGCTTTCACAGCATGGAGTACTTAACAGAGATGCTGTGAATCAAAATGGTGGCCAGTGACCTGACTCCTGAAACTCTTTGACCGATTGTGTTATTCTATGGGTACCCCAATGCCCTTATAAATGTCACGATGGGCTCGGAAATGCCTCTCGCCACCACCATCCAAACATCTCTGCCATACCCATAGCTTACTCCGACTGTTCCTTTTACTTATGTATTTCCTAGATCTCAAGTGACGGCGTCTTTTCCGGGGATTGACCTCCCAATCTACCAAGATTGGAAGCCAAAGCGTCACATTTTTCCTTTGCCCCTCAACTTTCTCTTCGTAATTGCTGAGGGGCACAGGGCCCTGGGTGGGGCTTTGGTTTCCCAAGCGTTTCCGCACCCTCCTCAGCTCCCCGCCATGGAGTGGCTTCGGTCACCCAGGCATTATTGTGGTAGGCAGGGAGGGTTCTGTGGGGGCGCTCGGTTATGGCCTTGGCCTTGCTCGGGGCCTTGGGGCTGTTCGGCCAGGCAGCTTGGGGAACAACAACAACAACAACAACAACACTAATTTATTTATATTTAGATTTATAAGTAACTCGGACTACTATTATTGCACATAAGAGGTATACTGTACGCTAACATTTATGATAAAGAGGATAGCTGACCACATGCGCTATGCCCTTTAATTCAACTATGATTTATTTTGTTATACATACTAAGCAAACAATTAATGCTTATCTTCACTACTTTGGTTATAACTAAAACTAATAACTTCGGAATAACTTTTATTAATCCAGGGTAGAAAAAAAAAACTCTACCTTAACTCCTTAACTACAAGTGCTATCTATTATACTGTAAATAGTTATGTTCGGCCTATTGCTATAACATTTTTAGTTAATTATGTTCAATACGATTGTCTTTTCCTTTAAAAACTTTTGTTTCATGAATTGTTAATGTTATCACTCTGGCTCATAGATGGACTGTGTACTCTTCTGTACTTCATGAGTTGAATGTGTTTCATCGTCTGTGTCGCTATGTGGGTTTGCGGTTGCCTGTGCCTGATCCTGTGCCCCTGAGGGAGTCTGGGCTGCAGTGGGTGTTGGCTGCTCATGAGAAGTGGACGCATCAACACCAGTCTGAGCTTCATTTTGTGTTTCATTCTGTCCCTCCCTCTCCACCGCCACCGCAGCCATGAGCGGCCGACCTTCCACCCTCTCCGTGGCGCCTACTACTTCTTCTGGTTTTCTGTCGTTCATCCCACGCCTGCTCTTACGCCGCCCACGCCAGTACCACACGCCCACGATCAGCAGCAGCCCCAGCACGACCAGCGACACTACCACCACGGGGGTCCGGTTGCGGGGTCCGTCACCGTCGCCGGGATATGGGGTCGTACTAATGTCGGGCATCAGTTTGCCTGGAGAAGAAAAGATTGAATCGTATTATATAAGATCTAGTGTTTGTCATCAGTTTGAGTTGTGTTATGCGGGATCTAGTATTTGTCATCAGTTTAAGGTTTCAGTTGTGTTGTGTGGGATCTAGTGTTTGTCACCAGTTTAAGGTTCCAGTCGTGCTATGTGGGATCTAGGAGGCAGAATGGGAAGGAAGGAAGGAGGCAAGGACTCCAAGAACTTCAGGACCAGGAAAAGCAAGAAGATGAGCAAGGAGCAAGAGCGAGAACTGTTTGGCATTCTCAACCCGCTCTCCTTTATTCAGCAACTCTTGTTTGGGAGTTACCATCCTCAGCATCCCTTGGGAGGTAACAGCGACTAACCCCAGCAATCTTTGGAAAGCCGCAACCTCATTCAGAAACCCCTATGAGGCCCACCGAGAATTCAGTACGGTAACCCTTGCTCTCCATCAGTGTTGGGCAACCCCTGCAAATGAGTATATGTAATCCTATAGGACATATCTACAGGACTGTAAATCTTTTAGCTCAGTATTTCAACAACTACAGTGCTAAATAATAGAATGTGTCTTATCCAATGCCCACTGTGAGTTTTTCAGAGTTCGCAGGCTGTTTTGACTTTCAACTGAGTCACATAATATCTGCACGCCAAATTTGTTGTTCAGTATCTCAAAGGAAAAAACAAAAATGAGAAAAAAATACACCCGCAAATTATAAATTGACTTATATACAGAACACCTCGTATGGTCCCAGCAGAC
The DNA here is from genome assembly GCA_032716605.1 of Paralithodes platypus. NCBI lineage: Eukaryota > Metazoa > Arthropoda > Malacostraca > Decapoda > Lithodidae > Paralithodes > Paralithodes platypus. The sequence goes on from CM064543.1 coordinate 11,116,992, forward strand.
GAACTCGATAATGTTTTAACCTTCGTTTTGACATAAGCAAAAAAGAGCTGGGATTTAAGGAATTAGAATATTATTCAAAGGGTTTGGCAGATGAAACTGATATAGGGGGAGGTGTGTGGTGCAATGATTTAATTGATTTATTTAACAAAAATAAATGACAAAAAATGTGGTGCAAAGAAAAATCGAAAGGTTGAAAAAAATAAAAAAATAATACAAAAACAAAACAAAAATACAGATGTTCATGATTACCCTAGTCCTCCTCTTTCTCCTAAGACTACAATTCCCAAGGACCAAGCATGTTTCTCAATTATGATGATTATGTTAATGCTAGTGATGATGATGATGATGATGATGATGATGATGAAGATGATGATGATGATGATGATGATGGTTGATTTCCGAGTAACTTACCCCACAAGATCTCACTCCGGTTGCAGTTGAGAGCGACGAACACCGAATGCTCCGGAGGCACCCGAACGCTGACCTCGATGAACTGATTGGCTATGACCTCCCCAAACACCACCTCAATGGGGTCGCCAGTCAGGTCATCAAAGTTCACATGGAGTTGATCTGCCGAGACACTGAAGGATATAAAGGTCCAATTCTTCAGAGACAAGTGCTTGGTGGCATCCTGGGTCAGTGTCACGGTCTGGTTGTGCCGATCCTGGACTAAATTAGGGTCGTTATGGGTCCAGGCTTGCAGGGAGAGCTCCGTGCCTTCCTCCGCCCTGGCTACCTTCAGTGAAAATAAACACCATGTGAGGAAGAGCACTTTATTGACAATGTTTCGAATCCCGGGAGGACCATATGCTTTCATTAGTTTATTCAAGTGCATTGGGGTTTGTAATTGATGATTAATGTTAAGAACGGGGTGTTACTTAATAGCTTCATCAGGTCAATGTCATACACCAACAGATTTTTCCAGTCAACAATTTCTTTGGAGACATACCTTCAGTGATCCGTGCGGGAATCCGGCTGAATCCCAGAACGCGAAGGAGAACTCTTGCCACGGCTGGAGAGGGCTTCTGAGAGCGAGTGGGAGTGGGACAGAAAGAGGAACAGAGGGGGAACTTGTCGCTCCCTCTTTTCCGGTTAGATGGTGCGCTGAACAGCCTGCAAAACACATACAAAATATTAGTTAAACCATACCTTAAAGGGATAGTAGCCATTTTTTTTTTCTAGGCCATTAATTAATTTATTAATTTATTTTTTAGTTTCCTCGCTAGACCTTATCAAGCTTAAAAAACACCCCCTAGCCCCCTTTCAAGATAAATTTGTACATTTTTCGATAGAAAAATGTACCGGCCGAAAGCCAGTTCCTCTTAAAAATACAGGCTCGCTATCTCTCACCAGGAAACAATCAACACCTAAATGGCACGAAAGGTCTTGAAATTGACAACGAAATGGGGTGAAAGATTAAAATCGCCAAACTAATGGAAAGAACGTCTTAAAATCTCAAAACCAATATTAACCTCTCCGCTGCGTAGGTGACCACCCCTCCCTGTGCGGAGGTATTTAGACTGTTTCCTAAACTCAAATCGTCATCGTACCATAAATATCATTAACCCTCGTCTAGCGGGGGGTTTTGGGCTATTTTGGGCATATTCAGGCCCTCCTGAATGATCAAGCAAGTATCTGCATGAAAAGAAATGTATTCAGCAAAAAACTAGGCGCTAGAAGCTTCAAAATGAGACCAGAACGAGCTACGTAGCACTCGTCGCTTTGATGCAGTGGTACTACCAACATGGGAGTTTAGCGTATAGCGGCATATTTTTTCCAGCTACACTCACTACTGGCTACACTGCCGGCCTCTCGAGAACAGAGGGAGCGTGAGTCAGTGGGCGGCGGTAAGCCCTGGGTGTCGGCCGTGTGGCCTGCTGGGCTCCCGACCATTTGCAGTCTATTTTAACCCTTTAAAAGCCTTAATAATGCTCCTAACTTGCTGCTTTTTAGATATGGACTTAAGTCGGGCCCCGCTCTTTAAGTGTTAATACTTATCCATATGCGCCTATTTTACGTTGATTATAAAGGTATTAACCTGTTACAACAATAAAACAAGTGGAAACAGCGTTTGGATGGTCAAAATCGGCGCTAGAGGCCGGGAGTTACATAACTTATTTTTTTTTTAGGCCTTGGATTATATGAGGAGTTCCGCAGCGCACCGGTAAAACTCTTATGATGAGATCTGCACTTGCTGGGTTAATCGAGGACCTCGCCTGTAGACCCGTTTGCAAAATGGTGTTGGGGGGATTTCTCACTTGATCTTGGTTAACCTCTCCGCTGTGTAGGTAGGGTATTGGCCACCCCTCCCAGTGCAGAGGTATTTAGACTGATTCCTAAACTCAAATCGTCATCGTACCATAAATATCATTAATACTTATCCATATGCGCCTATTTTACGTTGATTATAAAGGTATTAACCTGTTACAACAATAAAACAAGTGGAAACAGCGTTTGGATGGTCAAAATCGGCGATAGAGGCCGGGAGTTACATAACTTATGGCTGAGGCAGCCAGCCAGCCGTCATGAAGGCTGGAGAGACACTGTTGCGTGGTAGTCTCTCTCGCTCTTTCCCACGCTTGGTAATACAGATGACCACGCCCTGCTAGCAACTCGCTTATGTTAGCACGAAAATATACCTAAGAATAAGGGAATAACAGGGAGAAAAGGTGATAATTGAAGGGGGGGGGGGAAGGGGGGCATGTGGAGGAGTGATATTTGGCATGGCCAAGGGGCAATAAATACAAAAATAAAAAAAGATACGGGGCTGATTTAAATGTTTTTTTTTTAGGCCTTGGATTATAATGAGGAGTTCCGCAGCGCAGCGGTAAAACTCTTATAAGGAGATCCGCACTTGCCGGGTTAATGGGTCCCTGGACATGAAAAATCACCGAGGTGCTTGTCCGTCATCGTGCCACGAATGCCGCTATGGCTAAATCATACATGGCCGCCGCTAGCCGAGATAAAAATATAACTGTTTTATTATATGGAGTAGATACACGTGTAATACCTCTACTCCAACTAATTTGAGGGTGAGGAATTCATTTCTGGTGTTGTTTTGAACATTTGGAGTCACGTTGACCTTCAAATGTCAGGGTCAATTTGGCCATAACATGGCCGTTTTTAGTGATAGCAACAAAAGTCAAATTCAACAAATTCTCACACGTTTAACTCATTTCTGATATTATACAGTATTATACAGTAGATAGAAAGTCATAATGACCCGGATAAATATAGTTCAATGTCATTGTAAATAAAATTGTATCATTAAGATTGACCAAACAATTGTATTGGGTGTGGAAAATAACAAATTAGACCATGTGAGAGTATAACGAGATACAGATAAAACCCTAACCAAAAGCAAATGAAAATATTTCCAAAGGTACACCATATCATAAGTGTTCATAAGTTATTCTTTCAGTGCCAGGTTTTTACATGATGATTTATCTTTCTTTCCATGGCAGAAAATGACACACTGAACTTCAGCCGAATGACACCTACAGAGTCGAGTGGTGCACCTGCCTGCACACTTGCATGAGCAGAGTCAGTGTAGGAATCGGTTTTTACACCATACCCGAAAGATGATATATGGAGCTCCGATCTTACTCTCAACCATCTGAACAATTTTACCAACACACCTAAACTTCGTTAAATGCGGAAATAGCCTCACGAAAATATCAAGCCCTGGTGGGGGCACGTACTCTCGACCCTTGGGTGTGAGGCAGACACCTTACCAGTTAGACCAATAGAGATATCCCACTTGGCCTGTTCGGCTCAGGGTATTTCCGCATCCAATCTGTTTAGGCTAGCCTACTTTCATTGACTTTACATCAGTGGCAAGGGCTTCAGGCATTTTGATGGCAGCAGTATACCAAAATACTCCTCCCATCCATGCCCCACTGGTTTTAGTATTGCCTCACGTTCTTCGGCTGTCACAAGTAGTTGGCGTGCCTTGAACACCAGAAAGAATCCTTGTTGAATGTGGCCTCTGATCACACTGCTTGTAGGAGGGAGTGAATCAATTCCAGCACTGCCACCTGTATAGTTCTCTACCCTCAGTTGTTCAAAGGTCTCAGCAGTCGTAGTTGATCTGGCTCCTGCCCAGACACGTACCAAGTACCTCTCTGCTAATGCTGTATCTGGCTCTGACAAGGTGTCTGTATCTCCAAAGTTTGTCGATACTTACTGGGTCATATGCCATAGCTGCATGCTTACTCATGCAGTCGTCTCCAGTTAATATATGTGCTTTGATCACTGTCTTGGCCAGTGGTGCTCCAAGGTGAGAAATCACTTGCTGCAGTGGAAGCATGCGCCACTTTTCACCAGTGCCATACTGCTGCCACATTTCTCTCAACCCCAGAGTTTGAAGATATGGAGTGTAGTGTAGCAGTAATGCAAAGGTGTCTGTGTCATCGGAGACTACAATAATTCTCTTGCACTGTTTCACACGAACAGCCCACTCCACATGTACCACCAGCCTGCTGTCTGCCTTTTCAATCCAGCTCAGCAAGTCGGGGACTTCTTCGCCACCAGTTGCTGGAAGCACCTCCTTATCAGAAACAATAGAGCTGGCGATGATGGTTACATTGCTGTAGGCTCGATGGGACACAATATCTCAAGCCAGCAGCTGGAGATTCTTCTTTCCTGATATGCCCAGAATTTGTCAATTTGCAGAGGGATGGGTGTATCTCTGCACTTACCAATGATGTTAATGCCTGTTGTTTGATCAGTACACCGCATGCACTCCCCTTCCTTGAGAGACATCTCAATGTAGGAGTCAAGTACGAGATGGACAAACTGTGATTCTTGGGAGAGACATGATGCTGAGGTAATGATTGCGACTATGACAGCACGCATATTAGGAAATTGCGCCAGAGGCATCTGCCGCATCTCGGACATGAAGTTTACCACAACATGAGTATCAAGAGTAGATTTGTGACTCCATTGGGTGATGTCCACTTTAGGCTCAATCTCCCCAACTAGTAATGACTTGTTGGTTTGAGAAGGAAGGTCACCATCAAACAGTGCAGATGTTGTCAGCACATCGTGAGAAAGAATCTGTCTGAGGTCCATTCCCCTCTCCTTAGCAATGTCCATGCTCCTCTGTGCCTCTGCCACGTCCTTGGATGAAGGGTCCTTTTCCTTTAGAATAGTTGCTGGTGTCTTCTGTGGTTGGTCTGTGAAACGAGGCAGGTTACGTTTCGATATGGTTGCATTAATGTTCTTGCTCTTCTCGACTAACCTCTCCTGCCTGTATGAGCAGTAGACATGCTCACCATTCTCGAGACATTCGAGCAGACGCACTGCGACCTTTTTGTGAACAGCCTGCTTTGTGAGCAGGTTGTGCAGTGGCACAGGCACATTGACCATCACTGAGTAAGGATTCTGATGCTCTAGCACAAAGTCTAGCAGCTTTGCAACATTCTTGTTGAATGTGAGACAACGGGTGGTGCTCAGTGCATGCTGGAGATGGCATTTTGTGTGCTTCATTAGATGATTGGTGGTGAGAAAGTTGAGGACATTGGTGATAGACCCAATTTCATGGGTTCAAACTCTGCCACAGCACTGGCATTACGTGTGACTCCCACCACGTAGTGACCTCCAGGACCCTTTGGCACTCGCTGGATGGCCTGTTCGACTTTCATATCAACTCCGATAGCACAGAACCACCCTGGGCGATCACAAACAACCCACTGCCCTTTTGAGAAGCGCTGGTAGAACTCAGAATGTGTGAACTCCAGAACCTTGATTTGTTCTAGATACCATGATCCATGACGTAGTTAGCTGATACAGTCACATTCTGCAAATATCGGCATAGAATCTTCGACAGTAGCAACAAGTAGATTCCAGTTTCCTTCTCTTTCAGAAACCACAGCATTCTTAATGAGAGTGACCAACTGCAGCCAAACTCCAAAAAATTGGTAGAGCTCAGACTTGGCCTCGCACTCCTTTCTCAAAATCCTGAAAGTCTTGATGCATCTTCTCAATATGTCCAATTATGGATTCAAACTGTTCTGGACAACATTAGTTTGCAGCCTGTGTGATTTGTAGCATCCCCACCTGCGCCAGCTCTGGATATGCAGCTTTGTCCTTGTGATGCCAGAACATCTGCCACTGGAGTGAATGAATCAGGTCCTCCACAATCAACAGACCTGTGAGAGCCCGGACATAATGGCTGCCGTTCAAGACTGACTCTATCACGCCAGGTCCAAAAACACCACACTCGATTAGTGCATCATCTGGACCGGAACGTTGGAGCAGTTTGTCCTGGCACCTGAGCAATACACAATTCCAATGGAAAGGGCCCAAACAGAGAAATAGATCGTTGAACTGTTCCGTCTCATGCAGGTCTATATCTGCCGCTAGGTTGAACACACCTTCATCACACCATACCGCCAGTGATGCCTTATTCAGCTGTCTGCGTATGCTCTGAAAGTTGGTAAGACAGTGTCTAACAGTTGCTCGCTCAGTGATAGGTCTTGGTATGACGGGGAGGAAGCAGACACGCATCATTGGCACCACAGCAGATGAGACAAGTGTGTGCACAGCTGCCCAGATATGAGGATCTCCTGCTGACAGGCCCAGGGGGGTCAAACTAATCACAAATTCCCACTTCACAGCTACACTACGGGCAGCTTGCATATCGAGCAACGTCGCTTGGTTGTTTTCAGGATGCAACAGCATGTCTGGAGGCAAAGTAGGTCGAACCACTGGCTTAGCATGGGGAGGTACCTATTGACATAACAAACAATTTATTTTCCAGGGATGAATCAGAGCGGCTAAGTCCTGTACTTGATACTGGAGGGGCTTGTTCACTGTGGCATCTTTGAACAGTACTAAGGCTGCATAGTGTGAACCCTCTGTACCAGAGAGTGATGATTTGTCTGCATAGTCGGAGTAGTCCATGCCTGCCATCGTGTAGTCCTCCCTGGTAAAAGTACTCGGAATGGGTGTCTCTCTACCTTCTGAGCATTTTATAGCATAGCTAGCGAGAAGGCTATGGGCATTTCTAATGGTCTGGTAGCTTGTACATGGACCAATTATGTTTAATACTGTGAGAAGGCTCCTACTGCGATCAAACAGAAGAAACAGAAAGAAAACGTGAGACTTACTTTGAGTAAAAAGGGATAAATTGATGTGCTATTGATGACCCTGACATTTGAAGGTCAAGATGACCCCGAATGGTAAAAAAAGCATCAGCAATGAATTCCTCACCATAAAATTAGTTGGATTAGAGGTATGTATCTACTCCAAATATTAACAAAGTTATATATTTATCTCGGCTGGCGGCGGCCATATTTGATTTAGCCATAGCGGCATTCGTGGCGCAATGGCGGACAAGCACCTCGGTGATTTTTTATGTCCAGGGACCCATTAACCAAGATCAAGTGAGAAATCCCCCCCAACACCATTTTGCAAACGGGTCTACAGGCGAGGTACAGGATCATATGCTAAACACGAGGGAGAAGGAGGTCCATAAATAGTAGGCTTAAGAGAACTAATTCATATGAAGATCGACTGATATTTTTTTTAATTTTTAATATATATTTAACAGTTATGAAACATGTTTATTTTAAAACACTGATTTTACTTGAACTATGCGTTGAATTAAAAATAGTGTAACTTTAATCAACCAGCCGAATAAATAAGTTGATAGACAATATAATGAGTTGCATGTAGTATCTAATATACTGTAGGGTATGGTCGCGGTAATAAGTCATGTTCCAGCTGTCATTACGTTTTGCTTGCTCTGTGCTGTATTAAGTCTTTCAGATGTTGAATAGGGTGGTTAAGTGTAGGAACATGTTTGTATATTTCACTCGATATAAAGAAATGAAGCTTAAATATTGCTGATACCAATCATTGATCAAAACATAATTGATGCCGATACATCACTTATTAGGCCGACTGTACATCATAAATTCTCCAGGACAGAAAATAATATGTACTCTTATCAGTCTTATCAGTTTATCCCACGTTAAGGGGAGATGAGTCATTTTTCGGGTCCCCTTTCTCCCTCATGTTAAGCCCCATCTGTTTTTAGATTATAAGACGTTCGATCAATGGATCGAACGTCTGGCGATTTTAACACCTTTTGCCCTATTTCGTTGTCAAATTTAAGACCTTTCGTGCCATTTAGGTGTCGATTTTTTCCTGGCGAGCGACAGCGAACCTGAAATTCTAAGATCAGGATTTTTTTTTACCGACAAATGTACACAGTTATCTTGAAGGGGGTCTAGGGGGTGTTTTTCTAAGTTTGATGGAGGTCTAGCAAAGAAAATAAGCAGTAAAAGAATGAATGATTATAAAGACCCAAAAAAAAAAAAAAATAAAAAATCCTCTCTGATTATCTGCCCTTAAAATTCTAATGACTGCTTCATACTATCAGGTGCTCAGTTTACTGGATCAACTTCCATCCCGCTTACCAATAACTGTTTGTGGTAATTATTTAACTTTATGCGACAAAAAATAGGAAGATAAATACATTTCTTACATTTTGCAAATTTAACACAATTAGCTCTCTAGAAATTTATATTAAGAATAAATGAGCACAAGTCGCGTCGTGGTAGTTTGAATGAAGGAAAGAAATCCCCACATACTCCACAAAGGCGTCTCGGGGTAGTTTGAATGAAAGAAAGAAATCCCCCACATATTCCACAAAGGCGTCTCGGGGTAGTTTGAATGAAGGAAAGAAATCCCCCACATACTCCACAAAGGCGTCTCGGGGTAGGCTAGTTTGAATGAAAGAAAGAAATCCCCACATACTCCACAAAGGCGTCTCGGGGTAGTTTGAATGAAGGAAAGAAATCCCCCACATACTCCACAAAGGCGTCTCGGGGTAGGCTAGTTTGAATGAAAGAAAGAAATCCCCCACATACTCCACAAAGGCGTCTCGGGGTAGTTTGAATGAAGGAAAGAAATCCCCCACATATTCCACAAAATCGTCTTGTGGTACAGTCAACTCGGAGTCTCAGAAATTGTAGTTATGCAATTATATGTTTTCAGGTTAATGTAGGAAACAGTATTGCTTATATTTTTCTTCATTCATTATTTTTCCACTTTATATACTGTAAATATATTATATACATTAACTGTTAAGCTTCAAATTAGCCTAAATAATATTCTTAGAATCTGTGGATTATACGAGTTGACTGTACCTAAAATAAATCACAGACATCACCACTAGAATGAGTACAAAGGGGGTACAAAGGAAATCAAGCAACAACAGGTCTAGTGACCCTTCTAGGCTGCTTGTCCTCCAAAACACTGAGGATCAAGTGTCCAAACAGTGGTTTAGAGTGGGTAAGGGAAAATTGGAAAGGGAACTACTGCCCTGCCACTAACGTGGCAGGACTAGGAAGTTAGTAGGGGACATATGGGTTAGTAACTGAGGTGAGGATAAAATAAAGTTATTCATTTACAAACGCAGTCAGTCGCGGGTTTGATGCGAGATATTTGTCTAAGCGGAATTTAAATGAATCAACGGTGATGCAGTCTATAACGTCTCGGGGAAGCCCATTCCACAAGTTGACAACTCGATTGAAGAAGAAATTCTTAGATTCGTGTGAGTTAAAAGATTTACCAATAATTTTGCAACCTTTTCCCCGTGTGTAATTAGATTGGTCGATAGTGAAGTACTTACTACAGTTCATATTGTCGATGCCTTTGATGATTTTGAACACTTGAATTAAGTCACCTCTTAATCTGCGCTGGGTTAAAGGAAATAGATTTAATTCTCTAAGATGCTCTTCGTATGGTTTGTTCTTTAGGCTAGGTATCATTTTGGTAACTCTACGTTGAACTCGTTCTAGCTTGTTTATGTCTTTTTGGTAATAAGGGCACCAGCATTGAACGCAGTATTCCAGAAGAGGGCGGACTAAGGAATTGTAAAGGGTTAGGATTACGTCTTTGGATTTATGCTCAAATGATCTGCCTATAAAGCCAATTATTTTGTTTGCCTTCTTAACAACTTCTGAACATTGTTGACTCGGTTTTAGGTTACTCGATATTGTTACTCCCAGATCGGTTTCTCTGTTTACATTCTTAAGCTGAGTGCCATTCATCGAATAGTTTGCTTTCTCATTTAGGTATCCGATATGTAGTACTTTACATTTATCCGCATTGAAACTCATTTGCCAAATTTGGGCCCAATGTGACAATTTATCTAGATTGTGTTGCATATCGTCAACTTGATCTTTTGAGAGTACGCTATTTGCAATTTTTGTATCGTCAGCAAATTTTAAGATTGTACAGGTGAGACCCTCATCTATGTCGTTGATGTAAATTAGAAAGAGAATTGGTCCTAGTACCGATCCCTGGGGTACCCCGCTACTTACATTGGTCCATTTAGATGCCTTACCGTTTATGACTACTCTTTGCTTTCTGTCGCTGAGCCAATTTTCTATCCATTTCAACACACCGTCTTGTATTCCATGCGCTTTTAGTTTTAGCAGTAAACGTTTGTGGGGAACTTTGTCAAAGGCCTTTTGAAAATCAAGGTATATAATATCTACAGCTTTACTCTCATCGTAGAGGTTGAGGATATCGTGGAAGAAGTCTAAGAGGTTTGTTAAACAGGAACGTTTTTTTACGAAAGCCGTGTTGAGTATCTTTAAGTATGTTATTTTCCTCTAAGTGATTTACGAGTCTGTCTCTTATGACCATTTCTAGCATTTTACATACAACTGAGGTTAAGCTAATTGGACGATAGTTACTGGGTAGGGATTTGCTGCTGCCTTTTTTGAATATCGGTGTTACGTTGGCTATCTTCCACTGATCAGGCATAGTTCCAGACTGCAAGGATTTATTGAATAGTAATGTCAGTGGTTTAGAGAGCTCATCCTTAGCTTCCTTTAGAACTCTAGGCGAGATTGTATCAGGTCCAGGCGTTTTATTTACCTTGAGTTTAACTAAACAATTCAATACTTCTCTCTCTGTAACGGTGATATTGCTTAGAACATCTGAATTATCAATCTGAATCGGCGATGGTGTAGGGATATCACTGAGGTCTTCTGTTGTAAAAACTGATGCAAAGAAGGTATTGAGGGCATTACTCATTTGTACTTTGTCTTTGGTGTATTCTCCATTTTCATCGACTAACGGTCCAACAGTTGAAGTAACTACTTTTTTCTTTCTGATATAACTATAGTATTCTTTCGGGTTTGTTTTACTTTGATTCGCAATATGTAACTCTAGGGTCTTTTTACTTTGCTTAATTAACTTTTTGGCTTTGCGTCGTAGCTCTACAAATTTCACCCGTTCTTCGTCATTTTGTGAGGATTTTAATCTATCATTAGCAAATTTTTTAGCAAGCAGGCAGTTTGAAATATCTTTATTCCACCATTTGGGCTTATTATTATGGCCTGGACGCCGTATTTTCGATGGTATGCAGTCTTGCACTGCTTTTAGGTAAGTGGTTTCGAATAACTTCCAAGATGTATTTATGTCGTTATTGTTAATTAAAAAGCTCCAGTCAGTTTCTTTAAACATAGCTCTAAGTTTATGAAAGTTTGCTTTCTTGAAATTAGGGACTTTTTCGATGCTACTATTTGGTTCGTTACTAGTAAAGTTTAAAGTGAAAGTTATCGTACGATGGTCGCTGTTACTGAATTCATCACCAACATTCAAATTCTCTATTAATTCTTCTTTTGTTGCAAGTACAATGTCAAGAACGTTATTACCACGGGTCGGTGTTCGAACAAATTGATAAAGCGAACTCTCTTGCAAGTTCGTATACAAGTCATGTCCAGAGTGTGAAGTAAGAGTATCGCCCCACTTGGTCACAGGTAAATTAAAGTCGCCAAAAAATACGGTATCTTGTGAGTTACTTACATCTGCAATTTGTTCATAAATTTCTCGGTCAGTTTGCACTGATTGAGCTGGAGGTCTGTATATTAATGCAAGTATTATTTTTGTACCTTTATTATTCTTTATTAGCACAAAAGATGTGTCGACGTTCACAATTTGAGGTTTTGACAAGAGGGTCAAAAAGGGGGGGGGGGTTGGAAATAAGCACATGTGTCTCCGATTCATAGTAATTACCTGGTGTTGCAACGGTTGCGGCTGATTGTACACTCCCACACAACAACACCAACACCACCACCACCTCCATCATCACCATTACCGCTCTCTTCATCACCGCGTTACCAGTCTAGAAAGATAAAGATTAATCATCTAATTGAAAAATATACATATATATAAAGTGTTCCATCAAAAACAATTAAGTCTCGTATCAGGGATAAAGCATGGTTTAATGATGACTGCAAGCGTGCATTTGATGACAAACAGGCTGCATATCGTCTATGGAGGCGTAATCAAACCCCCTTGCATTGGGAAAATTATGTTTTTAAAAGGGCAGCTGCGCAGAGAGTTTATGATGGTGCTGAGAGGGATTATAACTCCCATCTTCAGGATGTTCTGGCAGGAGCTACACAGCCTCATAAATGGTGGTCCGCTTTGAAATCCTCTCTATTTGGAATAGATTCCTCCATGCCTCCTCTTTGTGATTCTGATGGCTCCATCTCTTTTGATCCATTATCGAAGGCCAATATTCTATCTAATATTTGTATTAATAAGCAGAGAAATCAGGAATTGTCTTTGCCATTGACATGTTTCCCTAGACCCAACCTCAATTCAATGGCATTCAAATCAGCTGAACTGAAAAGGTACTTGCTGGATCGTGATACCTATGGTCTCACAGACCCGGATGGGTTTTTCCCTCTCTTTTTAAAAAAATGTTGCAGTGGTCTTGGCACCTAAATTGGCAGTGGTGTTTAGGTTGCTTTTGAAATCAGCTAGTTTTCCTCTTTGCTGGCGTAATGCTATTATCACTCCTATTCCAAAGGGAAATACTGCCTCATCATCTCCTAATGACTATCGGCCCTATCTCCATTACACCTATCCTATCCAAGCTCTATGAGAGGCTTTTGTCCAGACGCCTTTCCTCTTATTGTAATAGTCATAATTTGATACCAAACTCACAGTTTGGTTTTCGGAAGGGACGGGGTACATGTGATGCGCTTCTGACACTCACCCATGACTTGCAATCTTCATTGGACCAGGGACATGAGTCTCGTGTCGTGGCTATTGACTCTAGTTCTGCTTTTGATTTAGTCAACCATAAAGCACTTCTGTATAAGTTACAGCTCATCAGTATTGGTGGCAATTTTTTAAGGATCTTTGAAGATTTTTGGACGAAAAGATCTCAGTCTGTGGTCATTGATGGGTGTCATTCCCCTTCTGTTACTGTTGTTTCTGGTGTTCCACAAGGCAGTGTCCTTGGGCCTTTGCTTTTTATTATTTTTACTGCTGACCTGTGTTCCGAGCTTGAAAATAAACTAATCTCCTATGCTGATGATACAACTTTATATGCGTAAATTCCATCACCAATAGATCGACACGTAATTGCTACTGCTCTGAATAGGGATTTAGCCAAAATTACATCATGGTGTGAACTTTGGGGCATAAAACTTAATGCTAGTAAAACACACTCCATTATCATCAGCAGATCTCGTACCTTGGATCCTCCCCATCCTTATCTACAAGTTTCTGGCGAGCAAATTGAGAATGTGGATACTCTGCGTTTGTTAGGAGTTACTCTTGATCCCAAACTTACTTTTGAAAAGCATATTCGTTCTTTCTCCTCTTCCATTTCCCCCAAAATTGGTCTGCTTCGCAAGGTTTATAAAACATTTGCTTGTGACGCCACAGTTATCAAGTCTTTTTATGCTTTTATTTTGCCACATTTCGAGTACTGCTCACCTGTCTGGTTGTCAGCAGCTGACTGCCATCTCAAGTTGCTTGACAGGTCGCTAAATTCCATCAGTTTTATTCTACCTCATTTGTCTCTTGATCTGTGTCATCGACGTAAAGTTGGTGCCCTTAGTCTTTTATTTAAGTTTTTAACAACCCTCAGCATCCCTTACATGGGGTTCTGCCTGGGCCCTATGTCCGGGCTCGTGCAACTAGATTCACAAGCAATCTTAATGATCTTGCCATGAGCCGTGTTAATTTTTCTACTACACAGTTTTCACGGTGTTTTGTGCCGGCCATGGTTGACTTGTGGAATAAGTTGCCAAATGAGCTAGTCAATTCAGCTAATATCTCCATTTTTAAGTCTAGAGTTAATGCTTTTTTGCAGCATTAATTCTAATTTTTAAACTTATTTTATTCTATTTTATTGTATTATATTTATACTTGATATCCTCCACTGCATAATATGTTATCTGTGTTTAATATGTGTATATGTACAGTACAGTATACAGTATATGTTTTTATTTTTTCCTAAGTTGCCGTAGTCTCTCTCCAGTGCCTCCGGGTGTTTTGTGTGGATTCATCTTGATGGTGTTTCTGCACCCTGGTTGGAGACTTCGGCATCTCATATAATAATAATAATAATAAACATTATATACAGTATATACAAACCTTTATTAGAATAACAACATGGATAGCCTGTCATCTTTCACTCTCGCCTTTACTACTTCCATCTTCCTCTCTACACTTTTCTTCACTAATCTCTGGGAACACTCTTTCTCATCTGTCTCCCCCCCCCCAATACATCTGCCTCTAAAAGTAATGGCGTGATACCGGCTTAACCCCTTCTGTACCGGCGACGTCTTTTGTATTTTATTCAAGCCATATTTAGACGATTTTGTGCAGTTTAAGAAGGATCTGTGGTAGTAGAAAAGGTTAGGTGAGATAGTTCGAAGGCTGGTAATTGCTGGAGGTCCTATTTAAACTGAATATAATCGTCTAATAGTAGCCAGATTGAAGTTAGACGGACGGTATCGGTATAGAAGGGGTTAAGGGTGGGTTGGTTGGCAGTTATAAGATTCGTGTATAGTAAGCTATGGACAAAACACTAGGACAGAAGTATCTATGGACTGCATGTAAAATATTGGAGTTCACCACTCATGCAGTTTTAAATCAGATGATGGCTTTGTATGTCTTACAGTATATATAACCTATTAAATAATTCTACTAGGGCTAGGGAGGCTCTCTTAAAGTCAGTGGGTCAGTCACATAGTTCACGAATCTTCGAGATTGAGATTAAGAGGTTCTTTCTAAGTTATACAGTATATATATATTGTATGCACAATGGATTCGTGACAATTGCATCAGTGTCAACTAAATTGAGATTGTTAGGATAGTTAGGTGACTTGAGTTTAGTTTTAGTCTAGATTATGTTAGGTCTTGATGAGTATTTGCGAATAAAATATTTTACAGGCTATTTACGAATGTATACGTTTATTTAGGCCTATATGACATAGCCTAAGTGAGTGTTTGTGTAAAAAAAAAAATAAAAAAAAAATAAGAAGAAGAAAGAGAGAAGGCTTGTCCCCTTTTTCAATTAAATGATGTATTCTTGTTCGGGGAAACTTTGTCTTCCTTCGCACTTTTTGTCTGGCGAATTTATGTCTGATGATATTTTGATCGGCGAGTTTTTATGCACCCAGAGTGCTGTCAGGACAATAGACCACATACGTCTGGGGGAGAGTCTTTAGTTCCTCCATAACTTTGTAAAGTTACTTAAATCACTATTTCTCTTATTGTGCTTTTTCCACACCATACATTATCTATAGGTGTTAAATATTTATCCAAACGGAAATGAAGAGATTACAAAAAAAAAAAAAAAAAAAAAACACACACACACACACACACACACACACGCCTATTTTCCTTAGGGCGAATGATATCTGTCCACTTTACTGTATCGACAAAATGGCACTGCGATACAGTAAGGAAACAGTTGAAAAGGGCTGCCTAATTAGTTGACGTGTGACTCAGATTATGAAGTATTGGACAGGTGAATGGGGGTGTTGCTGCCCTGAGTATATTGTGTGTGTGTGTGTGTGTGTGTGTGTGTGTCTGTCCTATGTGTGTGTATGTATGTTTGTGTGTGTATGTGTTTGTGTATGTGTGTGTGTGTGTTTGTGTATGTGTGTTTGTGTGTGTGTGTGTGTGTTCGGAGGTCATTGGTTCCATCTTATCTTACTACACGCACTAATATCGTAATGCTTATCCTCAACATATTTCGTACCAAGCATGTATGTCTACACTGTTAAAACTCTATGGTATAGAAATGGTATATAAGATAATTTAGTTTATTGATAGTGATTTACCTTGCTAACTGGCATAAGATGGGTTTATTACCACACATATACCCTTAAATGGGTAGATTGTTACGAATACTTTAAATGCCCTATTCATACCAATTATTGATTAGAATGTAGAGATATTTTATATTGATCCTAATGTGTTTCACAAATAAAACATAGATACGTAAATAGTGCATATAATTTATACATAAAACCGAGGAAAAACACAGCTCTGTCCTTATAAGCCAACGACATCCGTCCCACATTACCTTTGCGATTAAAAACAATACGTACATTAGCGAAACAGTTGAAAGAAGGCTGTCTGTCTGTTGAGGTGACGTGTGATTCGGTGTGACTGTTGTGGGAGTACTGCGTGTGTCGGGAAGGAGGTCGTTGTTCCTGAGTTATCTCAGGGTTACCAACACATCAAGTCCGTCAGATGGTAAATATATGGCAAAAGTAGCTAGAAGAACGGCGCAATCTCTCCTCTATATCTCCATAATGGCTCAAATCTACTGAATATCGCTAGAATTCATACTGCTCGATGTAAAAATGTGCCTCTAGATCGAAGTAAACGCCTCTAGATCTAGCGGGAAAGTACCTAACTTGGCAACACTAGACTTATCTGATAGTGGAGATAAGGGGGTGCCGTTGACTTTGTGTGCTCTCTGCTGATTGCGCTGTTGAGGGGATCCTGTTTTCTTTGACTGATACTGGGGTTTATCTCGCTCTTATCTGGACATCGTGTGCTTAACCCCTTTAGTACACACACTACCAGGTATATTGTCAGCTTCAGTAAGATCGACTAACGTTTGCCTCAACAAAATATCAAAGTTGCTACAGACAAACAATAATATACAGGAATTAAACCGTCTAGCGATAAATAAGTAACCTTGACTGAAACGGTAAATGAGATTGGATTTTCCTCCTTTTTCAATTGAACAGCTTGCTCAAAGTTGTAACTGAAAATATATAATGTTTATATAAATATATACAGTATATACTGTATATATGTTTTTTTTTTTTGTTTTTTTTTTTTTTTTTTAATAATGTATATATTTTAGATGGTACATTTAACAAATTGCTCAAAACTAAAATTGATAAAATCCTATCTCATTTACCGTTTCAGTTTTTAACAAACAGCTTTTTCCTAGTTACACAAGCTTCGTAATCATACCCAGATCTTAGTGTAGCTCTTAAGTGGGTAGTGCTTCGTTTTTGGTCTATATATTAATTTATTAATTTATTTTGAGTTTCCTCGCTAGACCTCCATCAATCTTAGAAAAACACCCCTTAGACCCTCTTTCAAGATAAATTTGTACATTTTTCGGCAGAAAAATTTCTCGGCTGGTTCGTTCTAAAATTAGAGGCTCGCTTTCGCTCGCCAGGAAAAAATCGACACGAAAGGTCTCAATATTGAAAAAAAAATGAGGCGAAAAGTCTCAAAATCGCCTAACTAACTGAACGAACGTCTTAAAACCTCAGAACTAATATGCTAAAGATGAGGGAGAAGAGGGGTCCAGAAAAAGTTGGTGTTATCCCCTTAATAGGGAGGAGGGGGCGTATCCATAGCTTCATTAGTAACTACGAGGGGTTTCCTTCATGTTTGTTTGGTACTTTAATTTTTGTTGTTTTTGATGGTATGGGTGAGAAGAAAAACATATCTTATCTCTGATAATCTAAATGTACTAGGTGTATTAATGAAAACATGTATCAATACTTACATTTATTTCTTGATGTACAGTAATTTTAACTAAATTCTTCGTTTCTTCTGTATGATTTTATTTCTGTATGAAATGGTAGTCGAAAAATTCAATCTACACATATATATATACTGTATATATATATACTGTATATATATATATTTTATTATTCAAAGTTTCCAGGTCTCTGATGAGTTTTCGCTGGGTGGCAGGAAGTAGATGAAGGAGATGAGCAAAATTCATGGTGGTACAGGGTTACATAAATGTAAATGATGATACAGGATATACGACGCGTTTCACTGGACAACCAGCATTATCAAGTAAGGATGGAATGATATAAAAGGTAAACAGGAAGGGTATATATAGAGGGTGGAGGATCAGAGGAGGCGAAAATCAGGGGGCAAAAGTCTACTATTGGTGGAGGGGTATTCTAGGAAAGAGAAAGGGAGAACCGCTTCACGCATGCGCACTGGATGCGGGATGGTGGTCGGTTGGTGGGGTCGAAGCTGATTTGCTGCGTGTCGAGGGGCGTGGCCTAAGTTGTGTGGCGCATGCGGAAGACGAAGCTGAAGGAGGTAGCGCGGGGGGGGGGCTGCGTCAAGGGCACCGGGGGGCGAGGGGGGGTGTTAGGTCCTGTAGGAAAGTGCCTTTTGGCAGAAGGAAGGATCTGAAGGTCCAGAGTTTGGTTGTTGATGTTGGGATGTAAGGCTTGGATATATAAAGCTTCGAGTATAGGTAATCTCCTTGGGTCACTTTCTTTATCGAGTATGGTGGTGTGTTTCTCTAACTCGTTGCGTGTGAGGTGAGGGTGGTTAGGGGTGAGATAGTGGTCTTTGATGGCTCCAGCCTGAAGGTGAAGAGTTAGCCGACGTGAAAGACGAGTCTGCGTCATACCAATATAGGAATGAGGTCCACAGTCCTCATAATTACAGGTATGTTGGTAAATGACGTGATCGTCGGTCATCGGGCTCTTTATCTTGGTGGAGGCTGGTTTGTTGCGGAGAACGAGGTTGGAGGTCTTGGGGGATTTGTGATAAATTATTAATTTGATTTTGTTTTCCGGGTTGGTTGGGTGGACATGCTTGGAGATTATTTCTTTTAAGACGGCCTCGTAATTTTTGTGTTCAGAGGACATGTAATTGCGGTAGAAGATCTTAATTTCATTGGGGGGGTCAATGTTGGGAGGGCTTTGGGTGTACCATTTTTCAAGATGGTGGTTGATGGTGCTGGAGATGTCGGAGTTGGAGTATCCGTTATTTACTAAAACTTGGGATAGTCTTTCTAGTTCTATATATATATATCTATATATATATATATATATATATATATATATATATATATTATATATATATATATATATATATATATATAACATATAAGTGTTGTGCCGGGTTCTGATAAGTTAGTTCCCTTGATACAGTCCGTAAAACAATCCACTTCTGGGTTGATGGACTTAAATATACTTGACAGGAACGTACTATATATATATATATATATATATATATATATATATATATATATATATATATATATATATATATATGTGTGTTGTGCCGGGTTCTGATAAGTTAGTTCCCTTGATACAGTCCGTAAAACAATCCACTTCTGGGTTGATGGACTTAAATATACTTGACAGGAACGTACCGAGTAGGTTCTATATGCAGTAAAAATGGTATTCAATAGTTCAATGTAGTACTCAATAACAACACATGGAAGAACATATATGAAAGTGTTATTGTATAAACATAGGATGGAAATAACAATGAGGATCATCAGTTGGGTTCCTAAATAATAATAATGCAAAGGTATTGTTCTTACTTCAGAACAAGTTACTAATACTAAAATAACTCAAAAGTGAGAGTCTAGTATTAAATCAGATAATGTGGAAAGTATACATAAGGGCATAATGTACAAGAATAATCATTAACCTTCAATGCAATAATAAATGAGAGTCCCGTATCTTCCGTACTTCAAAGAGACTTCAATACCCTAGGTAATGATCCTAGAGTTACAATGTAGAGAGTTGAGGTTATAAAGATATTGTCACAGGGGCTGTAGGTGAGTCACGCGTACAGTTCAGCTGAACCTTTAAATCTGACCGCGTGAGCTTGCCCTCAGGTCAGGTCACTGGGAAGGTCACCAGGTGAACTGAGATAATAATAAATGCTTTTCCTAGTTAGTGCAACTATAAACTTAGACGAATTGCGATGTTAATTTAATTTATAGGAAAGGGCTGAGATTATTATTTATAATAAATGAGAAGTATCAAAATAGCTCAAAAGTGAATTTATATCTTATCACGGAATTATACTACTTGAACATATGCTACGATAATGAACCAAACTTAGGAATTTGTGTCTCTATATTTTTCTTAGGTAAAGCAAAGTAATAACGTGAATTTGATAAGAGTAGAAATGGATTTTTATTTATCTACTGGATGGTATTAATTATGTCAAGATGTAATCTTCAATATTCGCGACTAAGACAACACACGAAGATAAACAAAATAACTACTGAGTTCCAATAGACTCAGACTGGAATGGACGTTATAAATTAATCTGAATAAGTTAGATCTGAACTGGTTAACGGGTATTGATCGATAGATCTCACTTAGTAATTAAATCGGCGCTAATGACGAAGTTTAGCTCATTGATATTTAAAGCAATATCAGACTCGCTTCTGAACGGGTTAACAGAGAGAGGTAAAATAAAATGTACAGGCACAATTAGTACATGGACGTAGGCGACGAAGTCCTACTCATTGACACTTAAAACAGGCAGTATCAAACTCGGGGTCTGAACGGGTTAACAGATGCGAGGTGAAATAAAATACACAGATACAATTAGTGTATGGTGAATGAAAGTGACACGAAACACAGAGGAAAGAATTCCTAAACACGGTATTCGAAATATCACAACATCAAGATTTACAAGAACATAAAAGCACGCCTATAAGATATATTTCATATACGATTACTTAATAAAAGATTAAAGGAATTACACTATGCACTCATTGGAAAATTGGGCGTAGGTTCTAGGTAAAGAGCGATTATATAAATGGATTGATCACGGAATATACTGGGGCTTCAACTCACAAATTATAAAGCAACATACACGTAGTCAGTAAATCTGCGAGCGTAGGGGCCTGAATATATGTTAATAACACTGATATGTAACGTATGCGTAAGTTATGAATTAACCTACTGAGCCCCAGCGACGCAGGGTTTGCGTCCACACTGTATGTAACGCTAAATCCCAGCGACGCAAACCATGCGTCCTGGCCGGTCCGGTCCCAATTACTCCGGTCCTATGGCACCTAGAGGGCTCAGATTTGTATGGGAACTGTGTAAGTATCTCACGCAACCATGCCAATGGTTGAAAACTCTCAAAGTCCAACCGTGTGCGCGTGAGCGCGCAAAAACCGATATTTTGGGTGTTATTGCCTTCAATTTTGTACTCGTAAAATTGACTTTCGGGGGCTCTGTAGGACCAATTTTTGACCTTTTTGACAGTTTTTTGTGGTTTTTCCTTCATTCCTAACCCATTCGCTATTGTTTCTGGATTTTTTTTTTTTCAGAAACAGCCGGTCCCTGGTGGTACATTTATTATAAACTAGCTGGGGCTCAGTGGGTTAAATAGTCTTGAACAAGGATCAAGGGTTTAAGGCAAAATTAATACAGAATAACACAGGTTCAGAAGGATGAAGCTTATTACGCAGGTACGTGATCTAGGGCACAGATCACAATTAATTCAGGGCACAGCACGGTTCACATAATCAATACCTCACAACAATAACCAACAAAGAGAGACACAGAAACAATTAAGTATTTGGGAGGGCAGGGGGACGAGAGTGCTGGTCTGGCCGGCGTAGAGGGTAGTAGCCAATCTTGCACGGCTGGTTACCTCCTCGAGCAGGGGTCCTGGGTTTAGGCCTGATTACGTAATTCGAACAGGGGTCCTAGGTGCAGGCCTGTTTACGTAATTCGAGCAGAGGTCCTAGGTTCAGGCCTATGTACAGTTGGTCAAGGATGAAGGTATACAGTTTTTCGTCTGCTATAGCCACACATGGTTTGTCATGTTGGCAGCCATGACAGCCTTTCCACTAGCCCAAACCATCCCAACACACATGGGGTTTATTATATTGATACATTAATTAATATACGGAGTGCTTCGAAAAAGCGTTTCCATAAATATAAAATGTTAGAGAATTATTCATAAACCTTCAGGGTGACTAAATACTGTTATGGAGATAGCAAAACAAAGCTGGGGGCATACGCTGGAACAGCGCGTAGCCGCGGCGCTCGCCTCCGTTTCATTGCCCTTTGGATCACATATAATCCAGTCTTGGGGATGAAAGTGAAATATCAATATTTACCTACTTATTAATTAACAAGTATTATTAGATTCCTCTTTATACTCATTATTTATTATGAATGTTATAATGTTAAGTGTATATCGTAATATCTGTTATAGCCACTCCATATTCGTCTACTTTAGATACACAAAAATCTAATTCCTAAACGTGTACGTAAGGAAGCCTGTGTGTTCAATAGGGTAATGACCCAGCAATTTTACTCATATTGCGAGCGCCATTGCTTTATGAGTCAGTCCTCGAAGCATAATGAGGCTTTACTTGTGATTTTTATTTATTTATTTATTATTATTATTTTTATTTTTATCAGCAGAACACCTGCAAACCAACTGCAACATTGATATCACCATACCCTACATTATTAGCCACATATTACCACGTGTGAAAATGGACCTGTATTCCACTGAAATATTGTATACAGTATAGGTAGACGTTTTGATTTTCGTTTTCACTCTCGCATTTCTTGTATATCTATCAATAACATTAAGTGTTTAATATCTCCGAAGTGATATTCACGTCAAAGATTATAGAGCAATATATTCATATTTCCGTCTGACAACTAAGTCCAGGAACACGTTTTTAAACACCCTGTATAAGGTGGGCGGGCTCTGAGATATGGCTACCAGGGCTGCCAACATGACAAACTATGTGTGGCTATAGCAGACGAAAAACTGTATACTTTCATCCTTGACCAACTGTACGTAGCTCGAGCAGGGGTCCTCGATTCAGGGCGCTAGGCAGCAGACGGGTAGCTCTTCAGTAATCCGGTAGGTGCTACGTCAGGAGGCACTCTCGAGGGGCGGGGGGTGGAGGCTGGGGCAGACCTAAACACTTCCCCAAAAGCCTGATCCTGAAGGGGGTTAGACTGGTCAGTAGGTGTTGGATTGCATACTTTCTTCAGGATTTTCTGAAGTCATATGCTAATTTATTCTTGATTCAGGTGTCAATGAACTCGGGGAAAAAGGGGTATTGAGGAAAGAGGAAAAGTGGTTGTTGTGAGGTACATACACATTCTAGCCTTGGAACTCAGGTATTATAACATGGGCCTGGTTCCAAGGTATTATTACAATATTCATGGGGGCAACTGGAAGGTCCACGGTTGCTGTGTAAAATGGAAAACACTTAAGGCTAAATATGCAACAACTGTCTTGCAGGTCTTCTAATTATCCTAGGACATATTATATATAGAGGATTGTGGTTGTATCCTCGGGGGCATGGAGTTGTCAGGCACTATCAGGTACATTTGTCCCTGTAATATTTGGGGCGCTGGTGAGTAGATTGCATAAAGGAGTGTTCATCATATTCCAAATCTGGCGGAATGATACAGGGAGCGTCACTTCTGGTGGAGGTTACATAAAAGGAGGGTTCTAATTGGTGGTCCCAGGGCGGTTGTGGTTGGCTGAGGAACACGGCTTGTGACTGGCTGAGAGGACACTCCGTTCTCTTGGAGGGCTGTTGGCGTGAGAGAGAACTGTGGGGTGGATGGCTGGGCATGGCCAACTCGGGTAGATTCCGGTGTACTCGGAGGGGGAACTCAGGTAAATGTCCTCGTTGTCTGTCCTGGGGTTTTGAGGTTGCCTGTGTGGTTATGCTGGCCACTCGGTGTATCGTTGGTTTTGGGCCCGTCATCTCAATATATATATATATAACTCCCCGTGACTGCCGCCTGAGAGCTCAATATCTTTGACTCAACATTCCCCATCTTGCAGGGAATTTGACACACACCTTTCTTCCTCTCCCTCTCTCTCTCTCTCTCTCTCTCTCTCTTCTATTCTATTCTTTATCTTGCTCTGTTTTCTTTATAACTATCTCTCTCTTTCTTCTTTTCTTTATCTTGCTCTCTTTTCTTTATAACTATCTTTCTATTCTATACCCTATCTTGCTCTCTTCTCTATATAATTATCTTTCTCGCTTTTATTCTTTATCTTGCTTTCTTCTCTTAATAACTATCTCTCTTGTTTCATTCCCACTAATCTTTTCTTTATTTCTCATTATTCTTTTTATTTTATTTTGCCTTTTACTTCTCTCTCATCTCATTTGCTTTCCATCCCTTTCTCCTTTGTTAATGCTTTACTTATTGCTATCTCGCATTTCGCGGACCCATGTATCTTAATCTCTACTTTACTATGTTTCTTCTTCTTCTCTCTCTCTCTCTCTCTCTCTCTCTCTCTCTCTCTCTCTCTCTCTCTCTCTCTCTCTCTCTCTCTCTCTCTCTCTCTCTCTCTCTTACACACAAACACCTCTTCTTAGATCGTGTATATAAGTTACAAATTTGCGAATATTATACTATTTAAAAACGAAATTGTATGCTAGCGAATTACCTACTTCTGTCTCTCTCTCTCTCTCTCTCTCTCTCTCTCTCTCTCTCTCTCTCTCTCTCTCTCTCTCTCTCTCTCTCTCTCTCTCTCTCTCTCCTCTCTCTCTCTCTCTCTCTCTCTCTCTCTCTCTTCTCTCTCTCTCTCTCTCTCTCTCTCTCTCTCTCTCTCTCTCTCTCTCTCTCTCAGTCCTTGCATTACACTCAACACTTTCTTCTCACTCCACACCCAGGGAATTTAAGGGGGTAGGGTTTATAGTTTTGGTCTTTTCATTTATTAATTTACATTTTTTTAGTGTCCTCGCTAGACCACTATCAAGCTTAGAAAATCACTCCGTAGATTCCTCTTCAAGAATGGAAAAAAGGGAATGACGAAAAAATGAAGTTGGAGAGATTGTTGGCTAGATCCCAAAAAGCTTGGTAAGAGCCAGATTTGGAAAATTCAGAGCATTTGTTATTGATGAAAGAGTTTGGTGGTTGTTATTGTTAAAGTGGTGTTGATGTTTGTTGTTATTGTTAAAGTGGTGTTGATGTTTGTTATTGTTAAAGTGGTGTTGATGTTTGTTGTTATTGTTAAAGTGGTGTTGATGTTTGTTATTATTGTTAAAGTGGTGTTGATGTTTGTTATTGTTAAAGTGGTGTTGATGTTTGTTGTTATTGTTAAAGTGGTGTTGATGTTTGTTGTTATTGTTAAAGTGGTATTAATGTTTGTTGTTATTGTTAAAGTGGTGGTGGTTGTTATTGTTAAAGTGGAGTGGTGTTGATGTTTGTTGTTATTGTTAAAGTGGTGTTGATGTTTGTTATTATTGTTAAAGTGGTGTTGATGTTTGTTGTTATTGATAAATTGGTGTTGATGGTGGTTGTTATTGTTAAAGTGGTGTTGCTGTTTGTTATTATTGTTAAAGTGGTGTTGCTGTTTGTTATTATTGTTAAAGTGGTGTTGATGTTTGTTATTATTGTTAAAGTGGTGTTGATGTTTGTTATTATTGTTAAAGTGGTGTTGCTGTTTGTTATTATTGTTAAAGTGGTGTTGCTGTTTGTTATTATTGTTAAAGTGGTGTTGATGTTTGCTATTATTGTTAAAGTGGTGTTGATATTTGTTGTTATTGTTAAAGTGGTGTTGATGGTGGTTGTTATTGTTAAAGTGGTGTTGATGTTTGTTATTATTGTTAAAGTGGTGTTGATGTTTGTTATTATTGTTAAAGTGGTGTTGATGTTTGTTATTATTGTTAAAGTGGTGTTGATGTTTGTTGTTATTGTTAAAGTGGTGTTGATGTTTGTTATTATTGTTAAAGTGGTGTTTGTTATTATTGTTAAAGTGGTGTTGATGTTTTGTATTGTAGTGGTGTTGATATTTGTTGTTTTGTTTAAGTGGTGTTGATGGTGTTATGTTTAAGTGGTAGATGTATGTTATGTTTAAGTGGTGTTGATGGTTTGTTATATTGTTAATGTGTTGATTTGTTGTATTGTTAGGGGTGTTGATTGTGGTTTTATTGTTAGTGGTTGGTATTGTTAAAGTGTGGTGTTGGTTTATTGTTAAAGTGGTGTTGATGTTTGTTTTTATTTTAGTGGTGTTTGTTTGTTATTGTTAAGTGGTGTTGATGGTTTTATTTGTTAAAGTGGTGTTGAGGTTTGTTATTAGTTAAAGTGGTGTTGATGTTTGTTGTTTTGTTTAAAGTGGTGTTGATGTTGTGTTTTGTTAAAGTGGTGTTGATGTTGTTATTATGTTAAAGTGGTGTGGATGGTGGTATTTTATTGTTAAGTGGTGTTGATGTTGTTATTATTGTTAAAGTGGTTTGATGTTGTTGTTATTGTTAAGTGGTGGTGGTATTATTGTTGTAGTGGTGGTGATGTGGTTATTTGTTAAAGTGGTGGGGATTGTGTTATATTGTTAGTGTGGTGTTGATGGTGTTTGTTATTGTTAAAGTGTATGAGGGTGGTTATTATTGTTAAAGTGGTGTTGATGTTTGTTATTATTGTTAAAGTGGTGTTGATGTTTGTTATTATTGTTAAAGTGGTGTTGATGTTTGTTATTATTGTTAAAGTGGTGTTTGATGTTATTAGTTAGTGGTGGTGAGTTTGTTATTATTGTTAAGTGGTGTTGAATGTTTGTTGTATTGTTAGTGGTGTTGATGTTTGTAGTATTGTTAAGTGGTTTGCTGTTGTGTTTGATTGTTAAAGTGTGTTGATGTTTGTTATTATGGTTAAAGTGTTGATGTTTGTTATATTGTTAGTTGTGGTGATGGTTTTGTTAGTGTTAAAGTGGTGTTGATGTTTGTTATTATTGTTAAAGTGGTGTTGATGTTCGTTATTATTATGTTCCCTCCACCAACCGACCCTACTCCCAAACTCAATTAATGAAATCAACAAACTATAGTTAAAGTGGTGTTGTTGGCACTCGTTATTGTTGTTAGTTGCCTGGTACCCGTCTAACCAAAGTACGAGCTGAAGCAGAGAAGGTAAAAACAGTACGGCCCTGGTCTGAGTGTATAAATAGTGGGGCGGTGAGTCGGGGCCCACCTGTTACTGGCTATTGTCCACAGGTAACAAAAGACCGGGGCCCCGAACAGTCTTTTATTGTATATGAACCGGGGAGGGGGGTGGGGGGGGGGGGGGCCGGGGGGGGGGGTTTGCGGGGGCGGCCGGGTTGGGGGGGGGTGGTCGTGGGGGTGGGGGGGGGGGGAGGCGGGCGGCGGGGGGTCCGGGGGGGGGCACCATAGGTGTTGAATCCAACATGGGGCACATGGGTGTGGGGGGCGGGTTCTTGTGGGCGGCAGATGGGAGACAGGGGGCACCATTAATGTACTGGGCGGACGCGAACTGGCAGTGCCTTTTTCGGCCGGGGCCGACGACTGGCCGACGGGGCCCCCGGATACATAAATATTGGGTTATCATAGTGTTACCTTATATCTATACATTAAATGGGTTTTACTTACTGCCATAACCTTTTATAATGGCATACTATTATGGGCACGTTCAATTACTCTTATCATGCCCATAATTGTTTACAGTGTAAAATTAGATAATAAAGTAGGAACGGACGGAAACTAGGGAATTTCAAGGATTGTTAAGTCCATATAATGGATGGACAAATACAGATAAATAGACAAGAGCTATCAATAATAAGTAAATACTGATAATCTACTGATATATATATATAGTATATACTATATATCCTATATCATATTCGATTATTATATATAAGATATAAAACATGAAACAATTGCTATTCTTGTGGTAAAAAATATATTGCGAATATGCTTCCACCCCAAAAACTTTAAAGGTGTGTAGGAAAAGGTAGGTTCACTGCCACCAAGTTTAAAAACATTTTAGGTGCTAAGATTAAATTGCATCTAAAATGATATTGCATGCACCAAATAAGGGGTTAAAATGTATGTCCGAGTATCTTATTAGAAGGCTCGGACTGTTTGTGTACATATTAAAATAATGTTTATGGAAACGTGTGTAAAATGCATTGCTCTACTTCGGCGTATATCTTCGAGTTATTATAACAATTTGCACAGAGTGGGCTGGGCTCACAGAGTCAGGTATGTTGTTCTAGTACTCTTCTGTGGATTTCCAGTCACTGGAAATCACAGTCACTCAGTGACTGGAAAAAATCCACAGCAGAGTACAGAACAAATACCTCCTCGTGTGAGCCCCAGCCACTATCTTGCAACTTTTTATAACTAACTGAAGCATCTACAGAAAATAGAGAAATGCATTTTAACACTTGTTACATTACACATTATTTGTTAAGATGTACACAGCAGTCCGAGCCTTCCTAATAAGATACTCGGACATATTTTTTAAACACCCTTATTTTGGTGCATGCATTATAGTTAGATGCAAATTTAATTTTAGCACGAACATTTTTTAAACTTTGTGCAGTGAACCGACCCTTTTGGCTACACACCATTCGTGTGGACAGCCTATTCGCATATATATATAGAATACTATATAGAGGAGATGCGATGAGAGAGACAGAGAGAGAGAGAGTAAGAAGTTATCCCCGCTGTTGCCTGCCATCTGCCAACCAACGTTACGAGACACAACTACCGGATGACCACATAAGAGTTCTCAAAATAGTGTTTACTTTTCCCCGTGTCATCAGTTGGCCAGAAATGGGCGTGATTATTAATTTGATAATTATTTGATTATGATTATTGGCCTGTGATAATTAGATTAAGATTAATCTGTTAAATTTGTCTGATTATGATTTGAGTATGATTGTTATACTTTATTAATGTTTATTTTTATGATGAAATTGTTATTGTACTTTAATTATTATGATTAGATTATGAATTGTATGTCAGACAATTTTATTTATTTGTTGATTAATGTATATTATATTACAATCATTATGATTAAGGTAACCATAGTATATAGGTTATTTATTCTTCAACTGTACTTTAGTGGTGATTCAAAATTTAAAGTCGCGTCAGGCTAACCTGGGAGAGAAGCCCCTCCCCCGTTTCAATTTGGATTCATGCAACCCAAACTTATGATTGGCTTCCCCCAGCCAATCATGCGTTTGGGTACGTGTGTATCGGTATAGAGAAGGTATCTTCTCTATATTTTTTATATTTCGCTTACATTGGTTTGGAGACACTATCTAGAGATTTAGAACTGGGCTCGCTTGGGAACTGCTATACGTAGATGACCTAGTTCTTAATGCAGATATTGTGCAGGATGCCGAGGCCAAGTTCAGAAGTTGGAGAGAGGGCATGGCAATTGTAAAGGATTAAGAGTTAATATAGAAAAAAAAGCAAGGTTTTGCTAAGTAGATTGGGGCGTGGAAATGTAGAAATAAGTGGTATATACCCATGTGCAGCATGCAGAAAAGGGATGGGCGCGAACTCAATTCAGTGTACCGGTACTGTAGTGTCTGCGGTCGCTGGGTACACATTGGGAAGAAGTGTTGTACTAGACTAAAAAGATCTCTGCCGAGGAAGAAATCCGATATTGATAAATCTATATGTAGATGGTGGACAAGTTTTGCTACTTGGAGACACCATCTCTGCCAGGAGGGGCTGAGGTCGCCACTATAGTAAGAATTAGATGTGGCTGGGGAAAGTTCAGAGAACTGCTGCCAGTTCTAACCATGAGAAGACTCCCTCTCCCCTTAAAGGGAAAGGTGTACACTTCATGTATTGGAAGCGCAATAACCTATGCTTCAGAAATGCGGCCTTTCAAAGTGGATAATATGAAAGTGGATAATATCAACAGAATGGAACGTAACGAGAATGCTGAGATGGATGTGTGGGGCCAAACTGCAAGATAAGATATCTAGTGAAGAACTGAGGGGATGGTTAGATATCAAGAGTATCAGTGATGAGATGTGTACAAGCAGGCTTGGATGGTTTGGGCATGTGGAGAGGATGGATGAACTAAGTTGGGTGAAGAGATGCAAGTCCGTGAACGTGGAGGCAGCTGCACCAAGGGGTAGATAAAAAAAAAAAAGTGGAGTCTGATTATGATTTGAGTTTTATATCACTAATGTTTAAGTTTTGATTAAATTATGATTATGATTCCTATCCTTTTTCCGGACAGAAGTTTATTATAGTGAATAAATATCACTGCCCCGATGGGGGGACATTATGATATTTATAAATAATCATAATCATGCCCATACTGTCAGTTGCTGCCTTATATATGGTTCGTCAACAAAGCTGCTAATACAAACTGTGCAGTTAGAAGTTACTATCACTTTTATCTGTTAGTCCTCATATGTTTGGAATAGCTCGTGAGTTGTCATTATAAGTAGGCCGAAAATATTGACCCAAAACCTCTATAATTAATAATATCACCAACCCACAAGTTAACTTCCTAATAAATCTAATTAAAGGAAATCAATGAAATTAATGAACATGTGTGTCACTCCCAGGATTCAAACCTAGGATACTCACACAGAAATCCAGCGCACTAACCATTACGCTATCAAGACAGTTAAAGGTTTAAGCACACTCACGATATATTATCAATTCTCGAATACTGGATATTAATCTAAGCATGTACTTATACCCAACTGCACTATGATAGCCTAATGATTACATGAATGGAAGGGTTAATTGATGTGGCCTTAACCACACGAGAGAAGGCCTCGATAGGAATGACTCAAAAAGGCCTACAGCAAATGAGGTGTACTTTTCCACACATATTCCCTGGCTGACTCTTCCCAAATGGTAGAAGTATCAGCGCGATTGATCTGGTCTTTATTGAGTTATAAGGAGGGGAATGATCAAGATTTCTGGCTATACTTGGACAATAATTGATAAGTTGTAGTTCTATAGAGTATCCAAACAGAAAGTGAGTCGAGCAAATAATTTAGGTTAGTCTAGCGACCTAGCCCTATTTGAAAGCCATAATTAGTCCACCACAAATACATTTAGTCAAAATGTTAGTCCAGCTTCAGCTGTTAGTTGACTAATTAAAATTAATCCAGCCTGATACCTCTTAAGCAAATGTATGATATATGTCAACTTTTAAATTATACCATTACTGTATTGTTATCTTAAATGTTAGAAAACATGCCGGACTAAAAATCTTAGTTATTTCACTAACTTCTAACAAAATACACGTAGTTGTGTTCATTAGCGCTGGACTAATATTGGTTAGCCAAGATAGGCATACACAAATTGTCAATTAATTTAATTAGTTCAGTCTGATTTTCATATTGGCATCATGATGGACTAATTATCATTAGTTAGCTATCTAGATTAGTCAGAGCTGGACTACTTACTGATAATATTCCTAACCAATTTCCCTAATACTGGACTAATTTTAGTTAGTCAAATTTTAAATGGAACTGGTATAAGTTTTAATAGTCGTTGGACTAACTAATTTTTTTTTTTTTTTTTACTCTATACCGTGCGATTGATGTGTTAGGCTGCAATACACGAATGTCACTATTGTTAACAGGACAATGAGCTGTGGTGGTGGACATTCTATAGATTTGCTATATGACTAACAGTACAACTATGTACACCTACTGGCATAATAAATTATGCTCGTGAGCTCTTACGATTTTCTGTATGCAAATATATCCACTTAGACTGATGTTCATATCAAATCAGCTATATATTTAAACAACTCCACACACTAATATATATAGTACCTGAATATATATAATTGATTCCATATATATATCACTATATATCTATATATATATATATATATATATATACAGCTGATTGTATCTGAACATCAATCTAAATGGATATATTTGCATAAAGAGAATTGAGAGAGTTTACGAACATTTGTCAGTAGCTGTACGTACTCTAGGACATGAATCCTGGCCATAAGGTTTCAAAGCTATCCCGACCTGAAACGAATATTATCATTATTGTTTTCAAATAAAATATTTATATTGCTGAGGTTCGCTTTACTGTTCGAAGGTTCATCTTTGGGACAGGATTGTGGTCATGAACACTTTAACCCCTCCTATTGATAAAGACTAATTTGAGTATTTCATATCCCAATTTCCTTTATTTATTGCATGAACAGTAGTTAAGTGCTTGTTTAACCTCAACATAGTTCTGTAGTTGCCGTGCATGTTATTTTATTGCTTTTCTGACTGATAAACATTGTTGTTTACATTTGTTATCCTAGCTTGTAGCAGACGACGCACGCGCACCTCTAATCAGACCTAGCTTTGTATTCTGCTTATTAACTCTAGTAGGTATGCGTATTTCAAGTATCCTACTGTAGCTATATATATCGGTAATTGTTAGTTGTGTTGCTTGCATGATCTTGTGTGTAAACATGACTGATAACTTTGTTTATCTAAATATAAATCCTGCTTGGACTAGCCTACCGTGACACGACCAGCGCCTTCTGTTGATACAGTTCTATTAACCCCGCGTGTGCAGTTACACTTTCTGGTTTATATAATCTTTATTTGGTGACTTGTATATTTCGTCACATGTATTCTATTATAGTATATATTTGTTTTGCTGTTTTTTAAGGTAGGTTATTTTTTAGGTGTTACACCCCTGGTAGCCTAGTTCTGCCTATGTTTCATACTTTTTTGTTTGTTGGTTATTTTGGTTTTCACGGTTCTAGTCTAGAGCTATCATCACGCTGGTGGCCTATTTCTGCGTACTTACAATTTTAACATTTTCAGTTAGTGCTATCACCGCTGTGTGGGCCTATTTCTGCGTACCGGTATTTGCATAATGTTTGTTTTCGGGTTATTTTTGTATTTTCATTAGTCTAGGCTATCAACCGCTGGTGGCCTATTTCTGATTTACCGGTATTTCATAAGTTTTGTTCTTTCGGGTATTATGTGGTTTTTTGTTTAGTCTAGGCTATCAGTCCCTGGTGGCGCTATGTTGCTGCGTACTTCAATTTTTAAAATTTCAGTTTAGGCTAGCACCGCTGGTGGCCTATATTCTAGCTTACCGGTGATTTTCATAATTATTTGTTTTCGGTTAGGAGAGGCTATAACCCACTGGTGGCGCTATTGTTCTGTTTTAACTCCAAACATAAAATTGTTGTTCGGTTCGGGCTATCATGCGTATTCAAATTTAATTTAGTTTTGTTTTAATTTTCGGTTGAGGCTATCACCCGCTGATGGACCCTATTTGTGGTTAATTTCCAACATGTGTGTTTTCGGTATAGGCCTATTTAAGTAAGTGAAGCGACCTGAAGGGAGTGAGGGCTTGGTGAGTTTTTTTAAAGGTGAGTTTTAGTGTTGGGGTTTTTTAAAGTGAGAATTAAGTGTTTTTAAAGTGAAGTGACAGTGCTCTGAAGAAAGTGATCGGGTCACCATGGCCGTCGTGCCTTGGTACCCGAACTGCGCCGGTAGGTTTGGTGCTTCCATGTTTGCTCCTGTCGATCCACACGTCTGCCGATACTCTGCCTGCAGACAGCAAGCCGACGAGGATTTGACAGCAAAATTAGATGAGTGAAGCCCACAAGCAAGATCTAAACGCCCTCACCATGGCAAGCTGGAACATCATCCAAGGAGTTTTGTAACACTCTAACGGTGGAGTATCACTAACCTCCAAAATTGGTTTTTTTTTTGTTCCCACACTCCAGCATCCACCACCCGCCCCAACGTTTCATCTGCCAACAATCCAAACACCTGCAGTAAACACTGCAGCAGGATGCTTCTGGTACGAACCCTGAAGCCGACATCATAACCAGGACAGCGGTCCGCGGTTCACCTTAAAGTCCGCGCGCCCCACGTCCTCGGTGCATAGAAGCCTGCTGAGCACGTACAGTACCAACCCCTCGCCCCCGTTCTAACCACTCGCTCTCCTCCGAACCTGTACGTTAGGATTACAGAGTCCCGCCACCACTAGGTTTCTGGATTTACACCAGTAGGGGAATCGTGCGACAAAACGGCTATATACAACGCCAGAAAAGGTCTCAATCTACCAGTCACCAATGTCCAAAACAGATTTGAGATATTGGTAGAATGATGGAAGACAAACCAGATGTGAGACCAGGCTCGTTGGGGATTCCATTCCTATGAGGACAGGTCGAAAGCGCGTTCTGCGACAGAGTCCCAATCATCAACGAAAAAGATTTTGCAATCCCAGGAGCTTGGATGCTGGGACGAGCATGTGTGGAACGCCGGTTCGCAGATACCACAAAGGATGCAATATGAACAACTACCCTTTTTGTGCATCTCCTGCTGGTTCAAATGACGTCATGCGCACCAGATCCGAAGTGGTTGATGGACAGGATATATCGCAAGATGGCACCCACAATTGCACTACAAAAACAAGTCAAGGATATATCATCCTCTCAGGCATTCTCCCCAAGATCGGAACGCACCCCTACACATTCTAACCGACCATGGCCTTCAGCACCAAATATAGCACAGGCTAAAATAGTTTGTGTCTGACGGGAAGAAGTTGAATTCCTCAACCTCCGGGGACAACTTCCATACAACCAGCCTACTTCTGTTCCGCTGAAGGACATGGCACTCATCTAATTACCCTGTGGGTTCAGACAACAATGGGTCGATCTGCGTACCTCGAAGCACAGATCCGCAGCCATGGATCAACAAAACGCCATCCGGGGCAGAAGCAGCAAGAGCGCAGTCAGTGTACATAAATCAATCCAACGCCATAGAAAAAAAACATAGGCAAAACCGAGAACACATCCACGCAGATAAGGACCGAAAGGACAGCGAGGACCGAGGCAGCCATTACCCAGAATGTTAGATTCGCCGACAAGAACCAAAAATATTATTAAAGAGCGTTTCCGTGAGTTCTAAAATAACAAATTTTGAAGGTTTTCTATGCAAGCCACGCTCGTAGCATACGCGGAATAAATTTTCAGATTTTAGAGGTAGCTAGGTTTTACAGCAAAATTATGGTGTGGTTGGCCATATAACACGAATCGTTGGGCTCAATACAGAATATAGAGACTTTTTAGCAGAGTAATCACTTCCCGGTTATGTAATGTTTGAGAAAAAAAGGCCGACATATAAATCGAAACTGGAGGTGGCGTTTTAACTTAATATCAAAGAAAGTCTTAACCCTACCCCCTTGGGCAAACCATTCAAATTGGTGAACGTCGACGCCTCTTTTGTGCTAACTTAACGAATAATAAAGGTATCCAAAAATAATTACCATTGGCCATTAATATACAGACCTCCCGCTACTCAGTGCAAACTGAACCGAGCAATTTACAGAAGCAAATTGCGGACAGGAGAATGTCGTACTCACAACAGATACCGTCATTTTTGGCGACTTATTTACCTGTGACCAAGTGGGGGCGATACTCTTAAAGCTTCAGCCCCCAGGACATGGACGTTGTATACGAACTTGCCAAGAGAGAGCGTTCGCGTTTATCTAATTTGTATCGAACGTGCCAACCCGTGGTAATAACGTTCTTGACATTGTGACTTGACAACAAAAGAAGAATTAAGACGATACGAATTTGAATGGTTTGGATGCTGAATTCAGTAACGGCGACCATCGTACGATAACTTTCCCACTTTAAAGTTTACTAGTAACGAACAACCAATTACTAAGCATCGAAAAAGGGTCCCTAATTTCCAAAGAACAAGCAATGGCAAAGCTTCCATAAACTTAGAGGCTAATGTTTAAGAAGAAACTGCCTGGAGACTTTTTAATTACCCACAATAACGATGCATTAAATACATCTTGGAAGTTACTTCAGAAGCCACTTACCCTACAAAGCCGTGCAAGTGAGCTGCATTACGCAGCAGTCGGAAAATACGGCGTCCAGGCCATAATACATAAGCCCAACTATGGTGGAATAAAGAATTGTTCAAACTGCCTGCGCTGCTTGCTAAAAAGAGATTTGCTAATGATAGATCAAAATCCTCACAAAATGACGAAGCACGGCTGAACTTTGTAGCAGGTACGACGCCAAGCAGAAAAAGTTACTGAAGCAAAGTAAAAAAGACCTTAAGAAGTTACATACTGCGAATCAAGGTATAACAAACCCGAAAGAAGATTCTATAGTTATATCATAACAGAAAAAAGTCAGTTACCTCAACTGTTGGACCGGTAGGGCGATGAAAATGGAGAATACACCAAAGATGAAGTACCAAATGACGTAATGCCCTCAATACCTTTCTTTGCATCAGTTTTTAAAACAGAAGAATCCGTGATATTCCCTTCACACCATCGACCGCATTCAGAGTTTTGTTGGGGGATAATTCAGATGTCTCTAAGCAAATATCCACCGTTGACCGAGAGAGAAGTATTGAAATGTTTAGCGAACAGTGTCAAGGTGAAATGTAAACACCGGCCTGGACCCGATACAATCTCGCCTAGAGTATCTAAAGGGAAAGCTAATGATGAGCTCTCCAAACCGACTGACATTACTAATTCAATCAATCCTTGCAGTCTGGAACTATGGCCCAACAGTGCGAAGCTAGCCAATGTAACCACTGATATTCAAGAAAACGGCAGCAAGATCCCTACCCAGTAACTATCGTCCAATTAGCTTAACCTCAGTTGTATGTAAAATGCTAGAGACCGGTTCCTATAACGAGACAGACTGTAAATCACTTAAGAGGAAAATAACATACTTAAAGATACTCAAACCACGGCTTTCTGTAAAAACGTTCCTGTTGAACAAACCTCTTAGGACTTCTTCCAACGATATACCTTCCAGACCTCTACGATGAGAGTCACGCTGTAGATAATTATATCCCTTGATGTCAATAAGGGCCTGTTGACAAAGTTCCCCACAACCGTTATTTCTGCTAAAACTAAAAGCGCCTGGAATACAAGACGGTGTGTTGAAATGGATAGAAAATTGGGGGCCTCACAAGCGCAGCAAGCAAAGTAAGTAAGTCATGAAACGGTAAGGCATCCACTAAATGGACGCACATTAGGAAGTGTGGGGTACCCCAGGGATCCGTACTGTAGACCAATTATCTTTCTAATTTACATCAGACGGGACATAGATGAGGGTCCCACCTGTCAAATCTCAAAAGTTTGCCTGACGATACAAAAATTGCAAGCTAGCGTACTCTCACAAGGAACCAGTTGACGATATGCAACACAATCTAGATAAATTGTCCATGTTGGGCCCAATATTTGGCAAATGATTTTTCAATGCGGCCATAAATGTAAAGTACTACATCTCGGGCGATACCTACAATGAAGAAAGCCAAAACGAATATTCGATGACCATGGCACTTCAGCTTAAGAATGTAAAACAGAAGGAGAACCACCGATCTGGGAAGTAAACAATATCGAGTAAGCTAATAACGCGAGAGTCCACAATGTTCAGAAGTTGTTACGCCGGCAAACAAATTGGCTTTATAGGCAGGTCATTTGAGCATAAATCCAAAGAAGTTATCCTAACCCTTGTTTGTTTTTTAAGAGACAATGAACGGAGGAAGGAAAAACACCAGATGAAGAAAA
Source organism: Paralithodes platypus (assembly GCA_032716605.1). Classification (NCBI taxonomy): domain Eukaryota; kingdom Metazoa; phylum Arthropoda; class Malacostraca; order Decapoda; family Lithodidae; genus Paralithodes; species Paralithodes platypus. Next base: position 11,154,343 of record CM064543.1, read on the forward strand.
CAAAACAGGGCAATGTGCCCTAAAGGCCAGCCATCCTCCATTCTTAAAAAATGTTTGTAACAACTGGATTTAAACATTCGTAAGCTAGTGTATGGTTTGTGGAAAGCAAGCGAGGGGAAGTGAATTCCAGAGAGTCGTAAGCGCTGCTGGTGATCCAATGAATTCTGATGAAGCAGAAGTTCGCATTGTGGAGGAGAAACGTGTAAAATTCCATGAGGCGCTCTCTAGTGGCCCGTTTTGTTTGTTGTTGTTTTTTTTTTTTTTTTTTTTTAGTTTGCGAGGAAAACGATGTGGAAGAGGCGGCACAATTGAAGAAAAGCAAGTTTCCTCGGAACACTTTGCTGTGAAAATATCTGTCTAGACAGATGATATCCCGGGACGCAACTGTTTCTTCGTGCTGGATAATGTAGGAAGGTCCTGTGTGATCATTGCCGGGTTATTGATAATCTAGATAGCGTTTCTTTTGACTTTTGTTCCAACTGCCTCACTGCAACCACTTGGACCACTTCCAACCCCCACAGAGGTCTTGCGACCGTCACATGTTTGTTCCACCTTGTTCCTTTAGTACCTCTCAAACA
>CM064543.1:11155020-11160020 GCA_032716605.1 Paralithodes platypus
AAATATATAATAAATTATAATGTAAAACTTGCAAAATAAACAAACCAAAACTGGGGCGATAAAAGATAAATGCAAAATAACTGATCAAAATCGCTATGTGGAAACAACGCTTAATAAAATAATGTTTTGAAATAAAAGAACACAATCCACCACATAGGTTGTACACAACTACATGAGCAAGTCAATTTGTTTACCAAGTAAACTGATAGCACATATAACAATGCACCTCGTCATGTTCAAGGAATTAGTCAATTTGGGAAGTCCGGGACGTTCTGGTAAATTGTACTAAATTCTGTATGAATAAAGAAACTACAATTTATATCAAATTTTATATTAAGTTAAATTTGCAATTTGACAAGATATTTAACAAAAGTACAAAAAACATAATCACTCACTAACGATAGTGCTATCGGGTAGGTACGGATACCTGTAAGCATAGCATGCTTCAAGTGACCCCTAACAATTACTACCCTACAAATAAGCTACATTTATTGTACAAATAAACTAAGGAAATCGCAAAAGCAAGCAATTGATCCTATAAATATATAAAATATACAAAAATAAAGAATAAAATATTATAAAACTGTCGATAAGTTTCATTAGTATGCCTGGAGGGGTTTAATCTAGGTTTATGTTAATATATCGGGGTGAAAATATTAGTGTGATAACATTTAGCAAAGGTCAGACGAAGTAAAGAGCACACGGAAGGACTCGGGACATAGAAAAAAAAACAAAAACACACACACACACACGCACGCACGCACGCACGCACGCACACACACGCACACACACACACACACACACACACACACACACACACACACGTACGTACGTCACTCTTTAACTCACATACACACACATACTTAAAAAAACAAGCACCCCACACACGCACACACATACGTACGTCACACAGACACATACAGAGCTAACATCATGAAAGCTAAACTGAAAGGAGAGAGAGAGAGAGAGAGAGAGAGAGAGAGAGAGAGAGAGAGAGAGAGAGAGAGAGATAAAGATAAACAGGGCCCTAAAAGATTTAAAAAATAGTGAAACGGGAGGAGGAAAGATACAGTTCAGAAAGAAAAGTAAGGCATCAAGATAAGAAACAGAGAGAGACGAGAGAGAGAGAGAGAGAGAGAGAGGTGAAATGAGCTCGTGAGAAGTGATCGGTATGCCAGGAAGGAGGCTTGGTGAGTGAGTGAGACGGATTATTACTCGGTGTGTGTGGGTTTACTGGAGAAATTTACAGCTGCGGTCACTATACTCTGTTTCATTTCATCTGGCGGTAAATTGAATCCCTTAGCAGCTAATTTATCGATACTTAATGGAAACAAATATGAAACCACTGTCTCTGCATCATATTAATTAAGGCTAAGTGTATATAATTAGCACCATATTTCACTACAAAATCCTCATAATAACAGAAATCTGGATGGGAACTTTGCAATTTACCGCCAGTTGAGAAGTAAGAGGGTATAGATTCAAATTGTCTCTTCACAGTCCATGCTGATTGGAAGTTTTTCGTCTTGCAGACAATACAATCAGGGTGTCAAACCGTAGCCATTTTGTTTGAAGACTTGTCGATTATGAGAAGGAATACAAGACAAATGACATGAAATAGAATTCTTTTGGCCATTCTATCATTTGTAAAGACAATTGGTAATTTGAACTATATATCATAATTCAATCTTTACATATACAGTACAATCGTGCTAATAAGTGATGTTTCGGCACCAAGTATGTTTTGATCAATAATTGGTATCAGCAATATCTAAGCTTTATTTCTTCATATAAAGTGAAATATACACACATGTTCCTACACTTACCCACCCTATCCAAACATCTGACAGACATTAATACAGCACCAAACGTAATGACAGCTGGGACATGACTTATTAGTGCAACCGTACAATAATAAGGACTAAGAATGATGGCTCGCCGTTCCTTTGACACCCTGAATTATACAATCACACGGTGCGAAAGGTCTTCATTGTTCATTTGCTTTGGTCATTCCACACTTCACGGACAGCCTTCATCGTTTTCATTCACAATCAGTTTCGGGTGTGAGGATTTGCTGACAAGTTATTTAGTTATGGTGACTGTTGTGTTGTGGTGATTTATATGAAGTGATGACTTTCATGTTAGTGATGACTTTACGATTCTGGTGACTTATAATATAGTCGGGATTTGAATGTAGTAGAGAGGTATCCTGACCAGGATTCGAACTCACTTACTCCAGGTATTTTTGGAAGAGTTGGGCACCGTATCCACTTGACCTTGAGCGAATGCCTCTCATGGTCAAGTGGATACGGTGCCCAACTCTTCCAAAAATACCTGGACTAAGTGGGTTCGAATCCTGGTCAGGATACCTCTTTCCCAAACTATCCGACATTATCCTTGGATCCTAGAATGTAGTGTGAGAGGGATCTGCCTTGTGTGGACCAATCGGCCTTCTGCAGACTCCCATTTTCTTATGTTCTTAGGTACCCGGTAGTAATTACTATAATGTTGGGGTGACTTTACTATTGTAGAAATGTGAGTGTTGTGGTGACTTTATTGTTGTTTTACCTGAAGGGGAGGTTTTTAGTTTGGTCTCTAGGTATCCATCAAGCTTAAGATTACACCCCCTTGAGCCCCTTTCAAGATAAATTTGTAAATTTTTCGGTAGAAAAATGTCCCGGCTTAAGGCCGGTTCCTCTTAAATTACAGGCTCGCTATCGCTCGCCAGGATAAAATCGACACCTAAATGGCACGAAAGGGCTTAAAATTGACAGAAATGGGTCGAAAGTTCTTAAAATCGTCAAAATAATGGGGCGAACGTCTTAAAAATAGAAAAGCAACGGGGCTATACATGAGGGAGAAAGGAGTCAAGAAAAAAATACCTCAAGTGGAAACCTCCCCTTAAGTGTTATGGTGACCTTACTGTTGGTTTTACTTTAGCGTAGTAGTGAGTTTAGTGTTGTGGTGATCTTAGTGCTGTTGTAACTTTAGTGTTGTGGTGAGTTTACTGTTGGTGTGACTTTAGCGTAGTAGTGAGTTTAGTGTTGTGGTGATCTTAGTGCTGTTGTAACTTTAGTGTTGTGGTGAGTTTACTGTTGGTGTGACTTTAGCGTAGTAGTGAGTTTAGTGTTGTGGTGATCTGAGTGCTGTTGTAACTTTAGTGTTGTGGTGAGTTTACTGTTGGTTTGACTTTAGCGTAGTAGTGAGTTTAGTGTTGTGGTGATCTGAGTGCTGTTGTAACTTTAGTGTTGTGGTGAGTTTACTGTTGGTATGACTTTAGCGTAGTAGTGAGTTTAGTGTTGTGGTGATCTGAGTGCTGTTGTAACTTTAGTGTTGTGGTGAGTTTACTGTTGGTGTGACTTTAGCGTAGTAGTGAGTTTAGTGTTGTGGTGATCTGAGTGCTGTTGTAACTTTAGTGTTGTGGTGAGTTTACTGTTGGTTTGACTTTAGCGTAGTAGTGAGTTTAGTGTTGTGGTGATCTGAGTGCTGTTGTAACTTTAGTGTTGTGGTGAGTTTACTGTTGGTTTGACTTTAGCGTAGTAGTGAGTTTAGTGTTGTGGTGATCTGAGTGCTGTTGTAACTTTAGTGTTGTGGTGAGTTTACTGTTGGTATGACTTTAGCGTAGTAGTGAGTTTAGTGTTGTGGTGATCTTAGTGCTGTTGTAACTTTAGTGTTATGGTGACCTTACTGTTGGTTTTACTTTAGCGTAGTAGTGAGTTTAGTGTTGTGGTGATCTGAGTGCTGTTGTAACTTTAGTGTTGTGGTGAGTTTACTATTGTCATGTCTACTGCTATGATCATTTTTACTGTAGTGATGAGTTTAGTGATGTGACGCAATATTGTTATTTACATATAATTCCAGTAGGACTGAACAAAAAAGGAAATACAGAATACAGATGTGTATGATAAAGAACAGATCTGATGTAAAGTAGGATTTTTTTTTTTTTTTTTTTTTTTTAAGACAATGAACGGAGGAAGGAAAAACACAGATAAAACAAAAAGGTCCATGTGCCTAAAGGCATCCTCCATTCATAAAATGTTTGTAACAACTGGATTGAATATAAATATTATTAACATTTATTTAATTAGATACTCATAATAGCATATAATGAAAAATAATATAAAATATATGACGTCAAGGAGCAATGTTGCATAATTATAATGTAAAACTTGCAAAATAAGCAAACCAAAACTGGGACGACACAAGATAAACGCAAAGGAACTAATCAAAATCGCTATGTGGAAATAACGCTAAATAAAAGAACACAATCCAATGTCAGGAAATAAAATGTTGGAGGTGTGATCAAAATAGATATAAAAAGCGATGGAATATATACAGTATATACAGTATATCGGTGATATTATTGCCTGAAGAAAGAGAGTGGGCGCAAGATTAATGGCTACAAAAACAGGTGAGAGAGAGAGAGAGAGAAAATAAACAAAGAGAGAGAGATAGGTGGCAGAAACGAGGAGTGCAAAGAAGATAGGATATAATAAACGAGGATATATATATAAGAGAGAGAGAGAGAGAGTGAGAGACAGAGAGAGAGAGAGCGCACCAAAGCCGCGTATAAGCTGTGATATTAATAGCTTCTGGAAGAATGGAGAATGGAAGATGAAATATAAGATAGATGCAGAGGCGAGTTTTGTGTAATAGACAAACCCTCTTTATATGATGGCATCTTATAGTTATATAGCGATCATCAGACAAGTTGATTTAATTTATACCATATAAACCCTCTTTATATGATGGCATCTTATAGTTATATAGCGATCATCAGACAAGTGGATTTAATTTATACCATATAAACCCTCTTTATATGATGGCATCTTATAGTTATATAGCGATCATCAGACAAGTGGATTTAATTTATACCATATAAACCCTCTTTATATGATGGCATCTTATAGTTATATAGCGATCATCAGACAAGTGGATTTAATTTATACCATATAAACCCTCTTTATATGATGGCATCTTATAGTTATATAGCGATCATC
>CM064543.1:11162520-11180020 GCA_032716605.1 Paralithodes platypus
GGAATATATATTGAAAATAAAATAGAACTAGAATGGCAATAAAGAGAACAATAAATAAAACATTGATTTTATATTATAATGTGTAAATATTGATAAGTGTCCAAACTAATAAATATGCAGGGATTACAACTCATGAATGTAAAGTTGCCCACAAGAGTTCGTACCGACTCCATTTTTAGTGCGACATATGTGAAGCACCCAGCAACATCTCGAAGCTGCAATCGATAATCTCGGGGCCTCGTAAGAGTTACAGGCCACTGAACAGCCTACAGTCCCGAGGTTGAGACATAGAACAAAAATCTACACACAATCATGTCTATATACACATAGAAAAAATAATCTACACACAATTATGTCTATATACACATAGAACAAATAATCTACACACAATTATGTCTATATACACATAGAACAAATAATCTACACACAATTATGTCTATATATAATATCACTGAATGGTTTGAAACTAATGGGCAATTGTACAAACGGTTGTATAACTGAACTGATAGAGCCATATTATCAATTATATCTTTCCTTCAATCAAGTACAAAAACGATTTCCAAAGTAATTGTTTTGTAACGATTACTCAGAAGCTCACAAGCCAAAGGATGTACAATAATACAATAGAATAAATATAATGAGACAAAGTAAAATATTATAATAATGTGCTACGAAAAATACCAACTGAAAACTACCCATGATATTTTAAGTTGAAGTAAAATTCAAGTAAAAGTATTTACAAAATTACAGTAAGATTTGTGTAATGAGATAAAGTATTATATTAAATCATGTACCGGTACTATCCGAATATGTTTTAAGGCCGAACACGGAAAAAAAAATCAACTGCAAATTACCCAGGATATAATTAGTGGAAGTAAAGTTAAAAGATTTAAAATAAAAATAAAGTGTGTTTATCTTTTCGAAGAAGACAAAAGCCTACTAAAATAATAAGCCTTACACCTGCCTGGCGCCGACCTCTGGCCTTTACACAACAAATGACGCTCACGAAAAACTATTCTTACCAGGTCTTTAAAGTTTAAAGGCTATTCAACACTTACTTTGAATGGATAAGCTGTACTTAGTATATACTGTATATATACCGGTGCGTGTATATATATATATATATATATATATATACACACACACATCGGTATAATACACACATTAGCTATTATTATCGCAATCACAATTTGGCTCATTCAAACAAAACAGACTGGGTTTTTCTTCTCTATATGTAAGAAGGAGACAAAAGGCAAAGCTGCCTGTAACTAGTGTTCCCCCAGAGTGAAGAGTAACGGAGGGCCAAATTTAATGGTACGTTGAGTGAAAATGTCTGCAGTTTAATTCATAGGATGAGGAAAAGATAGATTTGTGAAGAGAGTTCCAGAGATTACTTATTGAGTAGATCAAAGACTGGGAAAAATTGTTCACTCTTAGGTTAGAGTTGAACAGAATAGGGGTGGGAATGTGTGTAAAGGTGGGTGCCACCTACTCTCTGTAAGGGAAGAGGTATACACTGAAAATACTCTGAATAACACTGATTACTGTAATAACAGAAGAGAGAGAGAGAGAGAGAGAAAGAGATAGAGATGCAACATTGCGGCATGTAGAGAGAGAGAGAGAGAGATTGTAAGGAATTAGTAAGAGGAGATATGTTGAAACAAAATGCATTTGTCTCTACCTTTTCGTGAAATGCTGTACGGGTGGAACGTTCCCACACGTGCGAACAGTACTCGATACATGGGCGTACAGTACCCCTGCACAGAGCAAGAAGCTGTGCAGTAGTAAAGAACCTATAAAGATGGTTGAGCTCACCTAACTTTCTAGGAAGATGGTTTAGCAAGTGGTAATAATATGGTCTTTCCAAGAAAGGTTAGAGGAAAGGAGACATCAAGTATCTTAAGGGGGGTCACCGGCTTTTTTTAATCTTTCTATCCTTTTCTCTCTTTCCCTGGCTTGTATCCATTCGGCCCCATTCAGTCAAATGTTTTAAGACGTTTATCCCCATCCAGGTGTAGAATTTCTTCCTGGCGAGCGATAGCGAGCCAGCATTGTATGGAGAAATCGGGCTTCGCCGGAGACATTTTTCTATCGAAAAATGTACAAATTTAGCTTGCTGTCAACACAAAAATATATATAAGCTGGCTCGCTACCGCTCACCAGGAAAATATTGACACCTGGATGGGGGTAAACGTCTTTAAACAGTAGGCTGAATGGGGCCGAATGGATACAAGCCAAAGAGAGAGGGAGAGAGAGAGAAAAAAAAAAGCGAGGTAGGCTCCCTTAAGAGAGGATGAAGGGCTGATGTGTGTGTTGTTGAAGAGTAAAGGACAGTCGTGTGGAAGATTGTGACGGTTAGATAGATGGAACATTGGACTTTGGAAGCGTTAAAAGCAACAAGGTCATCTCTACCCCAATTGACCACTTGCGAGTTTCAGGCTATAAGGAAGTTGGAGCCGTGAACAACGATATTAAACAGAAACGCACTAATAATGTACGTTTCTGATGGATAAATGATATGTTGAATTGGGTTTTATGTATTTATGAATGTATTACAACCCTATTTTACCTGTAAATATCATTGTCTACAGCTCCAACTTCCTTATAGCACGAAACTCGCAAGTCGGCAATTGGAAATAGTTGATAAATCAGAAGATAAGTGTTCAGCATGCATTTCAGTTGTCGACCAGAAAAACGGCCTGTCACCCCTTTAAAAAAAAAAATTACCCGTCCCCATCACCCCCCCCCCCCCCCCCCCTTCGCTCCATAAGAAGTTCGACGTAAAGCCAATATACGAAAGGGAGAAGGTGGGGGAGGGGGAGTGATTGGGGGAGAGAGAGAGAGGGGGGGGGGGTTGAGGGAGGGGGAGTAAGGAGATGGGGAAGGGGGTGGGAGAGTAGACTGGGGAAGGGGAGAGATTGGGGATGGGGAAGGGGGAGGAATGGGGAAGGGGGTGGAGATGGGAGAGAGGGGGGGATTGAGGAGGGGGGGGGAGATGGGAGAAAGGGGGAGGAAATGGGAGGGATTGGAGACTGGGGAAGGGAAGGGGAGGGATTGACGATGGGCAGTAAGGGGGATGGGGAAGGGGGAGGAGAGGGGAGGGATTGAGGATGGGAAGTAAGGTTGAAGGGGAGGATAGAGATGATGGGGAGGGAGAAGAGAAGGATAAGGAAATGAGAGAAGAATAAGGAAGGTGAGAAAGATAGGGAGGAGGGAGATGTAAAGATAGTGAGGAGGAAGATGTAAAGATAGTGAGGAGGGAGATGTAAAGATAGGGAGGAGGAAGATGTAAAGATAGGGAGGAGGAAGATGTAAAGATAGGGAGGAGGGAGATGTAAAGATAGTGAGGAGGGAGATGTAAAGATAGGGAGGAGGGAGATGTAAAGATAGTGAGGAGGGAGATGTAAAGATAGGGAGGAGGGAGATGTAAAGATAGGGAGGAGGAAGGTGAGAAAGATAGGGAGGAGGGAGATGTAAAGATAGGGAGGAGGGAGATGTAAAGATAGGGAGGAGGGAGATGTAAAGATAGGGAGGAGGAAGAGAAAGATAGGGAGGAGGAAGATAGGAGAGGGACTGTAAAGATAGGGAGGAGGGAGATGTAAAGATAGGGAGGAGGAGATGTAAATATAGGGAGGAGAGAGATGTAAAGATAGGGAGTAGGGAGGGGAGAAAGATAGGTGAGGAGAGGAGATGTAAAGATAGGGAGGAGGAAGAAGATTAAGATAGGGGAGAGGAGGGAGATGTAAAGATAGGGAGGAGGGAGATGTAAAGATAGGGAGGAGGGAGATGTAAAGATAGGGAGGAGGAAGGTGAGAAAGATAGGGAGGAGGGAGATGTAAAGATAGGGAGGAGGGAGATGTAAAGATAGGGAGGAGGGAGATGTAAAGATAGGGAGGAGGAAGGTGAGAAAGATAGGGAGGAGGGAGATGTAAAGATAGGGAGGAGGGAGATGTAAAGATAGGGAGGAGGGGAGATGTAAAGAATAGGGAGGAAGGGAGATGTAAAGATAGGGAGGAGGAAGATGTAAAGATAGGGAGGAGGGAGATGTAAAGATAGGGAGGAGGGAGATGTAAAGATAGGGAGGAGGGAGATGTAAAGATAGGGAGGAGGGAGATGTAAAGATAGGGAGGAGGGAGATGTAAAGATAGGGAGGAGGGAGATGTAAAGATAGTGAGGAGGGAGATGTAAAGATAGTGAGGAGGGAGATGTAAAGATAGTGAGGAGGGAGATGTAAAGATAGGGAGGAGGGAGATGTAAAGATAGGGAGGAGGAAGATGTAAAGATAGTGAGGAGGGAGATGTAAAGCAAGGTAATGGGGAAATAGAGTGGGAGTAATTAAAGGTACATAATGGGTCGATGGCTGGGGGAGTGGGGAATAGGGAGGAAAGAGATGAGTGGCGTATTGTCATAATCATATTCAGCTGTTAGCATTATATGATTGGGTGCAATGACTGAGAAGCTCAAATGGGAAGAGAGAGAGAGAGAGAGAGAACGAGAGAGCTACCCCTCATTAGCCAAGTCCCCCCCCCCCCCCACCTACACGTCACGAACAAATTAAATCACGACCGGTTTCCAATATTTACTGGTCACAATTTCCGCTCCTCTCCGCCCACACCGGATTCTTAACCCTTTCAGTACCGGTGCCGTCCTTTTAAGGGGAGATGGGTCGTATTTCTGGTCCCCCTTCTTCCTCATGTCTAGCCCGGTTAGCTTTCAGATTTCCAGACGTTCGCCCCATTAGTTTGTCGAGTTTTAAAAATAATCTCTGGGTGCTCTTTGTTTGTTTGTTTGTTTTATGGACCAACTCCCCTGATTCGTTCCATTAGTTTGGTGATTTTAAGGGGAGATTATTTCCACTTGAGGGATTTTTTTCTGGACTCCTTTCTCCCTCATGTTTAGCCCAATTGTTTTTCTAATTTTAAGACGTTTGCCCCATTATTTTGACGATTTTAAGAACTTTCAACCCCTTTCTGTCAATTTTAAGACCTTTCGTGCCATTTAGGTGTCGATTTTATCCTGGCGAACGATAGCGAGCCTGTAATTTAAGAGGAACCGGCTTTCAGCCGGGACATTTTTCTACCGAAAAATTTACAAATTTATCTTGAAAGGGGGTGAAATTTTAAGATTGCTGGAGGAGTAGGAAACAAACTAGAAAGCTGCCCTTAAGACGGAGTAACCCCATTATTATTGAAGAATATTAATATTTGTCGTTTACAGTGGCCCTGAACCCTTAGCTAACCTAGATCAAACCTAACTTTCCCTTACCAACCCAATGTATCTAAACCTGCCCCAAAGTTCCCTCCAAACCCCAACCTAACTTATGTCTGCCCTCTACTCCCTTCGCCTTACCCGAACCTATCCTATCCATATCAAACCTAACTTTCCCTTACCCAATGTATCTAAACCTGCCCCAAAGTTCCCTCCAAACCCCAACCAAACTTATGTCTGCCCTCTACTCCCTTCGCCTTAACCCGAACCTATCCTCTCCATATCTTAACTATAGTCGGTTTGTTTTAGCGTGACGGTAAATGCAATCCCTTCTTAACTGATTCATCGATGCTTACTGGATAAATATACAACTATCATGTCTTTGTCTCATACTAATGCCGGTATCACACGAGCGCTTTTTCACTCAACATTTATCCTTAGCACTGGTCTGGCAGCTTATGAGGCAAACATTTAGATGATGTCGGTTACCTAAATTCATCTACCATCAGTCTAGTTTCCGATACCAGTGTCAAATACTCCAGAAATGTTGCCAGACAAATGTTGATCATCGAATGTTGACTATAAAAGCTGTCGTGTGATACCGGCTCAAGGCTACGTTTTTGTAATTAACATGATACGTTTGCTGCTAAATGTTCGTAATAGCGGGATTATCAAGATGGGACTATGGCAATTTAAGGTCATCTAAAAATGAACAAACTATCGTAGTAGAAATTTCAACTCGTGACTTAATTAATCTTTAACTCGTACTGATTTTGTTCTGTGAGTGAGTGAGGGAGACAAAAGGCAGAATTGCCTGTGGCGAGTGCCTCCCCCAGAGTTGAAAGAGTGACAGGGCCAAAATCAAGGGACGTTCGAGCCAAAATGCCTGGACACACGGAGTTTGAAGAAGCAATTTATGTAATAGGAATAGGGAAAGACTGATTCTGTGAGAGAGTTCCAGAGCTCAGCTGTTGAATATAAGAAAAATTAAGAATAACGTTTCACTCTTGGGTTGGAAAGTTGCACAGAGTAACTCAACTATACTGCTTGGCTCAATCGGCATGAATCACCTCCTCAATTTTGGGTGTAGGGTTCTCTTTTCAGTTACTGCACACACAAAATTGAACGCATTTTTAAGATGATTGTAGAAGCTTTGTCTGTGCTCTGAAACGTGAAGTGAAATTAAATATATAGCTAATTTATCGAACATTTAGTACTTCAGTTTCAGACAAGACCACCATAGCAACATATAATGGCAATAATCAACCAGGGACGTCATCTTATGCACATTGCACAGTCATATAAAAGAACACCTGTACTAAGATAAGACTAGCGGGAATCTAGGTCGAGTTTACCTTTAGTCTGTCACACACACACACCTCTCTCTCTCTCTCTCTCTCTCTCTCTCTCTCTCTCTCTCTCTCTCTCTCTCTCTCTCTCTCTCTCTCTCTCTCTCTCTCTCTCTCTCTCATATGTGGGTTGTATTTACCTTTAGCTAGTCATCCATCTCCCCCCTCACTTCTAAACACACACACACACACACACACACACACACACACACACACACACACACACACACACACACACACACACACACCTGCAGCCAAATTTCCCTCACCTACATACTTCCTTTAAATGATCACCACCTAGTTCTTTCGGCGTTTCCTTGTAGTTAGAGAGAGAGAGAGAGAGAGAGAGAGATTTGTCTGTATGTATGTATGTATGTATGTATGTATGTATGTATTTATTTATGTATTTATTCTATGTGGTTAGCGTGTATATCTGACCACTCCAACTTTAATGTGTGTCTTGGTACATTATATCACGTTGCTCTTGTATTCCTTTATTCGGCTCACTAACTCATTTCGTCTCCTCTACTATGTTATTATCAACTTGGCTCAACTTTATTTTTTATTTTTTGTCTATCGTCCCATAATATTTAGGTTAAGTTTCCCTTCTGCCTGTCACACACAAACCTCTCGCCAAATTATTTCATCATCTCTCTCTCTCTCTCTCTCTCTCTCTCTCTCTCTCTCTCTCTCTCTCTCTCTCTCTCTCTCTCTCTCTCTCTGTCGTAACTGTAGGTCGCGTTATATTATAGTTTCTCAGATTGTAATAGCTGAAAGGCAAATCAAAAGGGCGGCTACGTTCCATATTGGTATATTTTTGCTGTGGTATTTTATTTTGATTCAATTCCATATTTACTGCTTTTAGCGTCAATGTTTTTCATATTTCAAAGTGTTTGAGCTTTAAGGGGAGCTGAGTTTGTTTTTCACCTTTTTTAATTATTTGTTGCTCCCTAGACCTCCATCAAGCTTAAATAAACACCCCCAAGACCCCCCACCCTCCTTCGAGATAAATGTGTACATCTTTCGGTAGAACAATGTCCTGGCCGAAGGCAGGTTCCCTCTAAATTACAGGTTCGCTATCGCTCGCCAGGAATAAAAAAACACCTTAATGGCACGAAAGGTCGTAAAATTAAGAAATGGGTTGATAGGTCTTAAAATCGCAAAAGTAATAAGACGAACGTCTTAAAATTTCTAAACTAAGGGGGCTAAACATAAGGGAGAAGGTGGTCCAAAAAAATCTTCCAACCCCCCCCCCCCCCCTCTTAACTGAGTTGTGTCGTATTGAAGCTAGTACGTAATAGTTTAGTAGTAGTTGTGTCATATTGAAGCTAGTACGTAATAGTTTAGTAGTAGTTGTGTCGTATTGAAGCTAGTACGTAATAGTTTAGTAGTAGTTGTGTCGTATTGAAGCTAGTACGTAATAGTTTAGTAGTAGTTGTGTCGTATTGAAGCTAGTACGTAATAGTTTAGTAGTAGTTGTGTCGTATTGAAGCTAGTACGTAATAGTTTTAGTAGTAGTTGTGTCGTATTGAAGCTAGTACGTAATAGTTTAGTAGTAGTTGTGTCGTATTGAAGCTAGTACGTAATAGTTTAGTAGTAGTTGTGTCGTATTGAAGCTAGTACGTAATAGTTTAGTAGTAGTTGTGTCGTATTGAAGCTAGTACGTAATAGTTTAGTAGTAGTTGTGTCGTATTGAAGCTAGTACGTAATAGTTTAGTAGTAGTTGTGTCGTATTGAAGCTAGTACGTAATAGTTTAGTAGTAGTTGTGTCGTATTGAAGCTAGTACGTAATAGTTTAGTAGTAGTTGTGTCGTATTGAAGCTAGTACGTAATAGTTTAGTAGTAGTTGTGTCGTATTGAAGCTAGTACGTAATAGTTTAGTAGTAGTTGTGTCGTATTGAAGCTAGTACGTAATAGTTTAGTAGTAGTTGTGTCGTATTGAAGCAAGTACGTAATAGTTTAGTAGTAGTTGTGTCGTATTGAAGCTAGTACGTAATAGTTTAGTAGTAGTTGTGTCGTATTGAAGCTAGTACGTAATAGTTTAGTAGTAGTTGTGTCGTATTGAAGCTAGTACGTAATAGTTTAGTAGTAGTTGTGTCGTATTGAAGCTAGTACGTAATAGTTTAGTAGTAGTTGTGTCGTATTGAAGCTAGTACGTAATAGTTTAGTAGTAGTTGTGTCGTATTGAAGCTAGTACGTAATAGTTTAGTAGTAGTTGTGTCGTATTGAAGCTAGTACGTAATAGTTTAGTAGTAGTTGTGTCGTATTGAAGCTAGTACGTAATAGTTTAGTAGTAGTTGTGTCGTATTGAAGCTAGTACGTAATAGTTTAGTAGTAGTTGTGTCGTATTGAAGCTAGTACGTAATAGTTTAGTAGTAGTTGTGTCGTATTGAAGCTAGTACGTAATAGTTTAGTAGTAGTTGTGTCGTATTGAAGCTAGTACGTAATAGTTTAGTAGTAGTTGTGTCGTATTGAAGCTAGTACGTAATAGTTTAGTAGTAGTTGTGTCGTATTGAAGCTAGTACGTAATAGTTTAGTAGTAGTTGTGTCGTATTGAAGCTAGTACGTAATAGTTTAGTAGTAGTTGTGTCGTATTGAAGCTAGTACGTAATAGTTTAGTAGTAGTTGTGTATGCATTCTTTATAGTGAATCTTCCATGGTCCCACATTCAGTTCTTGTTGAATTTCATAAACAGAAAATAGAGTAGGCTTATGTTAATATAGAATTGTGCTTTTATATATAGTTCCAACTAAACCTCGATAGGATGTCAAGCTATCCTAACAATACTATAATATATTATATATATATATATATATATATATATATATATATATATACAGTATATATAAACAGTAAATACCGGTATATATTCCGAGGGGAAATACAACCACACCATATATTTGCATTTGAACAGAGGCTAGACGAGTTATGAAAAGCTGGTCACAAGTTTCGTGTAATAGGATTATGCAAATAAACTCTAAATGTCAAAATAAATATGATCTCATTCAGTACGCGGACGTAGGTTTAATATTATTCTGGTTACTAGGCGGATTGATTTAGCTTAGGAATTACCTCTGCATATCACCGCGATACAGTGCAGGACATTTTGGTGACAGATGCCTGGAGTTCCGCCTGGGAGAATCCCCAGGTGTGGAGTCAGAGGGTGAGTGCAGCTACGCACTTAGACGGCGTATGCCCCCATTAATTGACTTTCATTTAACTGCTTACCAAATTTTAACACAGGATGTAATATTGTGGCAACAATTCTAATTGGTATTATATTATCCACCGATCATCTCCGTTGATCCCCAAGAACGGCAACAAACACCAAATATAACATCATAATCGAAACAAACTAAACACACCAACATACAAAGCAACAACACAAATACAACCATAACAACAACAAAACAAATCAAATAACTACAACAACAAAAACAACAATGCTAATTCAATAACAGCAAATACAAAAATTAAACAACACCAACAAAAACAAGTAACTCGTCAAAACCTTCGCCTCCATCTTCTACACAGTCCGAAAAAGGGGTCACTCTACTGAAAACTTATTATAACTAATTATGTTTACCCTTCACCTCACGGGCTTCACGTGTAGGAGGGTGACACGAGTACAAAGGCGGTGTCATACGAGCGGTTTTTGTCCATCAATGTTTACGAGCAATTGTATTCTGGCAGCTTGGGAATCCCAGTTATATCAGCATTCAGCCACCTTACATAATCTACCTTCAGTCTAATTTCCGATATCAATGCGAAAAAGCCTAAAAATATTGCGAACAAAATCTTGGTCTTCGAAAATAGCGCTCGTGTGACACTGGGGCTTATAAGACGGACGGTCCCTCGCTCCACTGTGCACACTTCAGGCTTCGAACTTACTTTTATATTTCATCTTTCGAATATATTGTCGTGAATGGCCATGTTTATTCTGAGCCAACACGTGTATAGGGTTTAGGTGGACTACACTGGGAAAGGGGGGGGGGGGGGGGGAGAAGGATAGGGGTCTAAAGGTGGGGGGGGGGGGGGGGGGGCAGGGCATAGGTGTTTTCAGGATCCCCTTAATTCTCCCTCGTGTTTAGCCCCTTTAGTTTTGACATTTTTAAGAAGTTTGTTCTATTATTTGGCAAGAATATTTGGAAGGAAGAAAACAAACACACAACACGAAGACAAAAATTAAACATGAAGGTTAAATAGCCGATTAAATGAACATATTTAGACTGGCGTTTATTCTAACTATTAATTCTGTTAAGGGGAGATGGTTCGTTTTTCTGGGCCCCCTTCTTCCTCATGTTTAGCCCCATTAGTTCTCAGATGCCTGGGTATAAACATACAATACATACAGTTTTCAGATTAAAAGATATTCTACCCATTAATTTGACGATTTTATGACCTTTCGCCCAATTTCTCTGTCAATTTTAAGACCTTTCGTGCCCTTTAGGTTTCTCTTTTTTTCCTAACAAGCGATAGCGAGCCTGTAATTGTGGAGGAACCGGCCTTCGGCCGGGAAATTTTTCTATCGAAAAATTTACAAATTAATCTCAAAGGGGGATCTAATGGATGTTTTAGGTTTTAGGTTTGATAGAGGTCTAGGGAGGAAACTAAAAAATATATGAATATATATAAAAAATAAATAAATAAAAAAATAAAAAAGTGAGGAATGGGCCTGAGTAAATACATACATGGGCTACATACATACATACATACATACATACATACATACATACATACATACATACATGGGCTACATACATACATACATACATACATACATACATACATACATGGGCTACATACATACATACATACATACATACATACATACATACATACATACATAAGTAAATCAACCCCCTCAAAACAACCACTGTCCCCTTCCAGACAGTTGCGGTAATGATGACTCAGGTTATGGCGAAGGTCACAGCAGGTGCGCCAGTCAGAACTGTACCTGTAATTAATGTAGTCGATTAAGAGGGAGGAAGTGCTCGCTTTTTCTGGACCCCCTTCTCCCTCACGTTTAGCATATTAGTGTTGAGGTCTTAAGACATGTGTTCCGTTAGTTTGACGATGTTGAGACCTTTTACCCTAATTTTTGTATCAATGTTAAGACCTTTCGTGCCCTTTAGGCGTCGATTTCTTCCTGGCGAGCGACAGCGAGCCTCTAATTTTAGAAGGAACCGGCCTTCGGCCGCGACATTTTTCTACCGAAAAATGTACACATTTATCTTGAAAGGGGATCTAGTGGGTGATAGTCTAAGCTTGATGGATGTCTAACGAGGAAACTCAAAAATAAATAAATAACAAATATTTATAGACCCAAAACCAAGCACTACACATTTATTACCGGTTGCAGCTGACCTTCAGTCCCTGCCTAGTGAATCATTTACTGGCAGTGAGGTTATGTCTTTTACATGTGTCCGTTTATCATATGTACAAGTTTTCTGTTTATCTTGGCTCGCGTGTGTGTGTGTGTGTGTGTGTGTGTGTGTGTGTGTGTGTGTGTGTGTGTGTGTGTGTGTGTGTGTGTGTGTGGTTGTGTGTGTGTGTGTGTGCTTTAGTATTCATGTGTGGGTGTTTCTGTGTGTGATTAAACATTGTTGTGAATTGTGAATAGGTTGTCAATCCCATTCCCAGTGACATTATCAATTATTATGTTCTATCCAACAACCAACTCTACTCCTAAAATCGATTAATGAAATATTACAAACACATGTGGCAGTCCGTGGATTCGAACCCAGGACGCTCACACCGAATATCAACACCTTATGCATTACACCACGAAGGCAGTTAAAGAATGGTGGACACTGCCTACGATTTATTATGCAACTTCGAATCCTGCATATCAATCTAAGCATGTACACACATCCCAACTGCAACTCACGTAGGCTATGCATATGTGAATGGAAAGAGCAATTAATGTGGCCTTAACCACTAGGGAAGGCCTCTCAAGGCCTCTCGAGGCCTATGAGAAGGTAAACATTAACCCCTTCCCATAGTTCTACTGTTCAAACTCTGATAACTATTTGATATTTGAGGGGGTAGTACTCGCTTTTTCTGTACCCCCTTCTCACTCATGTTTAGCATTATTAGTTCTGAGGTTTTAACACGTTCGTTCTGTTAGTTTGGCAATTTTCAGACCTTTCGCCTCACTTTTTGTTGTCAATATTAAGACCTTTCGTCCCCTTTAGGTGTCGAATTTTTGCTGGCGAGCGATAGCGAGCCTCTATTTTTAAAAACAAGCTGGCCTTTGGCCGGAAAAAATTTCTACCGAAAAATGTACAAACTTATCTTGAAAGGGGGTCTAGGGGTGTTTTTCTAAGTTTGATGGAGGTCCGAGGAAACTCAAAAATATATTAATAAACAAATATAGGCTATATAGACCAAAAAGCAGGCACTACCCCCTTAATTCTAGATATTTACTGCCAAACAAATGTATTCAGCCTCGGAAGAACCTTTCCATGTCAGAAGGCCTTACATGTTGACGATTGTGTGCAGTTTAAGAATTATCTGTAGTAGTAAAAAGGGTCAAGGGAGATAGTTCAAAGCCTGTTAATTGCTGGAGGCCCTTTTTAAACTGAATAAAAATCGTCTAATAGTAGCAAAAAAAAAAAAAAAAAAAAAAAAAAAAAAAAAAAAAAAATCTTAGCCCTGTTATTTATCCCAAGTTGCAGATTCTCCCCAAACCCTCAAACTAATTAAATTCCTTCGCTTTCATCCCGGGTTTTTTATTCGCTCAAATTTAATCTTGCGTTCACTATTAAACTCCAGGAAACCTTATTCCTTCACTCACTCACTCACTTACTCACTCACTCACTTTCTCCCGATGTTATACGGTACGTTGTTAAGGGGAGATTTCCACTTGAGGGTTGTTGTCTCTCTCTCTCTCTCTCTCTCTCTCTCTCTCTCTCTCTCTCTCTCTCTCTCTCTCTCTCATATGAATTCCCTAGTTAAGCTCTCTCTCTCTCTCTCTCTCTCTCTCTCTCTCTCTCTCTCTCTCTCTCTCTCTCTCTCTCTCTCTCATATGAATTCCCTAGTTAATATAGGCGAAATGAAGTGAACGGAAACTGAATGCAGCCGCAGGAATATTAGTCCATTAAGGGAGCCCATCTCGCTTTTTTCTCCCTCTCCCTCTCTCTTTGGCTTGTATCCATACGGCCTCATTCAGCCTACTGTTTTAAGACGTTTACCCCCATCCAGGTGTCAATATTTTCATGGCGTGCGGTAGCGAGCCAGCATACATATATTTTTGTTCTGACAGCAAGCTAAATTTATAAATTTTTCGATAGAAAAATTTCTCCGGCGAAGCCGGATTTCTCCATACATTGCTGGCTCGCTGTCGCTCGCCAGGAAGAAATTGACACCTGGATGGGGATAAACGTCTTAAAACAGTTGGCTGAATGGGGCCGAATGGATACAAGTCAGAGAAAGAGAGAAAAGGAGAAAAAGATAAAAAACAAAAAGCCGGTGACCCCCCTTAAATATATATAGAGTGTTCCATTAGGTGATAGTGAAAAGGACCGATTGAGAACTAAATTATTTCGGTATATTGAATTATTTTACTTCAATATTACGAATAACATTATGTAAGTTAAATTATATAATGTGATGATGTCTCCGTGTTTTAACTGTAATTGTGTTTATTAAATGCATACATGTAATAAAGGCTTAGTTTAATTTATTTAATTAATTTATTTATTTATTGTATTTATTTATATATGTATGCTTAGTTATATTTGTGTATATGTTTATTAGATAGATAGATATAGTTTAAATATTTATTAATTTGTATTATTTGATTGTTTTAGTAGCTACACTCTTTCAGTACTATTTTGACGCTGTTGTGGCCATCAGTAGAGGATATTATTCAGTTTAGGAAGGACCTGAGGGAGCCATAAGGTTAATCGAGACATTAATTAACAATATGTTTAACCCCTTCATTACAGGTGACGTCCGTTTCATTATATTCTGGCCACTATTAGACGATTGTATTCAGTTTAAAAAGGGCCTCCAGCAATTAACAGGCTTTGCATTATCTCACTTGACCTTTGTTATTACCTCGGATCCTTCTTAAGCTGCACAAAATCGTCTAAAACTAGCTAGAAAGAAATGAAAAAGACGTCTCTCTCTCTCTCTTTATCTCTCACACTCTGTCTCTCTCTCTCTCACACACTCACACTCTCTCTCTCTCTCTCTCTCTCTCTCTCTCACACACACACACTCTCTGTCTCTCTCTCTCACACACACTCTCTCTCTCTCAAGTTACCAATACTCTCTTTATTTACAGGTGAGTGTCTTTGTCTCGCTGCCAAAGAAAACGAGATGGTGTTTGTGAGTACTCCAGATTGTTTTCATATATTACAGTCGGCCTAATAAGTGATGTCTCGGCACCAATTATGTTTTGATCAATAATTGGTATCAGCAATATTTACACACGATTATTTGATTTGAGTGAGATATACCATGTTCCTACACTAACTCACCCTATTCAACATCTGACAGACATTAATACAGCACAGAGCGAGCCAAACGTAATGACAGCTGAAGCATTACTTATTAGCGCCACTGTACATTCGATATAATAACCATATAATATTATCTTTCTATAAGCCTTTTCATATTGCCTGTATAATATATAATACTAGCAGGGGTACCCGGCGTTGCCCGGGTAATCACCATAATCACCATCACTACTACCACCATTACTACTACCATAATCACCATCATCAATCACTACTACCACAATCATCACAATACTACGGTACTACTACCATAATTACCGGCCTCACTGTGCCTCATTAAACGGCGACCTCGATTTCGGCCGCTAAATGACCTCCGATTTTGGATCTGACCTCATCCGTACCCCCATTTTGGGGGGCTGCGAACAACTTTCGTTCCATACACCTTTTCGATCGGAGGCCTCCTTCTGCCCCAAACGGCCATTTTTTTCAAATTAAACAAAAACAAAAATCAATTTCGGCCTCGAAACTACCTCCGATCGTGGCCTCGCCCCCGCTATGACCTGACCCAGGTCAATTGACACCCACATGCAAAGTTTCAGCTCACCAGGTCCAAAACTGCGGCCTATTAAAACACACACACACACACACACACACACACACACACACACACAGACAGACAGACAGACAGACAGACAGACAGACAGACAGGCGACGGACAGACAGACAGACAGACAGACACACACACACACACACACACACACACACACACACACACACACACACACACAAAGGAGTACAAAGGAGTACAAAAGGAGTACAAAGGAAATCAAGCAACAACAGATCTAGTGACCCTTCTAGGTTGCTTGTCCTCCAAAACACTGAGGATCAAGTGTCCAAACAGTGGTTTAGAGTGGGTAAGGGAACATTGGAAAGGGAATTACTGCCCTGGAACTAATGTCCGTGGCAGGATTAGGAAGTTAGTAGGGGACAGATGGGTTAGTAACTGAGGGGGGGATAAAATAAAGTTATTCATTTACAACGCAGTCAGTCGCGGGTTTGATGCGAGATATTTGTCTAGGCGGAGTTTAAATGAATCAACGGTGATGCAGTCTATAACGTTTCGGGGAAGCCCATTCCACAAGTTGACAACTCGATTGAAGAAGAAATTCTTAGATTCGTGTGAGTTAAAAGATTTACCAATAATTTTGCAACCGTTTCCCTGCGTGTAATTAGATTGGTCGATAGTGAAGTACTTACTACAGTTCATATTGTCGATGCCTTTGATGATTTTGAACACTGAATTAAGTCACCTCTTAATCTGCGCTGGGTTAAAGGAAATAGATTTAATTCTCTAAGACGCTCTTCGTATGGTTTGTTCTTTAGGCTAGGTATCATTTTGGTAAACTCTACGTTGAACTCGTTCTAGCTTGTTTATATCTTTTTGGTAATAAGGGCACCAGGATTGAACGCAGTATTCCAGAAGAGGGCGGACTAAGGAATTGTAAAGGGTTAGGATAACTTCTTTGGATTTATGCTCAATGACCTGCCTATAAAGCCAATTATTTTGTTTGCCTTCTTAACAACTTCTGAACATTGTTGACTCGGTTTTAGGTTACTCGATATTGTTACTCCCAGATCAGTTTCTCTGTTTACATTCTTAAGCTGAGTGCCATTCATCGAATAGTTTGCTTTCTCATTTAGGTATCCGATATGTAGTACTTTACATTTATCCGCATTGAAACTCATTTGCCAAATTTGGGCCCAACATGACAATTTATCTAGATTGTGTTGCATATCGTCAACTTGTTCTTTTGAGAGTACGCTATTTGCAATTTTTGTATCGTCAGCAAATTTTGAGATTGTACAGGTGAGACCCTCATCTATGTCGTTGATGTAAATTAGAAAGAGAATTGGTCCTAGTACCGATCCCTGGGGTACCCCGCTACTTACATTGGTCCATTTTGATGCCTTACCGTTTATGACTACTCTTTGCTTTCTGTCGCTGAGCCAATTTTCTATCCATTTCAACACACCGTCTTGTATTCCATGCGCTTTTAGTTTTAGCAGTAACGTTTGTGGGGAACTTTGTCAAAGGCCTTTTGAAAATCAAGGTATATAATATCTACAGCTTTACTCTCATCGTAGAGGTTGAGGATATCGTGGAAGAAGTCTAAGAGGTTTGTTAAACAGGAACGTTTTTTACGAAAGCCGTGTTGAGTATCTTTAAGTATGTTATTTTCCTCTAAGTGATTTACGAGTCTGTCTCGTATGACCGTTTCAAGCATTTTACATACAACTGAGGTTAAGCTAATTGGACGATAGTTACTGGGTAGGGATTTGCTGCCTTTTTTTAATATCGGTGTTACGTTGGCTAGCTTCCACTGATCAGGCATAGTTCCAGACTGCAAGGATTTATTGAATAGTAATGTCAGTGGTTTAGAGAGCTCATCCTTAGCTTCCTTTAGAACTCTAGGC
>CM064543.1:11182520-11202100 GCA_032716605.1 Paralithodes platypus
CATCTGGGGTTGGCAAAAATGGTACAAGGCGAGATGGGTATCATATGGTTCACCTAAGCTGATGGCTACCTAAGCCTTCGGGCGAGACGGTACCGTCTATAGTGAGAATGGTACCATACAGATCCACCCTAAGCCTTCGTTTCCAATGTCGCCAATTGGCTAAATACAGACTACACACACATCCACAGCCATTCCAACAGTACATAAAACACTTAACATGCATTTCACGCAATACATTCCCAGTTAAGGAGGCGCGATAATAATGAGCTTAGCTCGCATTGTGTGGATTCCCCTTGACGAACAAGTAACTGAGTAACACACAGCCCGTAGCCTAGTAGGTAGAGCTCTCGTCTCACACACGAGGGGTCGGGGGTTCAATCCCCGGCCGGGCGGAGACAAATTGGGCTTGTCTCCTTTCATGTGTTAGCCTCAGTTCACCTAGCTGTAAATAGGTACCTGGAATAAGTGGACGACGTTGTGACGTCCCATCTGGGGTTGGCAAAAATGGTACCAGGCGAGATGGGTATCATATGGTTCACCTAAGCTGATGGCTACCTAAGCCTTCGGGCGAGACGGTACCGTCTATAGTGAGAATGGTACCAAACAGATCCACCCTAAGCCTTCGTTTCCGATGTCGCCAATTGGCTAAATACAGACTACACACACATCCACAGCCATTCCAACAGTACATAAAACACTTAAATGCATTTCACGCAATACATTCCCAGTTAAGGAGGCGCGATAATAATGAGCTTAGCTCGCATTGCGTGGATTCCCCTTGACGAACAAGTAACTGAGTAACACACACACACACACACACACACACACACACACACACACACACACTCGAAAATATTATATAGATGCCTAGCGTTCTTCGTGTTTGCCATCCAGATCCTCTCTGGTAAATCTACCTTCCAACAAACTACAATATCTTCTACAATGTAAACATGTAACGCTTAAGGGGAATTTCAGGTTGCTCTCTAGACTTCCATCGAACTAAAATAAATCTAGATAAATTCGTACATTTGTTGATATTCATACACAGCCACAGTAAAAGAAAAACATGCACATACATTCATATTCGTGTTGCAAAATTATTGGTAAATCTTGTAATTCACATGAGTCTAAGAATGTCTTCTTCAATCGAGTTTGTCCTGGCGAGAGAAAGCGAGACTGCAACTAACGAAGTCTTCGGTCAGGACGTTTTCCTACCGAAAAATATACAATTTTTCTTGTAGGAGGACTTGAGGTGCCTTTATTTTCTTTTGCTTTGTTTTGATTTGTTTTCCATCCTGAACGTGGGTCTTGGGAGGCGAGGGTGGCTTTTAGCTTCAAAACGTTTTAGGAAGTAAACTTAAAAAAGAAAAAAAAACACGAAAACGAAAAAGAAACATAAAAAACAAAATTGAATATTCCCCAAAGCAATGACAATATAAACAAATGGGGTTTACAGTACCAATACAGACCAGGCTGAGACTGAGTGATAAGGCCAGTGTAGGAACCGATGTACTGGTCCCTATAGAGTATAGAGTGAATTATTGACACCTGACCACCCTAAGGATGTGTGGTTTATAGAGAGGTACAATGAGACGTTTCCCTATTTAAGTAGTATTTATTTTATCCTGGCGAGCAAAAGCGAGGCTGCAACATACGATAAATTGAATATACGAACATATACTCTGTATAGCTTGTAAGAGACTTTGTAAAGTTTTGTATATATATATATATATATATATATATATATATATATATATATATATATATATACTGTATATATATATATATATATATATATATATATATATATATATATATATATATATATATATATATATATATATATATATATATATATATATATATATGTGTGTGTGTGTGTGTGTGTGTGTGTGTATTATATTAAAGGTGGTATTAGCAGGCATGGGAGTTTATTAGCTTCAAAGGGCTAGCAAACTAAGTAAATTTTTCAAAATTTCCAAAAACAGCATAATATCTAAAAGCAAAAACAAAACTGTGGTCTAAATTATTAAAATAAAAGAAAACAAAACAAACGTGTACTCGAGTGTCCAGTGTAGGCAGCGACGTACTGGCCTGGTAGTAGTGAAATATTGACATCTGGTGAACAGCGGTGGAAGGCGGACCCTCACATGTCTCTCACTTTAAGGAGGTAGTGCTTGGTTTTTATGGACCCCTTCTCCCTCGTGTTGACCACCATTAGTTTTCAGATTTTAAGACGGTTGGCCCTTTAGTTTTGCGATTTGAAGACCTTTAGCTCCTTTCGTTGTCAATTTTAAGACCTATCGTGCCATTTAGGTGTCAATTTTGTCCTGGCGAGGGGGGGGGGGGTCAAGGCGGTGTTTATCTAAGTTTGAGGGAGCTCTTGCGAGGAAACTAAAACATAAATTAATAAATTAATTAATATACCAAAAAACCAGCCACAAGCCCCTTAGGGGGGGGGGGGGCCTTCTTCCTTTGTTTAGCATATTAGTTTTGCCATTTTTAGACGTTTGGTCCGTTAGTTTGGCGATTTTGATATATTTCTCCCCATGTCTTTGTCAAATTTAAGATCTCTCGTGCCAGTTAGGTGTCGATGTTTTCCTGGCGAGCGATAGTGAGTCTGCAAAGTTGGAGAAACCGGCCTTCGACATTTTTCTACCGAAAAATGTACACATTTATCTGGATGGGATATCTTGGGGGGGATTTTATTTTTATAGTGTTGTAGTTGTGAATGATGGACACTTTCTGAACTGTGGTGAAAGTCGACCCTCACTCGTCCCTCACCTGAAGTTACCGGGGTGACTTGACGGAAATTGTTTGACCAGTTTCACCCTCTAACTTACTGACCTGTCCATATACCCACCTAACCACCTAGCCAACTATCCACCCACTCATCCACTAGACAACCCACCTACCTAGCCGTCTAGACCAGTTCCACCCACACTAACTTACTGATTTGTCCATATATCCACCTATCCACCAACTCATCCAACTAGCCAACCCTTCTACCTAGCCGTCTAGACCAGTTTCATCCACCCACTAACTTACTGACCTATCCATATATCCACCTAGCCAACTATTCACCCACTCATCCAGTAGCCAACCCACCTACCTAGCCGTCTAGACCATTTTCATCCACCTACTAACTTACTGACCTATCCATATATCCACCCATCCACCTAGCCAACTATCCACCCACCCTCATCCACTAGCCAACCCACCTACCTTGCCGTTTACTCACTCACCTACTTACCTATTTGTTTTAGTCATATACTCATCCACTAACCCATCCACAAACCTAGCCACCTACTAGTGACTGACCTACCCATCTTGGTGTGTCAAAGTTTAATCTCATAATCACTACTTACGCTATTTTTAAAAGATAATTGAAGATGCTATAGAAGGCCCAGATGCACTAATTGAATAATAACATGAATATATAAGAAACCCATTTAATATGGAGTATATTAGTTTAATTTACAACTAGGGTTAGAAATACGTGATAGTATTACGTAGTTATCATGATTATTATCTATTGGTTAATGGTCAGAGTAACATAGCCTGGATCATTTATATATATATATATATATATATACAAATTTATAGGACATTTCCCACATTTGGCAATTCAGTCTCTTTTCTGACTAACACCCTACATACAAGATGCAATATATAAAGTAAAGTACATGTATATAAACTGATGCGTAACAATGATAAAACTATGGAAGAAGTTGCGGTTAATTAATGGAGATTGCGTAACTTTAGGTCTATTAGGCCAGGGTTTGGCTGACTATTATCGGTGTTGCTCCCTATATATAGCCTGTGTGTTATTAGCTGACGGTAAATTTCCATGCCATCTTGTTTAATCTATTTAATATATTTCACTCCCAACACCAAACACAATCCAATGAAATTAATGAAAGCACGTGATCCTCCCGGGATTCAAACCTGGGATACTACTTACAGATTTTAAACACTCTAACCATTACACCATCAAGACAATTAAAAGGGTAAGTACATGCCTACGATTGTTATTAAAGTGTATTATGTTGCTTACGATCAAAACTTCTCAATATTATACGCAGAGACATGGTATTATACGCAGATACATGGTATTATACGCAGATACATGGTATTATACGCAGATACATGGTATTTTCATATTTGTTCTTTAAGTTTCGAGATATCAGCTGCTAAGGCATACATTTGCCGGCAGGTAAAGTATATATAGTTATACGCAATAGTTGTGCAACTAATCACGAGCGGGAAGGCAGGACAGGGCAATAATGACCAGAATAAGTTACTTGTCTTACCCGGTAGTATATGTATAACTCGTACCCTGAGAGTATTCGCAGTACTGAAGAATTTGGTAAAAGCAAAATCGAAGATAGATAGAGAGAGAGAGAGAGAGAGAGAGAGAGAGAGAGAGAGAGAGAGAGAGAGAGAGAGAGAGAGAGAGAGAGAGAGAGAGAGAGATAGTTAGATAGATAGATAGATAGATAGATAGATATTGTTCGCGATAACCTTGCTCATAGCAGGTGTAATTTCAAGTTGCTATACTGTACATTTTCATTGACAGTCTTTCATGTGGTTGTAACAGACCGTAATTTACATTGTATCTATCACATCGTAGAAGTATCAAGTTTTTGTTTTGTTTTTTCTATGTGAATGAAGGAGACAAAATGCAAAGCTCCCTGTAACAAGTGTCTCCCAATAAAGTTGTGAAGTTGTGACAGAGAGCCAAAATCAAGGTGCGACTCTTTTCACAACGACAAATGACGACCCTTTTCACAACTACAAATAATCCCTCCTTCCCTACCCCCACAAATCCTCCTATACAGTATTACACCTCCACCAAACCTTTATCCTATTGTCCTCTCACTCTTCACCCCCCCCCCCCCCTCCCCCCATATCCCTCCATAATATGTATCATCCTCACAGTAACCAACCTTTGATCTTAAAAATTTACGTAGAGTTCCGTAGAGAAGTTCCCGGCAGAAGGTCTTAAAGTGTGTGTGTGGGGGAGTGGGGGGGATTTTCTTTCTAGATCTTTTCATGCCTTCATCCCCCACCTCCCCACAGAAACACCCGTCATGTCCCCCCTCTCCCCCACCACACAAACACCTCTCATTCATGCACCCTTCCCCTCCCCCTCCGTGCCCTCTTCAACCCTCATCCCCCCATACTCATCACTCACCCCCCCCCCCCCCCACACACACCCCTCATACCCCCCTCCCCCCACCCCTTTACACACACACATACACCCCATGACCCCCTTTGCCTCCACCTCTCTTCCACACACTTCCAGCTATTTCCAGCCATAATGCGCTTGTCGACAGTGTTTTGTTCCGCCGCGTCGGGAACTCCGCCTGTTGTTCTGTTCAGGTTGGGCCGGAAAACGGATGGAAATTGAGTGGGTGAATGGGAATCATGCGGGAAAATAGGAAATAACGGGGGAAAAAATGGGATATATCGCGGGAAATGGGAAAGAAGGCGGGGAAATGGGAAATAACGCAGGAAATGGGATATAGGCGGGAAATGCGATATCAAACGAGGGGAAATAGGAATATGGGATATAACGCGAGCAAATGGGAAATAACGCGGTAAAATTTATGTTTACATACATACCATATGCGATTAGCAGTATGAAAACTAATTATCAGTTATGTCCATATTAATACAATCCCATCCATAAATGAAATCCTGGAGTGGTCAATTTCCTAGGCGAGACATAAATAGGTGGGGAACACACATTATCATAGGAAAATCAGGCAGGAAAGAGGAATCGTGAGGGAAAATCAGGCGGGAAAGAGGAATTGTGAGGGAAAATCAGGCGGGAAAGAGGAATCGTGAGGGAAAATTAGGCGGGAAAGAGGAATCGTGAGGGAAAATTAGGCGGGAAAGAGAAATCGTGAGGGAAAATTAGGCGGGAAAGAGGAATCGTGAGGGAAAATCAGGCGGGAAAGAGGAATCGTGAGGGAAAATCAGGCGGGAAAGGGGAATCGTGAGGGAAAATCAGGCGGGAAAGAGAAATCGTGAGGGTATATCACGCGGGAAAAGGGAATCGTGAGGGTAAATCAGGCGGGAAAGATGAATCGTGAGGGAAAACCAAAACACCTGTAGGATACATTAACCTCGCGAGAACAGGAAACTCGTGTGGGAAAAGGAGAACAAGCAAGGACAAAAAGGAACTTACTCTGAGAACCTATGAAATCACGCGGGCAAAATATAACCTCTGCAGAAAGAGAAATGTTGCTGGTCAATGGAAATCCGGGGGAGAAAGGGGAAATTGCGCGGGTAAAATGAAACCAGGCGTATTGAAAACATAATACAATTGTTGAATAGAAATATGCACACTGTATATAAATATAAAAAAAACATCAATAGAGTAAAGAAACTTGTCTGATTGAAAAGGTTGATAGGAGGATTGCACAGTGCACACGTTGAATAGGAAAATGTGGTAAATATGGCTAATGAAAAGGAAATGGTAAGGAAAGCATACGGCAAATGAAAAGGAATGGCGAACTAACTATACGGCAAATGAAAAATGGAATTGCGAGGAAACTGCACATTAAATGAAAAAGGGAATAGCAAGCAAACTGTATGACAAATAAAAGGGAATAGTGAGCAAACTGTATGACAAATAGAAGGGAATAGTGAGCAAACTGTATGACAAATATAAGGGAATAGCGAGCAAACTGTATGACAAATAAAAGGGAATACGAGCAAACTGTATGACAAATAGAAGGGAATAGCGAGCAAACTGTATGACAAATAAAAGGGAATAGCGAGCAAACTGTATGACAAATGGAAGGGAATATCAAGCAAACTGTATGACAAATAGAAGGGAATAGCAAGCAAACTGTATGACAAATAGAAGGGAATAGCGAGCAAACTGTATGACAAATAGAAGGGAATAGCAAGCAAACTGTATGACAAATAGAAGGGAATAGCAAGCAAACTGTATGACAAATAGAAGGGAATAGCGAGCAAACTGTATGACAAATAGAAGGGAATAGCAAGCAAACTGTATGACAAATAGAAGGGAATAGCAAGCAAACTGTATGACAAATAGAAGGGAATAGCAAGCAAACTGTATGACAAATAGAAGGGAATAGTGAGCAAACTGTACGACAAATAAAAGGGAATAGCGAGCAAACTGTATGACAAATAGAAGGGAATAGCGAGCAAACTGTATGACAAGTAGAAGGGAATAGCAAGCAAACTGTATGACAAGTAGAAGGGGTTTAGATGTCCTTGTGCCGTTATTTCGATCCCCCCCTATTGACTCCTCTTAACCCTGAACTTTTGACCCTCAACCTTTGGGGGGATCTAATGGGTAAACTCATGTCACCTCAATCGATATGTTTGGGGGGGGGGGTTAGATACAGATGGACTCTCGGTACCGTACCATAGTTGAAGGGGGTAGGGGGGAAGTGGGGGTTAGGGGAAGAAGTTAGTTTACTCCCTAGACCTCTATTAAGTTTCAACAAACCACCCGCAAGAAAGAAACAAAAATTACACTTTTTGGTAGAATTTTTTCCAGCCGAGGGCCAGTTCCTCCAAAATTACAGCAGGATAACATCGACACCTAAATGCCACGAAAGGTCTTAATATTGATAAGAAATGAGGCGAAAAATCTTAAATTCACCAAGCTAATGGGGTGAATGTCTAAAGTCTCAAAGCTAATGGGACTAAAAATGAGAGAGATGGGGGACCAGAACAAATAAAAAAAAAATCCTCTTAAACACTAGCATATTTAAATATCTAATTATAAAATACAGTCTCCTTAATTTGACTATATATGCAGTAAGGTAGCTAATATAAAACTCAAAGGCGTTATAATCCTAGAAAAGTATAGGATAGGAAATAGGGCTCATTTTTAATATAACAATTAATTTTTACTGATATAATTGATCGTAAAATTATTATGTAGATTAATTGCCGTATTATAATGATAAATTTAGGTATAATTTTCTTACTGTAAATTTATGAGATTCTGCAGACATTTGTGGGCTACTGATATTATAGTCATAATTATTGTATTGCTAATTATAGTAGGCCTATGTAACAGTCGGTTTTCCTCTATTTAGGTCAGATCCTAGCTAAGGTTCACGAGTTATGTGTTAATACCTTTGGTTGCGAGAAGATATTTATGTCCTGAATATTGTTTGGGGCTTCTGTACCTACAACAGAAACGTTTTCTAATTTACAAGGCTTACATCTATCTATCTATCTATTGCCTGACGCCGTGATCCCCGAAGGGGTGGCCACGAACGAACCGCCCCCATGCACCTCTGTCCCCAGTCAGTCGACGCCCCTCCCCCCAACCAGCACCACCTTCGTTCATGTACTTCCTCACTCCATCCTTCCACCTCATATTCGGTCTACCTCTCCCCCTCTGTCCCTCCACCTCGCTCTCATACACCCTCTTAGTCATTCTCTCGCTTTCCATACGTTCCATATGGCCGAACCATCTCAAGTTGTTCCTTTTCACACTTTCCAGCACATCTACCTCCACACCACACCTCCTTCTTACTTCCTCATTAGTCTGTCTATCCCTCCATGTAACTCCGCACGCACTCCTTAAGTAATTCATTTCCACTGCTCTCACTCTTGGTCTGAGTCTCTCAACCAACGTCCATGCTTCGCTTCCGTAAGTCAGTGTCGGGATTACCACACTGTCATGCAAGGACTTCTTCACTTCCATATTGACCACCCTATTTCTTGTTACTGCTTTTAGCGTTCCTACAACCCTCTTCCCCTGTTGTACCCTCTCCCGCACCTCTTCATCCATAGTCCCATCTTTACTCAACACACTGCCCAGATACTTAAAAGAGTTGACGATCTCCATAGCCTGACCGTTCAGCTTCACCTCACACTCTGTGACTTCACCCCTTTCGAAGACCATAACCTTGCTCTTCCCCGTATTTACCTTAAATTCCGTTTTTCGCACACTGTTCCAAACTCATTTACCAGACCCTGCAACTCCCATTCATTATCACTCATCAGAACTGTATCATCCGCAAACAGCAGTATAGGTAGCTTCCACTCAATTTCCTCCCTTTTCAGCGATACACCAACATCCACTGCTCTTGATAGTATTTCTTTCATAACTCCATCCATATATACAGTAAACAACCACGGGGACATCACACACCCCTGTTTCAAACCAACATTCAGGTCAAAGAACTCGCTCTGCTCACTCTCCACACGTACTGCCGCCTTTGCACCCTCATACATGCTCTTCACTGCTTTCAGCAACTTGCCCTCTACTCCGTATATTCTAAGTACTTTCCACAAACCTTCTCTATCCACTCTGTCATAGGCCTTCTCCAAGTCCATAAAGGCAACATACACCTTTTGTTTCTTCTCCAGATACTTCTCCACAACACAATTCAGGGTAAAAATCTGATCTACACATCCTCTTCCCTTCCTAAAACCTCCCTGCTCGTCGCCTATCCATTTCTCCGTTCTCACTCTCACTCTCTCAATCACTACCCTACTGTATACCTTCCCTACTACGCTTAGAAGACATATTCCTCGGTGGTTACCACACACTCCTCTTTCCCCTTTGCCCTTATATAGGGGGACTATTATGCCAGTCTTCCAGTCACCGGGTGCACTCCCCTTCTCCCATGCTAGTTTGCACATTTTCCATACCCATTCTATCACTATCTCACCACCATACCTCAACATTTCCCCACACACTCCATCTGTTCCTGGTGCTTTCCCCAACTTCACTCTTTTCATGGCTTCCCACACTTCTGACCTCCTGATCCCCACCTCCTCCTCCACTACTTCTCTTCTTCTCCCTCCCATACCATATCCAGCTATGTTTGCTGGCTCTTCATTCCTTTCATTTAGCAACTCACTGAAGTACTCCCTCCATCTTTCGACTCTCTCTTGCTTCTCGGCTAGCATTCTCCCATTCTTATCTTTCACACCCTTACTGTTTCCCTTGCTACCTTCCCTAACTTTCTTGACTTCTTTCCAGAACAGTTTCTTACTCTCCCTCCATTTTACACTCAGATTCCTTCCAAATTCCTCATCTACTCTTCTCTTACTTTCCTTCACTACTCTCTTCACCACCCTCTTACTCTCCACGTATCTCGCTCGTTTCTGTCTCTCGGAATCTTCATTCCCTCTGCTACCCAACCACTCTCTATATGCTTTCTTCTTTTCTTCCACAGCTATTCGTACCTCTTCTGTCCACCATGCTGTACCTTTCACTCCCCTCCCTCTTCTCCTCACTCCACACACCTCCTCACATGCTGCACAGATCTCATCCTTAAACACCTTGCTCATCTCCTCCACTTCCTCCATAACTTCCAGGTCGAACCCACCTAGTCGTCTTTCCACTGCTCTCCTGTACTCCTCCCTGATTTCCTCCTCCTGCAACCTCTCCACCCTCCTCACCATTCCACCCTCCTCTCGCCTCCCTCCCGCCCTCCTCACCCACTTCTTTTGTATCCTAACCTTAGCTACCACTACATAATGATCAGACAGACCCCCTCCAATACCCCTATACACCCTAGCATCCATCACAGATTTCTTCATTCGTTCATCCACACATACATAATCAATCAATGACTTTCGTTCCACCACTGTCTTATCCTTCATCGTCAACATCCGTTTCCACGTGTACCTGTGGATCATTCTGTGTCGGAAGAAGGTGTTGGCTATCCACAGCCTCCTCCCCACATACGTCCACAAGTGCACTACCATTCCCATTCACCTCTGATGGTACCCCCCACCCTCCCACCACTCCCTCAACTTTCCTATCACCCACCTTACCATTCATATCCCCAATCAGAAATATTCTTTCGTTCTTGTCAAACTTCTCCAGGCACGCCTCCACATTCATCCAGAACTCCTCTTTCTTTCTTTCAAGTATATCCTCTGTCGGGGCATACACGCATACAATCACCCACGTTTGTATTCCTACTTTCATTCTCACCCACACAATCCTTGAACCCACAGACCCATACTCTCTTACACATTCCTTCCATTTGCTACTTACAAACAAACATGCACCTTCTCTCGCTGTTCCTTCACTCACTCCAGCACACACACCCATTCCACACTCCCACTCTCTCACATCTGAACCTTTCCATTTGGTCTCTGTCATTCCACATACATCCAGCCTGGCATTCACTAACACTTCCAGAACCTCTCTCTCTTTTGTGCCATCATTCATGCCACTAACATTCCACGTAGCCATTCTCAGAATGTCCGAAGGCATGTCCTTAGTCGGTCGTGGTTCGTCAACGTTGGTTCCGTCCGCATCCGAGGCTGTTCGTTCGTTTTTCCTTGCTTCGATATTTTTTCCGGGTGGGGGTCGCAAGCCCACCGACCCAACCTCTTTAGTCGCCTCTTACGACACGCAGAAGGCACGTGGGGCATATTCTATTCCCTAACCCCCAGGGGTTACAGGCTTACATGCTTAACAAAAATAAATTAGAGATAAATTTAGTTCCACCTCTAATAAAAGTATGCTTGAATAATATTATTAACATCCCACAATTGTATTTGTTCTATTAATATCCCTTCATATAATGATTTACAAATAGTAGAGCTAGGCTTTTAATGTGCATAATTTTCAAAGACATTTGTTGTCATTCTGACATAAAACTCCTGTTTATACAACATGTAATTATATTTTCATTTTGTCTTTTACAACTGTCGTTTTTAGTATAATATACAATAACTAACACTACCGGTAGTTGGTTATTATCACCATTATTGGTAGTATTAATATTATTATTATAAAATAATAATATATTATTATTATTATTATTATTATTATTATTATTAGTAGTAGTAGTAGTAGTAGTAGTAGTAGTAGTAGTAGTAGTATTTACAATAATACAGCTGTTATGGTGATATATAGTTTTCCGTTCCATTGCGCTCTAGGTTGCTAAGCGAAATATCCCACTGTCTTCCCTGAGGCTAGAGAAATGTGTGGGTCGCGATATACAGAAGTCACCCGTTCCAATATCAATATCCTTCACTCCAAAAAGTGGAAGAGGAACCAGAAAACCTCAAAAGGAGTTTGTGATCCATTGCTGTAAGGATATATACTGCAGATTGGGTTTCCCAGGCTTAAGGGGAGATGGGCGTATGTATTTCATCATTTATGTACAGGTATCATGTTTTCTTTTGTTATTGGTTTCCTCCCTAGACCTCCATCAGGCTTAAAAAACATCCATTAAATAAAACAGACGGTGAACTATTAATCTTTGTATTACCGGTACCACCTATCTCGACTACGGTAACAGGTAATTTACCCATTCCCCTTCCCTTACTATTTCACCTTGACTAATACTTAATCTCCGTGTTGCTGAGTCTATTATTATCTCCTCCCCTCCACTGTTGGAAATACTGGTCCAATTATGTCTTCACACCCTCTTTCTCTCTCTCCCCTCTCCTTTCCCAGTATTATAAACTCGTAGGAGTCTCGTCTTAGCGCGCTCTCTCTCTCTCTCTTATTTGAAGCTTCATTCGGTGTTTAATCAATTCTTGACAATAATTGTATTCAGCTAACTATGATCTCAATAACCATTGATGTAATGAAAATATGAATAGTCTCCTCATACGATTGCACTAGTTCTGTAGTGCTATTATTTACAACCTGTCAATTAATAATTCAGTCACTACAAGCTTGCTTGCTTTTTTGTTTTTTTTTTTTTTTTTTTTTTTTTTTTTTTTTTTTTGTTTTTTTTTTTTTTTTTTTTTTTTTTTTTTTTTTTTTTTAGAGATACGTATATACAGACCATGTGACAATTAAATGAGGAAACTATAATAACACATCTGAATAATGCCAACCTGATTTATAAAACACAAATATGAATGTAACCAGACGACGATGCTGTTGTTTCAGTGGAATAATGGCTCTTTGAGCAGTATGTATCGCCTTACTAGTGGTTGTCCCCTCACAGGATGGGGGGCGCTGCTCAATAAACTCGCCCCTCGTGGCAAAATCAAAATCAAATCTCTCTCTCTCTCTCTCTCTCTCTCTCTCTCTCTCTCTCTCTCTCATTGCTCCAATTTGTTCGTCCTCCACACACATATATACTGTCTGTATATATATACAGTATATATATATATATATATATATATATATATTTTCTTTAATACATACGAGATTGAAAGAAATGGCAATTTCTGCGTTGGAAATTTTATTATTCAAAGTTTCCAGGTCTCTGATGAGTTTTCGCTGGGTTGCAGGAAGTAGATGAAGGAGATGAGCAAAATTCATGGTGGTACAGGGTTACATAAATGTAAATGATGATACAGGATATACGACGCGTTTCACTGGACAACCAGCATTATCAAGTACGGATGGAATGATATAAAAGGTAAACAGGAAGGGTATATATAGAGGGTGGAGGATCAGAGGAGGCGAAAAACAAGGGGCAAAAATCTACTATTGGTGGAGGGGGATTCTGGAAAAGAGAAAGGGGGGAACCGCTTCACCCATGCGCACTGGATGCGGGATGGTGGTCGGTTGGTGGGGTCGAAGCTGATTGGCTGCGTGTCGAGGGGCGTGGCCTAAGTTGTGTGGGGCCGGCGGAAGACGAAGGGGAGGGAGGTAGGGCGGGGGGCTGCAACAAGGGCACCGGGGGGCGAGGGGGGGTGTTAGGTCCTGTAGGAAAGTGCCTTTTGGCAGAAGGAAGGATCTGAAGGTCCAGAGTTTGGTTGTTGATGTTGGGATGTAAGGCTTGGATATATAAAGCTTCGAGTATAGGTAATCTCCTTGGGTCACTTTCTTTATCGAGTATGGTGGTGTGTTTCTCTAACTCGTTGCGTGTGAGGCGAGGGTGGTTAGGGGTGAGATAGTGGTCTTTGATGGCTCCAGCCTGAAGGTGAAGAGTTAGCCGACGTGAAAGACGAGTCTGCGTCATACCAATATAGGAATGAGGTCCACAGTCCTCATAATTACAGGTATGTTGGTAAATGACGTGATCGTCGGTCATCGGGCTCTTTATCTTGGTGGAGGCAGGTTTGTTGCGGAGAACGAGGTTGGAGGTCTTGGGGGATTTGTAATAAATTATTAATTTGATTTTGTTTTCCGGGTTGGTTGGGTGGACATGCTTGGAGATTATTTCTTTTAAGACGGCCTCGTCATTTTTGTGTTCAGAGGACATGTAATTGCGGTAGAAGATCTTAATTTCATTGGGGGGGTCAATGTTGGGAGGGCTTTGGGTGTACCATTTTTCAAGATGGTGGTTGATGGTGCTGGAGATGTCGGAGTTGGAGTATCCGTTATTTACTAAAACTTGGGATAGTCTTTCTAGTTCCTGGTGGGTGTCGGCCCAGGTAGAGCAGTGCGTGAGGGCTCTCCTAACATAGGCGGAGATGGAGGATAGAAGATAACGGCGGGGGCATTCACTATCGCCGTTGAGGCATTGTCCTGTGTTAGTTGGTTTAATGTAGACGGTGGTTTTGAACCCATGGTCGTTCAGAGCTACGAGGATGTCGAGGAAGGGGAGTTGTCCATTGTTAGATTTTTCAAAGGTGAAGTTAAGTCCGGAGGAGGTCATGAAGCGACGCTGGAGTTCCTGTAGTTCGTGGAGGTCCTTGATTTGCACGAAGATGTCATCCACGTATCTACAGTAGACGGCGGGTCGTTGGGCAGCTAGGAGCTCTAACTCGATGGTACCCATGAAAAAGTTCGCAAAAAGAACTCCTAGAGGGCTGCCCATCGAAGCTTTATATATCCAAGCCTTACATCCCAACATCAACAACCAAACTCTGGACCTTCAGATCCTTCCTTCTGCCAAAAGGCACTTTCCTACAGGACCTAACACCCCCCCTCGCCCCCCGGTGCCCTTGATGCAGCCCCCCGCGCTACCTCCTTCAGCTTCGTCTTCCGCAGGCGCCACACAA
This sequence comes from Paralithodes platypus, assembly GCA_032716605.1. Taxonomy (NCBI): domain Eukaryota; kingdom Metazoa; phylum Arthropoda; class Malacostraca; order Decapoda; family Lithodidae; genus Paralithodes; species Paralithodes platypus. The sequence continues at coordinate 11,197,413 of CM064543.1, forward strand.
CTTAGGCCACGCCCCTCGACACGCAGCCAATCAGCTTCGACCCCACCAACCGACCACCATCCCGCATCCAGTGCGCATGCGTGAAGCGGTTCCCCCCTTTCTCTTTTCCAGAATCCCCCTCCACCAATAGTAGATTTTTGCCCCTTGTTTTTTCGCCTCCTCTGATCCTCCACCCTCTATATATATACCCTTCCTGTTTACCTTTTATATCATTCCATCCTTACTTGATAATGCTGGTTGTCCAGTGAAACGCGTCGTATATCCTGTATCATCATTTACATTTATGTAACCCTGTACCACCATGAATTTTGCTCATCTCCTTCATCTACTTCCTGCCACCCAGCGAAAACTCATCAGAGACCTGGAAACTTTGAATAATAACATTTCCAACGCAGAAATTGCCATTTCTTTCAACCTCGTATGTATTAAAGAAAATTTATTACCTGGCTTTACTAATATATATATATATATATATATATATATATATATATATATATATATATATATATATATATATAATTATATATATGTGTTCTTATCCTTAAAAAAAAGTAAATCTTCTTTACGAATTGGAACATTTCTTTTGGACCAGAATTGCCCTGTCATGGCTTGTAATCCCCCTTCCCTCTCTCCCTCCACATCCTTTTCTATCCAACTATTATTCTATCCATCTATCTATCTATCTCAAAAACACTCATCTTCTCTATATATTTATCTATCTATCTCAAAAACACATATCCTATCTATCAATCAGTTAGTCTCGTTTTTTTTTTTTTTTCTATGTGAATGAGGGAGACAAAAGGCATAACTGCCTGCAGCGAGTGCCTCCCCCAGATTTCAAAGAGTGACAGGGCCGAAATCAAGGGACGTTCGAGCTAAAATGCCTGGACACACGGAGTTTGAAGCAATTTAAGTCATAGGAAGAGGGAAAGACTGATTCTGGTAGAGTTCCAGAGCTCAGCAGTTGAATAGAAGAAAGTCTTAGAATAACATTTCACTCTTGGGTTGGAGAGTTGCACAGAGTAAGGGTGGGATTGTGTTGCAAGGCGGGTACTACGTACCCTACGTAGAGGTGGTATACACTGGGAAAGCTCCGAGGAACACTGATTATTGTAGTAGCGATAGAATAGCGAGAGATGCAACATTGCGGCGAAGAGAGAGATTGCAGAGAGTTGGTGAGTGGACGGGAGTTAATGATACGAAAGGCTTTCCTTTCTACTTTATCTAGGAGTGCGGTGTGAGAGGATCCTCCCAACACATGTGAACAATACTCAATACAAGGACGCACTGTGCCCCTGTACAGAACAAGAAGCTGCGCAGGGGTAAAGAACCCCTTGAGGCGGTTGAGCACACCCAGCTTCTGGGCGGCTGCCTTAGCGAGACTGGTAATATGGTCTTTCCAAGTGAGAGCAGAAGAAAAAGAGACACCGAGAACATTGAAGGAAGATGAAGGGTTGAATTTTGTATTGTTGAAGAATAAGGGATAGTCCGCTGGAGGTTCCTGACGGGTAGTAAGATGGATAAATTGAGTTTTGGAAGCATTAAATGCAACAAGGTTTTCTCTACCCCAATTGGAAATAGCAGCTAGATCAGAAGATAATCATTCTATGGCTTCATTACGTTTACTGTGAGGGATTGCTGGCTACTTCGTCTACTTTCCTATTCTTTCTCCATGTACTCGATCACTCAGGGTTAGTTCAATGGGTGACCCGCAGAGTATTCTTAGTATTATCCCGGGCAGCATGAAGTGGGGGAAAGGGGGGGGGGGGGGGGTTATAGACTTATATGGATTTGAGACTTGTGTAGGAATCATAAGCTACTTACTTGCTCGCTTGTAGGGGAGGTAGTCGCTTTTTCTGGACCCCCCTTGTCCCTCGTGTTTAGCCCCATTAGTTTTGAGATTTTATGAGAGAGAGAGAGAGAGAGAGAGAGAATATATATTGCTAAAAACTACTGTACCGGTACTGTACAAATAGAAGAAAAACCACACTTGGAAAATATTACAAACTAGCGTGCCGGTACCGAACCGAAGTTGGACGCAAGACAGGAAAGGGGAATTATAAAACTTGTCCAATAGGAGAGCAGGACGATAACAATTAACGAGAATGGCACGGTAATCTCTCTCTCAATCTCTCTCAATCTCTCTCTCTCTCTCAATCTCTCTCTCTCTCTCTCTCTCTCTCTCTCTCTCTCTCTCTCTCTCTCTCTCTCTCTCTCTCTCTCTTTCATAGAATAATCTCTTAACTTTCCCCTCCCTTCGAGAGAGAGAGAGAGAGAGATTACCAAGAATATATGATCAAAGGAAGAGGAGAGAGATTAAAGGCAGATAGGAAGGGTCTGTCTCTCTGTCTCTCCTTCCCTCTCTCTCTCTCTCTCTCTCTCTCTCTCTCTCTCTCTCTCTCTCTCTCTCTCTCTCTCTCTCTCTCTCTCTTAGAATAACCTCTCCACTTTCACGTCCCTTCGAGAGAGAGAGAGAGAAACACACACACACAGACAGACTGACAGAGCACAAATATAACCCCCCCCCCCCATTCCACACACACACACACACACACACACACACACACACACACACACACACACACACACACACAGAGCCCTACAAATAGAGACACATATACACACACGCAGCCGCCCTATACGCACACACATAAAGATCACCACTACACCCCCCCCCCAACACACACACACACACAGCCCTACAAACACTCATACATATAGATCATAACTACGAATCCCCCCCCCCTCCACACACACACACACAGCCCTACAAACACTCATACAGATACACACACGCAACATACATATAGATCACAACTACGAATCCTCCCCCCCTCCACACACACACACACACAGCCCTACAAACACTCATACAGATACACACACGCAACATACATATAGATCACAACTACGAATCCCCCCCCCCCCCACACACACACACACACACAGCCCTACAAACACTCATACAGATACACACACGCAACATACATATGGATCACCACTACGAATCCCCCCCCCCCCCCCCCCCACACACACACACACCGTACACAGAGATAAGACACGACGGCCATAAAGGGGGTTGTTATATAATGTTAAGACTCAGCTACCCGTCCTATAAATTGTCTGCGTAGTCTCACAATTTAAGGGAAGGTTTTTAGTTTGTTTCCGACTCCTCCAGGAATCTTAACATTTCACCCCCTTGACCGCCTTTCAAGATAAATTTGTACATTTTTCGGTAGAAAAATGTCCCGGCCGAAGGCCGGTTACTCTTAAATTACAGGCTCGCTATCGCTCGCCAGGATAAAATCGACACCTAAATGGCACGAAAGGTCTTAAAATTGACAGAATGGGGCGAACATTCTTAAAATCACCAAACTAATGGGGCAAGCGTCTTAAAATCTCAAAAGCAATGGGGCTAGACATGAGGGAGAAAGGGGTCAAGAAAAAGTCCCTCAAGTGGAAATCTCCCCTTAACCCTTTGAATAATGATGCTACTGCTAATTCTCCCCTCTCTACACTCTTTAGGAAATAGGAAAAGTAGAAAGTAGCTACGAGGTACCGTTGTAAAGGCTTATCCCTCAATACCTTCATCTGACCCGACTACTACTACGAATAAAAAAAATACAAATAAAAAATAATAATAAAAATAATAAAAAATAAAAACAAATAATAATAATAATAATAATAATAATAATAATAATAATAATAAGTAATAATAATAGTAATGCAAGTAATGGTTGCTCTACTGTAAATCTGAAGTGGCTTGCTTAAGGGGGGTCACCTGCTTTTTTGTTCTCCTTTTCTCTCTCTCACTCTGGGTTGTATCCATTCGGCCCATTCAGCCTACTGTTTTAAGACGCTTATCCCATCCAGGTGTCGATTTTTTCCTGGCGAGCAGTAGCAAGCCAGGATATATTATGTGTTAATGTTTTTTAATCTCTCTCTCTCTCTTATCTCTCCTCTCCTCATCTCTCTTCTCTCGCGTGGTTACTCCTCCTCTCCTCTCTCTCCTCTCATCCTCTCGCTCGTTCTCTCTCTCGACATCTCTCTCCTCTCTCATCTCTCTCTTCTCCTCTCTCTCTCCTCCTCTCACTCTCTCTCTCCTCTCGCTCTCCTCCTCGCTCTCATCGTCTCTCGTCCTCCCTCCCTCTCTCCGGGGTCGGCCCCTCACCTCTCTCTCTCTCTCTCTCTCTCTCTCTCTCATCTTAGCCCGCCTGCAGATAACGACCCGGAGATAATACACTCTCCTACTTATTCCTGGAGATTATCGATCCACAACCAGGAATAGACCCTCAGCAGTTCAGTGTAGGCTAAAAATAGAAATAATAAATGCTGACGCTAAGAATAGGAGTAATAATGTTCCTGAGAATACTACTATTACTAGTAGCATGGCTACAAGGTAGTGGTTTTTGCATTCATATATAATAATAATATTAATTTTCCTACCAATAATATATATATATATATATATATATATATATATATATATATATATATATATATATAGTGTATTTAGTATATTTAATTTGCTCCCTAGACCTCTATTAAGCTTATAAAACGCCTACAAGATCAATTTTCACAATTTTCCGCAGACAAATTTCCCGCTCGAAGTCCAATTCCTAGTAATTAACGGGCTCGCTATCGCCTGCCAGGAAAGAATCGATACCTAAATGGCACGAAGATCACTT
>CM064543.1:11202200-11214700 GCA_032716605.1 Paralithodes platypus
AGAGCAAAAAGAGTAGTAAAAAGAGTAGTAAAAAGAGCAGTATAGAGAACAGTAAATATAGATGGTGTTATGAATGTCTCCAAGAAGTGATGCATGGGGAACAGGAGACGTGTGTTTTTGTTTGTTAAGTGTTGTTTGGAGAGGGTGGAAGCAATCTGTTTGAGGAAGGGTTAAGGGCAAAGTTTCGGTGGGAAAAGATGGAATGAGGAGGAGTAATAGAGAGCTAAGCATATGGACTTGAGTGACAGTGAGTTAGTTTGAGAGAGAGAGAGCGTGAGAGTGAGACTTAGAGATTAAGATGATTTAGTTGTTATTATTATTTAATTGTGGTGGTTAAGGGTTGTGCTGGTGAGTTGGTTGTGGTGGTGAGTTGATGGTAATGAGTTGGTTGTGGCGGTGGTGAGGTGGTGGTGGTGGTAAGTTGGTGGTGGTGGTGGTGAGTTGGTTGTGGTCGTAGTGAGTTGGTTGTGGTTGTGGTGGTGGTGGTGATAAGTTGGTTGTGGGGGTGGTGATTTGGTGGTGGTGGTGGTGAGTTGGTTGTGGTAGTGGTGAGTTGGTTGGGGTCGTAGTGAGTTGGTTGTGGTTGTGGTGGTGGTGGTGACAAGTTGGTTGTGGGGGTGGTGAGTTGGTGGTGGTGGTGGTGGTGAGTTAGTTGTGGTAGTGGTGAGTTGGTTGTGGTCGTAGTGAGTTGGTTGTGGTTGTGGTGAGTTGGTTGTGGTCGTAGTGAGTTGGTTGTGGTTGTGGTGAGTTGGTTGTGGTTGTGGTGGTGGTGAGTTGGTTGGGGTTGTGGTGGTGGTGGTGGTGGTGAGTTGGTTGTGGTTGTAGTGGTGGTGAGTTGGTTGTGGTGGTGGTGAGTTGGTTGTGGTTGTGGTGGTGGTGAGTTGGTTGTGGTGGTGGTGGTGGTGAGTTGGTTGTGGTTGTGGTGGTGGTGAGTTGGTTGGGGTCGTAGTGAGTTGGTTGTGGTTGTGGTGGTGGTGAGTTGGTTGGGGTCGTAGTGAGTTGGTTGTGGTTGTGGTGGTGGTGAGTTGGTTGTGGTGGTGGTGAGTTGTTGTGGTGAGTTGGTTGTGGTGGTGGTGAGTTGGTTGGGGTCGTAGTGAGTTGGTTGTGGTTGTGGTGGTGATGAGTTGGTTGTGGTTGTGGTGGTGGTGAGTTGGTTGGGGTCGTAGTGAGTTGGTTGTGGTGGTGGTGATTTGGTTGTGGTTGTGGTGGTGGTGAGTTGGTTGGGGTCGTAGTGAGTTGGTTGTGGTTGTGGTGGTGGTGAGTTGGTTGTGGTTGTGGTGGTGGTGAGTTGGTTGGGGTCGTAGTGAGTTGGTTGTGGTGGTGGTGAGTTGGTTGTGGTGGTGGTGAGTTGGTTGGGGTCGTAGTGAGTTGGTGGTGGTGAGTTGGTTGTGGTGGTGGTGAGTTGGTTGTGGTTGTGGTGGTGGTGAGTTGGTTGTGGTGGTGGTGGTGGTGAGTTGGTTGTGGTGGTGGTGGTGGTGAGTTGATTGTGGTGGTGGTGGTTTGAAGTTGATTGTGGTGGTGGTGGTTTGAAGTTGATTGTGGTGGTGGTGGTTTGAAGTTGATTGTGGTGGTGGTGGTGGTGAGTTGGTTGTGGTGGTGGTGGTAGTGAGTTGGTTGTGGTGGTGGTGGTGGTGAGTTGGTTGTGGTGGTGGTGATGGTGGTGAGTTGGTTGTGGTTGTGGTGGTGGTGAGTTGGTTGGGGTCGTAGTGAGTTGGTTGTGGTGGTGGTGAGTTGGTTGGGGTCGTAGTGAGTTGGTTGTGGTTGTGGTGGTGGTGAGTTGGTTGTGGTTGTGGTGGTGGTGAGTTGGTTGTGGTGGGTGGTGAGTTGGTTGTGGTTGTGGTGGGGGTGAGTTGGTTGTGGTTGTGGTGGTGGTGAGTTGGTTGTGGTTGTGGTGGTGGTGAGTTGGTTGTGGTTGTGGTGGTGGTGAGTTGGTTGTGGTGGTGGTGAGTTGGTTGTGGTTGTGGTGGTGGTGAGTTGGTTGTGGTCGTAGTGAGTTGGTTGTGGTTGTGGTGGTGGTGAGTTGGTTGTGGTTGTGGTGGTGGTGAGTTGGTTGTGGTTGTGGTGGTGGTGAGTTGGTTGGGGTCGTAGTGAGTTGGTTGTGGTTGTGGTGGTGTTGAGTTGGTTGGGGTCGTAGTGAGCTGGTTGTGGTTGTGGTGGTGGTGAGTTGGTTGTGGTGGTGGTGAGTTGGTTGTGGTGGTGGTGGTGGTGAGTTGGTTGTGGTTGTGGTGGTGGTGAGTTGGTTGGGGTCGTAGTGAGTTGGTTGTGGTTGTGGTGGTGGTGAGTTGGTTGTGGTTGTGGTGGTGGTGAGTTGGTTGGGGTCGTAGTGAGTTGGTTGTGGTTGTGGTGGTCGTGAGTTGGTTGGGGTCGTAGTGTGAGTTGTTGTGGTGTGTGGTGGTGAGTTGGTTGTGGTGGTGGTGAGTTGGTTGTGGTGGTGGTGAGTTGGTTGTGGTTGTGGTAGTGGGGAGTTGGTTGTGGTGGTGGTGAGTTGGTTGTGGTCGCAGTGAGTTGGTTGTGGTAGTGGGGAGTTGGTTGTGGTGGTGGTGAGTTGGTTGGGGTCGTAGTGAGTTGGTTGTGGTTGTGGTTGTGGTGGTGGTGAGTTGGTTGTGGTAGTGGGGAGTTGGTTGTGGTTGTGGTGGTGGTGAGTTGGTTGTGGTGGTGGTGAGTTGGTTGTGGTGGTGGTGAGTTGGTTGTGGTAGTGGTGGTGGTGAGTTGGTTGTGGTTGTGGTGGTGGTGAGTTGGTTGTGGTGGTGGTGAGTTGGTTGTGGTTGTGGTGGTGGGGAGTTGGTTGGGGTCGTAGTGAGTTGGTTGTGTTTGTGGTGGTGGTGAGTTGGTTGTGGTGGTGGTGAGTTGGTTGGGGTCGTAGTGAGTTGGTTGTGGTTGTGGGAGTTGTTGTGGTTGTGGTGGTGGTGAGTTGGTTGGGGTCGTGAGTTGGTTGTGTTTGTGGTGGTGGTGAGTTGGTTGTGGTGGTGGTGAGTTGGTTGGAGTCGTAGTGAGTTGGTTGTGGTTGTGGGGAGTTGGTTGTGGTTGTGGTGGTGGTGAGTTGGTTGGGGTCGTAGTGAGTTGGTTGTGGTTGTGGGGAGTTGGTTGTGGTGGTGGTGAGTTGGTTGGGGTCGTAGTGAGTTGGTTGTGGTTGTGGGGAGTTGGTTGTGGTTGTGGTGGTGGGGAGTTGGTTGTGGTGGTGGTGAGTTGGTTGTGGTTGTGGTGGTGGTGAGTTGGTTGTGGTTGTGGTGGTGGTGAGTTGGTTATGGTTGTGGGGATTTGGTTGTGGTTGTGGTGGTGGGGAGTTGGTTGTGGTGGTGGTGAGTTGGTTGTGGTTGTGGTGGTTGTGGTGGTGGTGAGTTGGTTGTGGTTGTGGTGGTGGGGAGTTGGTTGTGGTTGTGGGGAGTTGGTTGTGGTTGTGGTGGTGGTGAGTTGGTTGTGGTTGTGGGGAGTTGGTTGTGGTTGTGGTGGTGGGGAGTTGGTTGGTTGGGGTCGTAGTGAGTTGGTTGTGGTTGTGGTGGTGGGGAGTTGGGTGTGGTTGTGGTGGTGGTGAGTTGGTTGGGGTCGTAGTGAGTTGGTTGTGTTTGTGGTGGTGGTGAGTTGGTTGGGGTCGTAGTGAGTTGGTTGTGGTGGTGGTGAGTTGGTTGTGGTGGTGGGGAGTTGGTTGTGGTTGTGGTGGTGGTGAGTTGGTTGTGGTGGTGGTGAGTTGGTTGTGGTTGTGGTGGTGGTGAGTTGGTTGTGGTGGTGGTGAGTTGGTTGTGGTTGTGGTGGTGGTGAGTTGGTTGTGGTTGTGGTGGTGGTGAGTTGGTTGTGGTTGTGGTGGTGGTGAGTTGGTTGTGGTAGTGGGGAGTTGGTTGTGGTGGTGGTGAGTTGGTTGTGGTTGTGGTAGTGGGGAGTTGGTTGTGGTTGTGGTGGTGGTGAGTTGGTTGTGGTTGTGGGGAGTTGGTTGTGGTAGTGGGGAGTTGGTTGTGGTTGTGGTGGTGGTGAGTTGGTTGTGGTTGTGGGGAGTTGGTTGTGGTTGTGGTGGCGGTGAGTTGGTTGTGGTTGTGGTGGTGGTGAGTTGGTTGTGGTTGTGGGGAGTTGGTTGTGGTAGTGGGGAGTTGGTTGTGGTTGTGGTGGTGGTGAGTTGGTTGTGGTTGTGTGGAGTTGGTTGTGGTTGTGGTGGCGGTGAGTTGGTTGTGGTTGTGGTGGTGGTGAGTTGGTTGTGGTTGTGGTGGTGGTGAGTTGGTTGTGGTTGTGGTGGTGGTGAGTTGGTTGTGGTAGTGGGGAGTTGGTTGTGGTTGTGGTGGTGGTGAGTTGGTTGTGGTAGTGGGGAGTAGACTGTTGTGAATTTTATAAGGCAATTAAAGTGCTGATCAAAAGTGAGTTTGTGAGAAAAAAAGTCGAGTGAATGAATGAGTGATCGACTGAGTGAATGAATTAGAATATAGCTGATCAATTTAAGAGACCCCACCTCGCTTTTTTTCTTTCTCTCTCTCTCTCTCTCTCTCTCTCTCTCTCTCTCTCTCTCTCTCTCTCTCTCTCTCTCTCTCTCTCTCTCTCTCTCTCTCTCTCTCTCTTTGGCTTGTATCCATTCGGCCCCATTCAGCCTACTGTTTTAGGACGTTTACCCCCATATTGGTGTCAATATTTTCCTGGCGAGCGGTAGCGAGCCAGCATATATGTATTTTTGTTTTGACATCAAAACAAAAAAAAATTCTCCGGCGAAGCCGGATTTCTCCATACAATGCTGGCTCGCTATCTCGCCAGGAAGTAATCGATGGATGGGAATAAACGTCTTAAAACAGTTGGCTGAATGGGGCCGAATGGATGCAAGCCAGGGAGGGAGAGAAAGATAAAAAAAAAACGGTGACCCCCCTTAATGAGTGAAAAAAAAAGGAGAAAACAACGTCCAACCAAAATGCAATTAAATGCATGTGTGATCGAGTGACTAAGATAGTAAATGAGTAATGGTGAGTGTGAGTGTGTGTGTGTGTGATCGAGTGACTAAGATAGTAAATGAGTGTGAGTGTGTGTGTGTGTGATCGAGTGACTAAGATAGTAAATGAGTAATGGTGAGTGTGAGTGTGTGTGATCGAGTGACTAAGATAGTAAATGAGTAATGGTGAGTGTGAGTGTGTGTGTGTGTGTGATCGAGTGACTAAGATAGTAAATGAGTAATGGTGAGTGTGTGTGTGTGATGGAGTGACTAAGATAGTAAATGAGTAATGGTGAGTGTGAGTGTGTGTGTGTGTGTGTGTGTGTGTGTGTGTGTGTGTGATCGAGTGAGTGAGTGGGAGTTATTAATGTAGTTTATGAATGAGTTATAGATAGTTTAATAATTTAGAGAGTTGAGTAGATGAATAGATATAGAGTAAGCTAATGAGTAAGTGAGTGAGTGTGAATCATTGAGTGAGAGTGAGTGAGTGATCGAATGAGACTGAGTAATTAAGAGCGAGGGAGATGATTCAGGAGAAAGAGTGAGAGTAAATAAGTGAATGAGTAAGAGCGAGGGATGTGATTAAGGGGGGGTGGGCGTATTAAGGGGGGGTGGGCGTATTAAGGGGGGTGGGCGTATTTAAGGGGGGATGGGCGTATTTATTTGCTCATTTATGTATATTTTTATTATTATTTAGTTTCCTCCCTAGACCTCCATCAAACGTTCAACAAAAAACACCCCGAAAACCTTCCTTCAAGATATATTTGTAAATTTGTCGATAGAAAAATGTCTCAGCCGAAGGCCGCTTCGCCTAAAATAACAGGCTCGCTATCGCTCGACAGGAATAAATCGACACCTAAATAACTTGAAGAGTCTTAAATATTGACAAAGAAATGGGGCGAAAGGTCTTAGCATCGACAAACTAACGAGCCGAGCGTCATAAAATCTGAAATCTAATGCGGCTAAACATGAAGAAAGGGGGACCAGAAAAACCGACTACCTCCCCCTTAAGTAGAACGCAAGTGGAGTCTGAGCGAATAGGAGAGGGAGAGGAAACGAGTGCGAATGAGTGAGTGAGTGAGTGAGTGACTGGTTGAGTAAGAGCGACGTAGGTGATTAAGGGAGCCCACCTCGCTTTTTTTCTCTTTCTCTCCCTCTCTCTTTGGCTTGTATCCATTCGGCCCCATTCAGCCTACTGTTTTAAGACGTTTACCCCCATCCAGGTGTCAACATTTTCCTGGTGAGCGGTAGCGAGCCAGCATACATATGTTTTTGTTTTGAGAGCAAGCTAAATGTGTAAATTTTTCGATAGAAAAATCTCCGGCGAAGCCGGATTTCTCCATACCATGCTGGCTCGCTATCGCTCGCCAGGAAGAAATCGACACCTGGATGGGGATAAACGTCTTAAATCAGTTGGCTGAATGGGGCCGAATGGATACAAGCCAGAGAAAGAGAGAAGAGGAGAGAAAGAAAAAATAAACAGGTGACCCCCCTTAAGACGAACGAGTAGGGCGCGAGTGGAAGAGGCGGTGGAGGCCTGGTAGGGGGGGGGGGGGGGGGAATATAACGAGTCTGGGATAATGAGTTAGAAAAGTCAACATTGCCACAGTATTGCTCTCAAGTGATTAAGATCATTAGTGGAGCCCGACCGAGGAGAGAGAGAGTAAGTTAGTGTGTGTGTGTGTGTGTGTGTGTGTGTGTGTGTGTGTGTGTGTGTGTGTGTGTGTGTGTGTGTGTGTGTGTGTGTGTGTGTGTGTGTGTGTGTGTGTGTGTACTAGACCTCGATGATGATGAGGTGGATAGATAGACATACATACATACATATACCCTACATACATACGTACATACCACACATATCTATATATATATATAGATATATATATATATATATATATATATATATATATATATATATATATATATAGAGAGAGAGAGAGAGAGAGAGTGATAAAGGGTATGTATACTAGACTAACGATGATGAGGTAGATAGATATACATTCATACATACATATATTCATACATACATGCATTCATACATACATGCATACCGTACATACATACATAAACACAGAGAGAAAGACTGTATCTACTAGAACACAATGATAATAAAGTAGATAGATTGGTGTGGTGGATAGATTCATAGAGATAGGTAGATAGAAATAGTGATAGACAGATAGATAGATAGATAGATAGATGGATAGATAGACCAAGATGATAATGAGGTAGATAGACTCATTTGGTAGATAAATAGATATAATTAAATAGACAGGTAGATAGCTAGATATAGATAGATAGATTAATATATTAGATAGGTTGATAGATGGATAAGGAGAGAGAGTGCGTATACTAGAACAAGGTAATTATAAGATAGATAGTTAGCTTATGTTCTGGGTGTGGTGTCCCGAGTTCGAATCCCGGGAGGACCATATGCTTTCATTAGTTTATTCAAGTGCATTGAGGTTTGTAGTTGATGATTAATGTTAAGAACGGGGTGTTGCATGATACCATTAACCCTTACAGTACCGACGACGTCTTTTTGTTTTTTTACTTCAGCTGGATTTAGACGATTTTATAAAGCTTAGGAAGGATGTATGGTAGCTAAATGGATTAATTGAGATAGTCTGTAATCTTTTAACGGATAGACATCCTTCCTAAGCTGAATAAAATCATCTAATAGTTGCCAGAATATAATGGAAAGGACGTCACTGGTACTGAATGGTGTAAAGGGTAAATTATTGTGAACACTTAAAATACCCTTGTCTTTCTTAACTTAATTAAAGCTAGATCCGTGTCTGTCATGGCCTACCTGCATCATTCTCTCTCTCTCTCTCTCTCTCTCTCTCTCTCTCTCTCTCTCAATTAGTGTAACTTCAATTGTAGGAAAAATCATGGACAAAATCCTTAGAGGTAAGATAGTAGATTACCTCGAATCAAACAACATAATCAAAAATAGTCAACACGGCTTTAGATCAAATAAGTCATGCCTAACAAATTTGATTGAATTTTATAACAAACTATTCACATATAACGACATGACGAAATCACTAGATATAATCTTCTTGGACTTTCAAAAAGTTTTCGACAAGGTGCCTCACCGAAAACTATTGGCTACACTGGAGAGGATAGGTATCAAAGGTGAAATTCATTCTTGGATAAAAAATTGGCTTACAGACAGAAGACAGAGAGTGGTGATAAATGGAGTGGAATCGGAGTGGGAGCCTGTCACTAGTGGAGTTCCATAGGGTTCAGTCCTTGGACCGGTCCTGTTTCTCATTTACATTAACGATATTGATGTAGGGGTAAACAACACCATTTCCAAATTCGCCGACGATACAAAAATAGGAAATACAGTCCTGAACGAAGATGATAGAAATGCGTTGCAATCTGATTTACACAAGATATCAGAGTGGTCGAAAAAATGGCAGATGCCCTTCAATGTCGATAAATGTCAGGTGCTGCAGGTTGGTAGCAGAAATATGAAATACAAATACGAAATGAATGGCAAACAAATAAAACCCGCAACGGTAATAAAAGATCTAGGGGTACTAATATCTGAAAACCTAAAAACTTCCGACCAATGTATAGCAGCTGCAAATAAGGCAAACATAGCATTGGGCTTTATTAAACGAAAATTTACATATAAATATGAAAACGTAATAGTGCCACTGTTCAAAAGTATGGTGAGGCCCCACCTTGAATATGGTGTGCAGTTCTGGTCACCTTATCTGATCAAGGACATTGTAAGACTCGAGTCAGTACAGCGTAGAGCGACGAAGATGATACCCTCATTAAGAAATAAACCATATGAAGAAAGACTTAAACGATTGAACCTGTTCTCATTAAAAAAGAGGAGGTTGATTGAGGGGTCAGCTTATTGAGTGCTTTAAGATACTAAAAGGTTTCGACAAAGTCGATGTAAATGCACTATTCACATTAAACAATACTAATCAAACTCGCGGTAATGGAATGAAATTAAAAACCAAAAAGGCAAACCTAGATGTCACAAAGAGTTTCTTCACCTACAGTGTGGCGCAAGAGTGGAATAAACTACCAGCGAGAGTGGTGGAGAGCGACACAATAAACGCTTTCAAGGGAAGGCTTGACCTCTATCTGCAGAGGGCTGGGGTGATATGAAAAAAAAAAAAAAAAATGTATGTGTATGTGTGTGCACTGTACAGTATGTATATAATATTATATACTGTATATATATGTATGTATGTATGTATGTGTATATGTGTGTGTGTATGTGTGTATATGTATGTACCGGTGTGTGTATATATATATATATATATATATATATATATATATATATATACTGTATATGTATATGTTAGTATAGCCAGGTAATAGATTCTCTTTTAAACAGACGAGGTTAAAGGCAATAGCAGTTTCAGCATTCAGGATTTTATTGTTACAGCTTTCAATAGTTCTAACTATTTTCCTCTGGGGTTCAGAGATGAGGTACAACAGGTTAGCAAAATTCATGGTGGATCCAACGTTTCACAAGTAAACATCTTGCATCTTCAGGGAATGGAGAGGTAATGATTAGAATAAGGACAAAACAACATATTTATACAAAATTCGAGGATCAAGAATAGGTAGGTGGGCGGAGCTACTGGGTGTGGGGTGGCTGTTCATTGGTGGAAGGCAGTCTATTCGCGAGACGGGCACTAAATCTTATCGGTGGTTGGTTGTTGGCTGTGGGTGGCTGTGATTGGTTGGTGTTGTCAGTTGTGTGCTGAGCGCGGAAAGGTAAGGGAGGGTGGCACAGGGCGAGAGGAAGGGGGGCAGTATGCCTGTAGCGCTTGCCTGAAGGAAGAATTTGAAGGTCTTGTGTTTGGTTGTTGATGCTGGAGTTGAGTGTTTGGATGTATAGAGCTTCTAAAATAGGGGGTCTGATTCTTTGTCGAGTATGGTAGTTTGTTTGTCTAGGTCGGCGCGAGTTAGGGCAAGTTAGGGCACTCTACCCCAGCATCAACAACCAAACACAAGACCTTCAAATTCTTCCTTCAGGCAAGCGCTACAGGCATACTGCCCCCCTTCCTCTCGCCCTGTGCCCCCCTCCCTTACCTTTCCGCGCTCAGCACACAACTGACAACACCAACCAATCACAGCCACCCACAGCCAACAACCAACCACCGATAAGATTTAGTGCCCGTCTCGCGAATAGACTGCCTTCCACCAATGAACAGCCACCCCACACCCAGTAGCTCCGCCCACCTACCTATTCTTGATCCTCGAATTTTGTATAAATATGTTTTGTCCTTATTCTAATCATTACCTCTCCATTCCCTGAAGATGCAAGATGTTTACTTGTGAAACGTTGGATCCACCATGAATTTTGCTAACCTGTTGTACCTCATCTCTGAACCCCAGAGGAAAATTGTTAGAACTACTGAAAGCTGTAACAATAAAATCCTGAATGCTGAAACTGCTATTGCCTTTAACCTCGTCTGTTTAAAAGAGAATATATATATATATATATATATATATATATACAGTATATATATATATGCATATATGCATATATAGTTTGTAAGGCCAGACTGCCTAGTAAGGACCTTGAGGTCTGTGTGGTCTGTATATGTAGCTCTCTCTCTCTTCTCTCTCTCCCTCTCTCCTCTCTCTTCTCTCTCTCTCTCTCTCATCTCTCTCTCCCTCTCTCTCTCTCTCTCCTCTCTCTCTCCCTCTCTCTCTCTCTCTCTCTCCCCCATCTCCCCTCTCTCTGTCACTCACTTTGTAAACTAAACTATAATAAATCCCTAACTTCGCCCGGTTCACTTTCGTCTTCCCTCCCGAGCTCCGTCCGACCAAGCTCATTTTCTGATCTGCATACGAGGTCGGACCATCGTATATTTTCTTTTACTCTTTCTTGGGCAGTATATTTTTGTGTTTCTAGTTTGTGTACGTTGATTGTTTGTTCTTGCTTGTTTTATCTGTCTTGCCTATGTATCTATTGTACTGTATATGTTTGCCTATTTTACCTATATATCCTATATGATCTAACTTTCCTATTTTATCTGTATTACCCTTTTATGTATGTTTATTTTATCTATGTTGCCTATTTTATGTATCTTGCCTACTGCATAATATATATATATATATATATATATATATATATATATATATATATATATATATAAAATATATACGGTATATATATATATATATATATATATATATATATATATATATATATATATATATTCTGACATACAGAGCCCTGTATGTTAATTTAAGAGTTAGAATTAGAGTTGAAGGAGGTTCAAACTACCCAAACAGCGAAGCAAACTAGCGAGCGAACTAGCGAGTGGGAAACCAGCTAGCCCGCATACCAGCAAACAAGCCTTCACACCTGCGTGCGTCATAGGGGACCTGCAAACTACTTCGATGACCCGACGCGTCGCTATGACGTATGTTCGACGCCAGGAGCTGTGATTGGACCATGCACCTGCTATGCAACTCGAGGAGCTGTGATTGGAGCGGGCACCACCCCCCGCCTCCTGATTCGTTCCTACACCATCATTGTTTAGTATATAAGACCCGAGTTGTGGGCATTCAAATCAGTCTCATTTGGAGTTGGGGAAGGTGAACTTGCAGCTGGAGGAAGATTGGGTGAAGTATTATAATGGGATTGTGACTGTCAGTCAGATTATATAAATGTGTGTTAAGTGTGTTCGGTGTAAACACTTACGTTATGATGGTTAGTGAGATATGTGATTGGGACGATAACGCTACTAATATGTGCTTAACTATTTGCTTGGGAATTAACGTTAAACGCTATTATGTGTTTAACTATTTGATTGCGAATTAAAGTTAACGCTACTATTATGTGCTTAACTATTTGATTGCGATTTAACGTTAACGCTATTATTATGTACTTAACTATTTTAGTTGACTAACTTGTGGACTAAAGCAACTCTTTAAGTAATTGGGTTATGATGAAAGTAATACTATTGTTTTATATTAATACTTACGAGTTCTTTCATTTTCTTTGAATTAAGCTTACATTGCTTAACGGTGCTTAGTACGGTGATGCTATTGTCTCATATTAGTAATATCGCCTTAGACTAACATGGCTGTGTTAATATTACTTCTAGTGATTTCCTAAGCTGAAGAAAATTCTTTTAGCTTCAAAATATTTTTTGCTTTTCATATTATTCGAGTGAGACCTGAATCGAATCTATGAAGCGATCCTGTAACTTTATTTACTCATAATCAAACCTCAATGTTACGTGGTTAAGAAATACATTTAACTAATTATTAAATATATATCTAACTTTTTATGTGACTTTGATATTAATCCTGATGATAATAATAATATAATACTATTAACGTAAGACAAGAACCAAGAATAATTACATTAAATATAAATAAAAGGACATATAAGAAAACTATCTATTCAATTCAAAAAGGGTAAGAGACAGAAATATTCTTACTTTAATATTTATCTTTCAAGACTTATAAAATTAATAGTCCTTCTTTAGCTATAACTTATTCGGTTCATAACCATAGCCTACTAAGCTTCGGTTAAATAATAATTCTTTATAAATACTACATGACTTTAATTAGTTTCAGTATTTTTCATAATTAAAGAGTATCA